>CM042551.1:17860000-18295000 GCA_023630585.1 Cranoglanis bouderius
AACTGCTAAAAACCTGGTTTAATTTAACAATATGATTTCCATCCTCATTATGCAATAGCTTAAACACAATTTATTGTGTGCGCAATTTGCCACAAGATACTAAATGAAGCTCATGAAATTGTAACGTATGTGTGAAATATAGGCTATGTTGTCAGACTTCTAATTCGCTTCTAGATTTGTTGAATTAATAAACTAATGCCAGTGTTTTGATTCATTTGATGTAGTCTCCTATAAAGAAAATGTGCCAGTGGTTTAAAGGATAAGCTGTCCAAGCACATATCTGCTACTCTTACAGCTGAGTTTAATTTAAAGAATGACTAATAACTAATTCATTTGATCCTTGAGTTAAACAGTATCTCTGATTAAGATGCTGTCTCCTCCAATCTTCTTCATGGTCTTTCAAGGGAAGATATTATCGGTCTGAATACAGATGTGCACAAGTTTGGTATTAAATCCTTACTATGTGTGCTTATGTCTCGTTAAACTCTCATTTAGTTAGGAAGCACATAATAAATGAATAATCTCTAGATATGAACATGGTACTGCTACATACTGTAGACCAATAACACAGCAAAAACTCTTAAATGTGCTAATTTTCAGCATATATAGAGTTGTTGACAACATACTGTACAATATTGCATATACTGTACATACACAAATATATTCACGTTTGAGTTTGAGTGTTGACAATAAAAGCTTAAAATGACAAGTTTCACAGTCTGTCAACCAGACATTCATGCACAGTCCCAACACTGTTACCATATTAGTACTAACTTTTATATTATATAAAAGTTATGTATAATGCTAATGAAGAGCTACATACTATTAACACATTTTGTTGGCCCTGTGTTTATTACTCTATTTTTCCCCCTAGTGGAACAACAGAGACTAGCACTTTTTTTTTTGCCATCATTTAAATCTGTTATGGTCCACAAGATGATATTACTTTGAACGTGGAGTCTAAATTAATTTGGTGAGCCAGATTAGAATCATTATTTGGCCGGCCAGTAGGCAATTGTTTTTGCTGGCCTAATTAGATGACAGACTGAAAAAGTGCACCTCTTTTTCTTTTTGATAGTCATATACCATGTCCAATCAGCAATGAGCATGTGAGGTTAAGTGGACACTGTCCATTTTGATTGAATATATATATATATATATATATATATATATATATATATATATATATATATATATATATATATATATATATATATATATATATATATATATATATATATATATATATATAAAAGCTTTTGCTATTGCATTTTCTGTTTCTGAATCTGCAGTTGTATTTTTGATTTTGCTGTCATGTTTCTGAATTTGTTTGTGTTTTTGGTTTTGCTGTTGCATTTTCTGTCCTGCTGGACCAATTTGTTGGGTTTTTCATTGTGCTGGTTTGATTTTAATGCTGTGTTTTTAGTTTTATTGTTGTGTTTTATGGATTGCTGTCATGTTTTTGGTCTTTGAATATGTTTTGCACTCACAGGTCACTGTAATCACAAGGTTTTGGTAAAAAAAAAAAACAAAACAAAAAAAAACCTTTTGCTGATAGATATACAGTACTTTAGTTTAAATCTAATATGGCCACAGCTAATATGAGTTGGTTTGTAGTCAGCTGGGAAGGATTTTAAACATTGATTCAACTGGAAACATTCTATCCAATCTGCCAACCTTGATATCTACATAAACATTTCCTCTGCCAGTGAGTAAATATAGTCACCGCCTCATTCTGAATAATACATCAGAGTTCAGAATTCATTTTCTTGCACTAATCTGCAATGAACTTAATCACAAAGTGTCCTTAAAGTATTCAAACTCATTTTTGCTCTATTTCATTTTTGTATAAGTCTGTCAAATGATTGTGCTGACTTACCGAGGTCCAGCATATAACTACAATGTTCTCTCCAAAACTGGTTGAAGTGTATTAATAACAGTGGTTTCGGCATAGAAAAATTTAGTTTACATTTTTTTTTTTGTCAACAGTTACACTACATGGACAAAAGTGGACACCTGACCATCACACCCATATGTGGTTCTTCCCCAAACTGTTGCCACAAATTTGGTAGGACACAACTGTATAGAAAGTCTTTGTTTCATGTAGCATTACAATTTCCCTTCACTGGAACTAAGAGGCTCAAACCTGTTCCAGCATGACAATGCCCCTGTGCACAAAGCCAGCTCCATGAAGACACGGTTTGAGAAGGTTGGAGTGGAAGAACTCGAGTGTCCTGCACAGAGCCCTGACCTCAATCCCACTGAACACCTTTGGGATGAACTGGAACACCAACTGCACCCCAGACCTCCTCACACAACATCAGTACCTGATCTCACTAATGCTTTTGTTAGCTCTGGAATGAAAACTTTTCCAAACAAAAAGTCTAGCCTGCTTCTAGGAAGAGCTGCTAGTTACCTTCTGTGGCACTTGAATGGACTTAAACGTTTTTTTTTTTTTTTTTTGTACTTATAAATGAATACAGTGTTCTGTGCTCACACCACTTTTCACAGTATGATCATGCCAATTTCCTGTCAACACATTTAGTACTGTTTACCTTTTCTCCCTACCATGTGTACTTTAATGATCAAAATGCCTAGTGATCCCTTTCCACTCAAGGTTTCTTCTTCACAATGTCTCACTTTTTTTTTGACTACCTCAGTGCATCCTTTTGGTCACAGGAATTCCACAGAGCTGTCTGCCATCTGCTTCGCCATGTAGTTTATTAACTACATGCTGGTACAGCTAGCAGCATAGATTTCATGTCAAACCTTTTCATGTCAACCGCCTATAATTTTACAGTGAGGGAAAAAAGTATTTGATCCCCTGCTGATTTTGTACGTTTGCCCACTGACAAAGAAATGATCAGTTTATAATTTTAATGGTAGGTGTATTTTAACAGTGAGAGACAGAATAACAACAAAAAAATCCAGAAAAACACATTTCAAAAAAGTTATAAATTGATTTGCATTTTAATGAGTGAAATAAGTATTTGATCCCCTATCAATCAGCAAGATTTCTGGCTCCCAGGTGTCTTTTACACAGGTAATGAGCTGAGATTAGGAGCACTCTCTTAAAGGGAGTGCTCCTAATCTCAGCTTGTTACCTGTATAAAAGACACCTGTCCACAGAAGCAATCAATCACTCAGATTCCAAACTCTCCACCATGGCCAAGACCAAAGAGCTGTCCAAGGATGTCAGGGACAAGATTGTAGACCTACACAAGGCTGGAATGGGCTACAAGACCATCACCAAGCTGCTTGGTGACAACAGTTGGTGCGATTATTCGCAAATGGAAGAAACACGAAATAACTGTCAGTCTCCCTCGGTCTGGGGCTCCATGCAAGATCTCACCTCGTGGAGTTTCAATGATCATGAGAATGGTGAGGAATCAGCCCAGAACTACACGGGAGGATCTTGTTAATGATCTCAAGGCAGCTGGGACCATAGTCACCAAGAAAACAATTGGTAACACACTACGCCGTGAAGAACTGAAATCCATCCCCACCGTTATGCTTTGGGAGTGTTTTTCTGCTAAGGGGACAGGACAACTGCACTGCATCAAAGGGACAATGGATGGGACGATGTACTGTCAAATCTTGGGTGAGAACCTCCTTCCCTCAGCCAGAGCATTGAAAATGGGTCGTGGATGGGTATTCCAGCATGACAATGACCCAAAACACACAGCCAAGGCAGCAAAGGAGTGGCTCAAGAAGAAACACATTAAGGTCCTGGAGTGGCCTAGCCAGTCTCCAGACCTTAATCCCATAGAAAATCTGTGGAGGGAGCTGAAGGTTCGAGTTGCCAAACGTCAGCCTCAAGACTTTAATGACTTGGAGAGGATCTGCAAAGAGGAGTGGGACAAAATCCCTCCTGAGATGTGTGCAAACCTGGTGGCCAACTACAAGAAACGTCTGACCTCTGTGATTGCCAACAAGGGTTTTGCCACCAAGTACTAAGTCGAAGGGGTCAAATACTTATTTCCCTCATTAAAATGCAAATCAATTTATAACTTTTTTGAAACGCGTTTTTCTGGATTTTTTTGTTGTTATTCTGTCTCTCACTGTTAAAATACACCTACCATTAAAATTATAGACTGATCATTTCTTTGTCAGTGGGCAAACGTACAAAATCAGCAGGGGATCAAATACTTTTTTCCCCCACTGTATATCATTAGCAAAAACATTTTGAGATACTCGTAGGGGTGAAAACAAACCTGACCTGGCATTTGTATGTCCATCCTTTGTTTGAAGCTGCACATACAGACTCATATACTGTAAATATGGACTCACTCCTGGGTTAAAAATGTAATCATCCTGTACTATCAGGATTTTGTCCAACTCCCCCTCCTGTATTGAGCATGCTGGTGGTGTTGGAGAGCAGGAGTAGTCCAGGTTTATGTTGGAATTCCCACTTTTCATAAGCCAATTAAATTCTGTTGGATGAACCCAAAAGTCCACAAGTGATGTGTATCACTGTTTCTGGTTTTCGTGTTTCCTTGCAAACAGCCTGAAGTGCAGAACATTTTAAATGCAAATAGCACAGAAGTCTACTAGCACCACTACAAGATCCACAGGCCTGAAGTCACTATTAAAAGCTCCTGGGATGCTGTAGGGCCTTTGGATTCCATTAGAAAACCATTTGTGTCCAGGACCTTGATCACAATTCAACTGCTTCACGAAACGTCAAATAGAAATCACATACAAACACTATACCATAGTATATGAAGCACATTTTTCCAGCACATTTTTGGCTGTGTGCTCTGCCCATGTCAGCAATTTCAGAACTGGCGTCCGATGTTGCATTTGCCTCTCGCAGCCATGAGTGAAGATTACTGGGCAGATATAGAGTTTTTAGACATCAGGAGCTGGAATGTCATGGGGACCTCAAACAAACAGAATGGGAGGGTAATGAATTGGCGTAAATTGAAGCAATTAAAAGAATGATGTTTTTTCATTGGACTTTGGCAAACAGAGAAAAGCGTCAATACTCCTTGGTTAAATCTATTGTTCAATTAAGTAGAGTAGTATTAGTCAGTCCTGCATATGTTGACGCAAGGCATTTAAAAAATCTTGGAGGAGAATGTGTGTGGTTTTATATTGAGTTTGTACAATCAGGCAGTGGGAAGAACACATCTGTACTGAACTGAAATGTTTCATTTTTTGCATGTATCTGAACCACAACAAAGCAAACAGAAGGCATATGCCCAATTTTTATAGCACGTATGTTAAAATGTTTCTGAATTTGCTGTTGTGTTATTTGTTTTGCACTCACAAGCCACTGTAAGCACAAGGTTTGAAAAAAAGAAAAGAAAAACTTTTGCTGATAGATATACAGTACTTTAGTTTAAATCTAATATGGCCACAGCTAATATGAGTTGGTTTGTAGTCAGCTGGGAAGGATTTTAAACATTGATTCAACTGGAAACATCCAATCTATCCAATCTGCCAACCTTGATATCTACATAAACATTTCCTCTGCCAGTGAGTAAATATAGTCACCGCCTCATTCTGAATAATACATCAGAGTTCAGAATTCATTTCCTCGCACTGATCTGCAATGAACTTAATCACAAAGTGTCCTTAAAGTATTCAAACAAAGTATTTTTGCTCTGTTTCACTTTTTGTATGAATCAAATGATTGTGTTGACTTGTGGTCACTGAGGTCCAGAATATAACAATGTCCTACAGTGTCCTCTTCAAAACTGGTCTAAATGTATTAATAACAGTGGTTTCTGCATTGTAGTTTACATCTATTTTTTGTCTTTAAACATATTCAACAGATACACTATATGGCCAAATTTGGACACCTGACCATATGTGGTTCTTCCCCAAACTGTTGCCACAAAGTTGGCTTCTTGAAGTCTAGAATGTGATCAAAGCACGAAAATTCACTGTGTGAGGAAATCAAACTTAGCAAAGCTAGACTGGCTGTTTGATCTTTGCAAGCAGATAGCCAAGGCAGAATTTTATTTTTTTGGCCAAAACCAGACTTAATTTTTTATATATTTTTTTAGATGTTTAATAGAATTAAACCACAGTGACATCTGACTGTTTTCTTTCCAGACCGCCACACATTTGTGGTTGTTTCCAGGCAAATCAGGCCATTATTCTACATAGAGTTTTATCCATACAAAGATGACTAGTCATGAGGTTATAATCACAGAGTTATAGAGAAATATATAATATTTAATTATATTCTCATGAGCCCACCAGTTGCCAGCAGCTCAAATCTACAGTAGGTTGAGTCATCTCACCCACTGTGCATAATAAATATCTTAAGTTTATTACATGTCATATGTATGAGGTGATGGCAATAAAATCTTAGTCTGTTTCAGACTTTGTGATATACCTGTGAGTTATGGTCACGTGCTGCACATCAGATTATGCTATAGATTCTCTCACAATAATCCTACAATACGGAATTGTGCTTATCAGTGACTTTTTAGACGTGTATCATAGCAGCGTCCAGAGCTTGTGTGTTGGCCATATTTGGTTAAAATGTCAGGGGTGTCATATTACTCATTTGGAAACCACCGATTTTCAATTACAACCCAGGATTTCTTGTATGATTCGAGATATTTGTCTGTGACAGCATTATTATGATGAAAATCAGACAGCGCTAAGATGCCTACACAAGAAATTAAGTCTCGAATGTGGGTCCAGTGGGCAAACATTGCCACCTCTGATGAGTTAATTAAACAGTAGCACTTTATTATCAGTTATTTTCTATTATACACCCAGTGCCAGTCAGTGACTCACTGAGTTTTTAAAGGAATTGACTTTTTTAATTTAACAACAACTAACCTCACTGACATAAAACAAAGCAATAAAATATTGGTAGTGTCAGGACTAATACAGATATTTCATGAAATAATGGTAGCTGCATTGATGTGCTAAATGCAGTAAGGTAATAGTATTCCATTGCCAAAATAGTGCAGCAGGTGCAAATGCCATAATTGGTGTCTGTGTGAATTATTTGGCGCTTAGTATCTATACTTTTTCTGATTTGCAATGGTACTACTGGACATAACAGGGCTACAAGATTAGTGACTGTTTATGAAATGTAAAATGTGTGGGAGTATGCACATGTAAATACTTTAGGCAGCATGCATAGGGGTCATATTTTATGTTGGCACAGGGGCCTGTTACTTCTGCCACTCAGGGAAGTATTAAAGTTGTTAAAGGCTGGGGGGTACAGTGGATTAGTGGTTAGTAGTAGTGTTTGCCTCGCACCTCTGGGGTTGGGGGTTCAAATTCCCCTGCGCCCTGTGTGCGCAGAGCTTGCATGTTCTCCCCGTGCTTTGGGGGTTTCCTCCCCCAGTCCAAAAGACATGCATTGTAGACTGATTGGCATTTCCAAATTGTCTGTAGTGTGTGTGATTGTGCCCTGCAATGGGTTGGCACCCTGTCCAGGGTATCCCGTGCCTTGTGCCCTGAGTTCCCTGGGAATAGGCTCCAGGTTCCCCACAACCCTGTGTAGGATAAGCGGTATGGAAAATGGATGGATTTAAAGGCTGTGTCCAAAACTATATACTAGTGTTCTAAATAGTATGGTAACATAATAAAGCGTTTATGGTGACAGGTAACCTATGACAGTGTACAATTTTGGCATACTATTTAGTATGCTAGAATAAAGTTTGGCATTCAGCCAGCAACAGGAGATGAAGCAACCATTAATAACATTATCCACTTTTTTATTTCACATATGCAGCTCCTGAACCAGTCAGTGAGAACATGCTGCTACGGACGTGAAGAGCTAAAAAAGATGGCAGTGAATGTGAAGAACAAACTTTTTTATTGTGAGACTAGCCGACACTGATGCACTTCACTGATGGCATTTTATGCTTTTATGCACAAAGTTGTCCTGCCAGATGAGAGACATTCCGAAGACAAATGTTTCTTTTATTTTCCATTAGATAGACTTGTGCATTTTCCAGGGTGGAGATGGTTGTCTGAAATGGTTTATTTTTCAGTTGGATTAAGATGGACTGAATAAATGATGGATGAAAACTTTTCGTTGAAAGAATATCTCTAGATGAACAATATGTTGCTTCATCTTCTATTAGACATGCTTGTGCTTTTGCCAGGTGGAGATGGTTGTCTGATTAGCTATTTATTATTATTATTATTATTATTATTATTATTATTATTATTATTATTATCATTATTATTATTATTATTATTATTATTATTATTATTATTATTATTATTATTATTGTTAGGATGTTATAGATGTTAGAAATGATGATGTTGTTATCTTTGAGAAAATATACACCAAATGTTACTTCACATAGAGGTAAAGGTATATGGATCTAGTTAGACTTATAAGGTGCTGACACTAAGAACACATAAATAAATGGTAGTGTTTTCTCCAAACACGGTTTCTGACAGTTGTGTTGAAAAGGTGTCACTGAGAGCACTACATTAGATTAATGTTCTGTGGGAACAGGCTGTGTGATTTAGTCTTCACAGGCAATGTTTCTTTGGGAATACTGTAATATACCCAGGTGGTGTCACACCTACTGAAGACAATTTACAGTTAAAGGAGTGTGTGTAAAAATTTGACGGGTCATTGTGAGCCCCCTCTAGGACTGGGTGAATATAGTATGACAACATTACCCAAGATGACAGTACACGAGACAACATTTATCTGCTCAATTATTAAATGACATTGCACTGATGAGCAGCCATGATAGCCTCCCAGATAATTAAAACGAGAAAGATTTAAAGGCTGGAGGCTCAGATGTTCCCTCTTGACTACCTAAAGAGAGCAATAGAAACTATACCACAGGAAATAAAAGTGAAAGAACTCTAATTAATAGTTTGATAGAAAGGTCTATTAAGTGCTGTCCCAAGAACTGAAGCAGACAAAAGCTGACTTATCATAAAAATATTGTAGCATCTAGTGTACAAGGCATAATGCAGAGGCCCAGAGCTCATTTCACAACTGATGATTCATTATAAGGTACACACTTCACCCTGAAACCTGAATGTGTTAAATTAACTTAATAATATTTTACACAGACTGTGTAACAGCAGCCGAAACAGCCTAAACTACTCCAAAATTGGAGTTACAGTACCATTGGGGGAATGAGAAGGACACATAGCTTTTGGACATAAGCTAGTGAAAGCTCAACAGAATCCAAAAGGGGAAAACTCAGAGAAAGTTGCTATGGGATACATAATACAAAACTGTTTCCTTCAGACCTTGCAGTCTTACTTGTAGAAGTTACCCCAAGGTTGCATGCAGTGACAGATGGTGAGATCTAAAAGTTGTCCAGGGAGCTCACAAGATCTCCAGGGATGTACTGTACAGCAGCTGGATGTACTGTACAGTTTTGCTGGAATTTAGTTTCAGCTGATGAGCTGCCATCCATGACAAGTGTCTGTCAGAGTTGAGATCTGTGCACAAACATGAGGGAGTCTGAGGGAGGAAAGGAGTTGAGTGTCATCAGTGTAGCAGTGGTATGAAAGTGGTATGAAAGCTTCTTCTACAGTAACTAACAAGGTTGGAGAACTATTGTGAAGGGATCTTGGGCTACATTCAGAACATTTTATATTGTTACAGTTATACTGTTAGGTTTATATTGATTGGTAATTTTGAGGACTACCATCTTCAATTCAGACCACATTTTTTCAAATACCCCTTGCAAAATGGTTTCAAATGAGCAAACAATCATTTGGATCAAATGGTTTCGCAATCATTTCTGTGTTGTTTGGGGCCATTAACTAATTGAAAGTCACCTACAGATAAAGATTAGCCTCCTGGCAGAGGCAACTAGGTGGGCTAAAATATGAATACAGTATATAAAACATCAATGACATCAATCTTCACAAGACCCACGAAACAGCCCCAAAATCATTGCTTTTAAACCACCATATTTTATATTCTATAATGTTTTCCTTGCCTACTTTGCAGTCTACTTTTTTTTTGCCAAGTGTGGATGGTGTTCATGGTCAGAATTTCAATTCTGGGCTCATCATACTACAGCATGTGATTTCTATAGATACAGTGGCATTTACCAATGTCAAAGGCACTGCCTTTTCAAATGCACAACCTTCATTACTACAACATTTCCAAAAACCTGGTCAGTAGAGAGCTGACATTTACTATTTGATTTTGATACTTGTGTCATGGCCCCCTAGGGGTTATTCCCCCATGGACCACTAGAGGGCACCCTTGTCCCCCATGTAGAACTTCTTCTGTTGTCCCCCCCACCCCCCCACCCGTAACTCCTGTCTAATCATTCCCATGTATTTTTCATTTGTCCTGATTGATTAGTGCTCTATTTAAGTTCTTTGTGTTTTTTCCTCAGTTGCTGGAGCATTACGTCAAGTCAGGTTATGTTTGTGTTTGGTTCCTTTGTTATTGTTGTTTCTTCCGTTTTGCACTGTGTTTTGATTATTTAGTACATGCTTTTCTTAAGGTTTATTTTTCTAGTTTTTCTTAGTTTTCTGTATATTCCGAGTCCTAGTGTGTCTCCCCAGTGTTTTTTTCCTTGAGCCTGTTTCCTTGTGCCTGTTTCCCTGAGCCTACTTCCCTGTGTCTGCGTTAAATAAAGAAGTTCTGCATTTGCATTCGCCTCTGTGACCCTCCCATCATGACAGAATGCTCCAGCCACCTTAGGATGCAGCAGGACTCCAGCGCTGTGAGGAGAGTGGATTTTGGCTCTTCAGGGTGAGGCGGAGATACCCTTTAGAGCCTGTTCATCTACAGGAGGGACATTAGGGGGCAGTGGGATAGACTGGATTAGGGAGAAAGTTTGAACTCAGAGCTGGAGGCTCTTCGCTGCCCTCCTATCCCACCCTACTGAGATCGGCAGTCTTCCCTTTCCCTCCTGGCTGAGGATGGCGCTTGGCATTCGTGTTCCGCTGAGGTTGTCGCTCGGCTTCCGTGTTTCCCTGGGGACGTCGCTTGGCTTCTGTGTTCCGCTGAGGACGTCGCTCAGCTTCTGTGTCCTGCCGAGGATGTTCCTTCGCCTCTGTGTTTCCGTGGAGGACATCGCTCTGCTCTGGTCCTGTTACTGCCATCGCCCCCTCGCCCTCCCCAGCAGGTGTATTCACTCTCCCATCTGCCCCTGGCAGACCGCTGCTCCCTTGCTCAGCTGGGGATGTCGCTCCGCCTTCCGTCTCGGCTGAGGACGTCGCTCCGCCTTCCGTCTCGGCTGAGGACGTCGCTCCGCCTTCCGTCTCGGCTGAGGACGTCGCTCCGCCTTCCGTCTCGGCTGAGGACGTCGCTCCGCCTTCCGTCTCGGCTGAGGACGTCGCTCCGCCTTCCGTCTCGGCTGAGGACGTCGCTCCGCCTTCCGTCTCGGCTGAGGACGTCGCTCCGCCTTCCGTCTCGGCTGAGGACGTCGCTCCGCCTTCCGTCTCGGCTGAGGACGTCGCGCCTCCCCGTTGCTTGGCTGAGGATGTCGCGCCGCCTCCCTGTTTGTGGTTGTTGCTCCCCCCTCTGGCCTCGCCGTGGTCGTTGCTCCCCCCTCTGGCCTCGCCGTGGTCGTTGCTCCCCCCTCTGGCCTCGCCGTGGTCGTTGCTCCCCCCTCTGGCCTCGCCATCATTCCTCGCTGCGGTTGCTGCTTCGGGTCCCCTGGACTTGTGGTGCTTCAGGAGCCGCGCCTTAAGGGGGGGCTCTGTCATGGCCCCCTAGTGGTTGTTCCCTCATGGACCACTAGAGGGCACCATTGTCCCCCATGTAGAACAACTTCTGTTTCCCCCATTACTCCTGTCTAATCATTCCCATGCGTTTTTGTGTTTGTCCTGATTGATTAGTGCTCTATTTAAGTTCTTTGTGTTTTTTCCTCAGTTGCTGGAGCATTATGTCAAGTCAGGTTATGTTTGTGTTTGGTTCCTTTGTTATTGTTGTTTCTTCTGTTTTGCACTGTGTTTTGATTATTTAGTACATGTTTTTCTTAAGGTTTATTTTTCTAGTTTTTCTTAGTTTTCTGTATATTCCAGGTCCTAGTGTGTCTCCCCAGTGTTTTTTCCTTGAGCCTGTTTCCTTGTGCCTATTTCCCTGTGTCTGTGTTAAATAAAGAAGTTCTGCATTTGCATCCACCTCTGTGACCCTCCCATCATGACAGCTTGGAAAGAGGTGGAAAGATACTTGAAATACTTACTTGAAGTAACTGTACTTTATTACTATACTTAAGTATTATGTTGGCTTATTTGTACTTTACTTGAATATTAATGAAACTGAATACATTTCCAAGAAAACATCTTACTTTTTTTAGTAAGATCTTTACTTATTAATTAATTATTACTTACTTATTTAGACCCTCAAAACACTTGAGTGTCTCATCAAGTTTCAAACTCAAATCTTGAGTGTCTCATCTTCTCTCATTCGCCCAGCCAATGACTGTATGCTACACATCAATCAAATGGGCTCAGTTTAGCATTTAATCATTTCAGTTTCGCATCTAATCAAGTTCAACACTATCAAGAATTGTGCCAATTTGTCAGTGGCCATGCCCTTCTCACGCCATACAATGTAGTTAGGGCTATAGCTTTCTGTGTGCATTTGAAAATGGATAACTACAGCCACCTGACTGCAGTGTGGAACTTGAGGATGAGTGCCCCTGCCCAGACCTCACTAAATATGCTGGAGTAAGCAAAGACTTGTATAAAATGAGGCATCTCATGTACCTCCCTAGAAGGTATGAACTCCATCTAATTTGAAAAAGCATGCATGGTAAGTTTTGCTAACATTCACTGGCTATATTTAATTAAGATTGCCTGTTTTCTTTGCTAATACCAGATTAGACTAGCATTGATTCCAGTACCTAATGTAATTGGCTAGGATGTCAAATTCTAGCTATATTATAAATATTGCCAATTTACAGATGTTAAATGATGTTTTCAAGTAAAAAAAAGCATACTTTAAAAAAAAAAAATAAAAAAAACAAAAAAAAAACAACAACAACTTTTTTTACTTTCACGTGAGTGATTTTTTTTTGGATGGATACTTCACTTGCGTCTAAAGTATAATTTCTCAAATTTCTTTGTCCACCCCTGATACTTAACAACCCCAAGAATCAACTAAACTGTGAAATTCTTTTTTTTTTCTCCCTCACCATCCTCAAGTTCAAAATGTTCATATGTACACTGGATGCAAGGCAGGAATACTCCATGGATATGATGCTAGTCGACTGCAGGGCAAAACTGATTATAGTGTATGTTTATTATTACATGTAGCATTATAGTAACTACTTCAACCAGAGGATATATGGTTGGGGAGATTAGATTGAAGTGGAAATGGATTAAGCAGCTGTTTGTCTGTCAGTATTAACCGACACATTTTGAAGACCACAATATACATTTCCAGATAGACAAAACTGCCTTTACAGCAGTGTTTAGCACCTAAACAGAGCCTGATCCTTTTGGAGAGTTACTGTCATATACTGTAATGGACATATAGTGTAAAAATATTTAAAAGGAACCATAGTGGAAAATATTTTTTTATTTGACAATAATTTGTAATTTTAAATAAAAAAAGAGAAATGATAAAACACTGCCTGAAATAGCAGCTGTATTTGCTGACCTGTTGTGTGTGACCCTAATACACTATTGAGCATATCTGTCCCTACTAAGACTCCCAATGTGATATGCCACACAAACTAAACTATGTGTAATGGTGCAAGTGGGAATAGTCATTTTCAACCCTGCGTATACAAGCCTACCTAATTGTCGGATTATAGAACGATCCTAGTTATAGATTTATCACACCATCTAAGTTTCTCTGACTTGAGAATACCTTTTAGGAACAACAGACAAGGACAAGGGACTTCAACATTGTGACTGTTACGGAAGGACAAACGAGGACTGGATGCAAGTTCTGGGGAAAAGTCAGTTTATTAGGAAGAACTCAAAAGTAATGGAACATATGCAAAAACAGGGGAAATACCGTAACACAGAAGCAGGGTACAAAACCAAACAATATTCCACAACAGGGCAAGGCTGCGATTCACAAAATCGCGAGGCACATAATCCACAAAGTAGCGAGGTAATGTTCCACAGAATCGCGAGGCATTTATCCACAAAGTAGCAAGGTAATGTTCCATAGAATCACGAGGCATTAATCCACAAAGTAGCAAGGTAATATTCCATAGAATCACGAGGCATTAATCCACAAAGTAGCAAGGTAACATTCCGCAGAATATCGAGGTAAGAGTCCAAGGTCCAGGAAACGCGAGGGCAGTGAAAAACAACAAACATTCATTTAATACTCTTAGTGCAATCTATTTCAATTCAATACTCTGCGGAGAAACGAAGGGCTTTAAATACCTGAATGAAACAAGCCGAAACACAAAACACCTGAAACTCATAAAGAAACGTAAAACAGTGAACCAATGAACATACAGGGGTGGAAACATGACGTAAACAAATAACCAATAAGCAAACGGGGGCAGAGACATGACGCAAACCAAAATGGCGGAGTAAACAAAACCAAAGTCTGTGAATGGGGAGGTTGCGCTACTCACTGTCCTCAGCGAGCAGCGCTAGGGAATGCGGAAATGCGCTACTGGCTGTCCTCAGCAGCAGCGCGGAGAGGGGAAACCCTAACAGAGCCCCCACCCAAAGGCACTTCGCCTGAAGCTCCAAAAGTTCCAACCACTCTGGCGGACCTGGGCCCCTGGGCAGGATACTAATGTCTGCACCCCAGAACCTGAGGCTGGCATAGTCCATTGTTCCGAGGCCAGAGCGGAGCATGTCTGGCCGTCCCATTGGCCACAGGTGTGAGCTGAGTGTGTCTGGCCGTCCCGTCGGCCACGGACGAGAACTTGGATGAGAACTTGGATGAGAACTTGGACGAGAACTTGGACGAGAACTTGGACTGGAAACTGGCTTGGTGCTTGGCTTGATGCTTGGCTTGGTGCTTGGAGCAGTCCTTGGAGCGGCGCTTGACCTGGCGCTTGGAGTGGTGCTTGACCTGGCTCTTGGAGCGACGCTTGACTTGGAACCCAGACTGAAACCTGGATAGAAACCTGACTTGGCCCCTGGACTGGAACCTGGATAGGAGGTAGGACTGGAACCTAGACTGGAACCTGGACTGGAACCTGGACTGGAACCTGGACTGGAACCTGGACTGGAACCTGACTTGGCACCTGGACTGGAGACAGGACTGGAAACAGGACTGGAAACAGGACTGGAACCCGACTTGGCACCTGAACTGGAAACAGGATGGGAAACAGGATGGGAAACAGAACTAGAAACTAAACTAGAAACTGGACCGGAAACCAAACTAGAAACTGGACTGGAACCTAAACTAGAAACTGGACTGGAACCTAAACTAGAAACTGAACTGGAAACTAAACTGGAAACTGAACTGGAAACTAGACTGGAAACAGGCCTGGAAACTAAACTGGAAACTAAACTAGAAACTAGATTGGAAACTAGATTGGAACTGGAAACTGGACTGGGACCTGGACTGGAAACTGGACTGGGACCTGGACCGGATACAGGACTGGGAACAGGACTGGAAACTGGACTGGGAACAGGACTGGAAACTGGACTGGGACCTGGACTGGAAACTGGCTCTGGCTCTCGTGGACCTCCGGCAGGAACTTGGCTTGGGCAGAGGTCCCCTCATGGACCTCCAGCAGGAACTTGGCTTGGGCGGAGGTCCCTTCGTGGACTTCCGGCAGGAGCAGAACTGGAGCAGAGGTCCCCTCGTGGACCTCCGGCAGGAGCAGGACTGGAGTGGAGGTCCCCTCGTGGACCTCTGGCAGGAGCAGGGCTGGATCGGAGGTCTCCTCGTGGACCCCCGACAGGAACAGGGCTGGAGCAGAGGTCTCCTCGTGGACCCCCGGTCTGAGCTCCGCTGCGGAGACCTCCTGCTGGGTCTCCGGCTGGAGCTCGGGGCTGGAGGTTGGCAAGTTAACCTCCAGGTGGAGCTCCGCTGAGGAGACCTCCTGCTGGGTCTCCGGATGGAGCTCGGGGCTGGAGGTTGCCAAGTTAACCTCCAGGTGGAACTCCGCTGGGGAGACCTCCTGCTGGGTCTCCGGCTGGAGCTCGGGGCTGGAGATTGCCAAGTTAACCTCCAGGTGGAGCTTCGCTGGGGAGACCTCCTGCTGGGTCCCCGGCTGGAGCTCGGGGTTGGCACGCCGCAAAGTGGCCTGTCCGATGCAGCACCTGGTCACGCACTCCTGGGTCCAGGGCTGAGAGGTGCAGGCCGCCATGTTGGCCCGCTCCCTCTCATAGTGCTCAAGGAATGACTGGCTGGGCCGATCAGACAGGCGGTCCCTCCCCAAGAAGGTCTTGAGGTCAGGCTGAAATTCGGCACTCCCGAATACCTGGACTAGTAGATCCACAAAGCCCGAAACTGTATGGAGCTTTGTGGACCCACTGGCGAGGTGAAGCTCCGCCCACTGGCGAGCGGAGCCGACCAAACGGGAGAGGAGGAACCCCAACCATTGTTCCTCGTCGGGCTTGGGGTCCTCCAAACTAAGGAAATATAATTGGGCCTGCAACAAAAAACACTGGGGCCAGGTGGAAAAACCGTCATAGGCTTCGGGGGGATAAATAAAGGTCCATTGTGGGGAAAAAAGGGAATCGTATGCAGGCACCAAAAACGCGGTGCGGCGTGCCCTTACTTTCCCCGCTGTGTCCATTTTTAGGCGGAGTATTCTGTTACGGAAGGACAAACGGGTACTGGATGCAAGGTAAGAGTCCAAGGTCCAGGAAACGCAAGGGCAGTGAAAAACAATGAACATTCATTTAATACACAGTGCAATCCATTTCAATTCAATACTCCGCGTTGAAGCGGAGAAACGAAAGGCTTTAAATACCTGAATGAAACAAGCCGAAACACAAAACACCTGAAACTCATAAAGAAACATAAAACAGTGACCCAATGAACATACAGGGGCAGAGACATGACTTAAACAAAGAACCAATAAGCAAACGGGGGCAGAGACATGACGCAAACCAAAACAAAGGAGCACATGGCGGAGTAAACAAAACCAAAGTCTGAATTGGAGGTTGCGCTACTCACTGTCCTCAGCGAGCAGCGCTAGGGAATGCGGAAATGCGCTACTGGCTGTCCTCAGCAGCAGCGCGGAGAGGGGAAACCCCACACTGATTGGTCAGAATAATGCTTCTGGAAGCTTTGTCAATACGTTGTGATTGGTAAGGGTAATCTTACCCAAGTTCAACTGAAAGTGAAGAAATTCTGACACCAAATTCTGAACAATTGTTGAGAAAGTGATATTGTACATAATTGAGTGCAAATTTGCTTTGATTTTTGATTTGCTTTGAAAGAAAAGATCTGTGGGGGCACGGTGGCTCAGTGGTTAGCACGTTTACCTCACACCTCCGGTTTGAATCCCACCTCCACCCTGTGTGCACAGAGCTTGCATGTTCTCCCCATGCTTCGGGGGTTTTCTCTGGTTTCCTCCACCAGACCCAAAGACGTGTGTTGTAGGCTGAATGGCATTTCCAAATTGTCTGTAGTGTGTGAATGCATGCCTGATTGTGCCCTGTGATGGGCTGGCACCCCCCCCAGGGTGTCCCCTGCCTTGTGCCCCAAGTTCCCTGGGATAGGCTCCAGGTTCCCTTGTACTACATTTTCTCAGTGGAACAGTATTACCTTGAATTCACATGTATGCTTATAACAACCATCTGTCCAATCCACATTGCACATGTCCTGTTCACTTAATTACATGTTCTGTTTACTTAATGTTTAAAAAGATAACTAATGTTGGACCAACATGTTTCAACAACACTGTACATGAAGCAAGATGAATGAGGACAGTCCATGTTGGACCAGCTGTATTTGCAGCACAGTTCATTAAAAAAAAAACCCTACAGCATGGCTTTATAGTGAATAAAGCGCTTATATGTGGTTTTTTGATTACCTATCACTATCATTATCGTACAAACACTTTGCAGCACGATCATGACATCATTATATGAGGTCACAGCGTATAGAAAGTCGGTGTGTGGGGTTTCAATGCATCTTTATGGACTTAAATAGAGAACTCTTGGTCTTTGATATAATGCTGAAATGCCCTGTATTGATCTACAGAAATGTTGATGATTGGGACACTGAGGACATGCAAGTTCTTTGTGAAGATAAGTCAGTATGATTTCTTCTTTACTGCTATAGTAAAGGAACTGTGTCAGGAATGAGAACAATTGTTTTTACTAATAATGTGAAAACCAAAACTAAATATGATAAACTGTCTCACAATTATAAAGATATTGAAGAAATAATGCACATATAATTATATGTTAAAAAAACAAACAAAACAAAACATAATAGCCAAAGTTCGTGGCCCTTCAACAAAGAATTTGAATGTAACATGGGCAGAAATTAAGTTTGGGTCTTAAGACTTAACAGCAGGATGATATCCATTTTCAAACATGAGCTGTTCTTTTAAACCTATACTAATGTACATTTATTTTATATGGCTTTTAGGTGTCTATATACTCTGCATAAAATGTTGAGGTTTTTTATGAACTACGTAAAATTAAATAACATGAACCTTATGAATTCCAAGAGAAACATGCCCTGGACAAATATTTGAAATTGTAAATGATATGAAATTGTAGTCAGATACCTTAAAAACATGTTAATTACAGTAGTTAATGGTGAATTAGTTAATAAACACACTCTTGAATTGACAACAAAATGCATTTGGGACTGAATATTCTGTAGCTGTTTTCGTATTCAGCTTTCCATATGCAAATATACTTCCCTTTACATTATCTTTTCTTTATAAAAAACAACACAAAACTTTAACACAATATATTTCCACATGGGTTAGCTTGGTGAAACAGCTCCATGGCTGTGTTTTCAGTCCTCCCATTTGGGAAAAGGAGCATTGTTTCAGATACAAGCCAGTCTTTTCTTCTAGCAAATCAAATTGCCACAGAGGGATTACAATGCTTTTCGGCCCTATTCTTTTATTCATAGTTGCACTAAATTGCAAAATGAATCAATGCCAAGACCTACAAGGGTCAGGGCTACTTAGCAGGAAAGTGGTGTGCAGCTTTGTGCCCCATCTATACCATATTACCTGTTGCCTTGCAAGTGTCATGAAGAGGGTTGAATTTGTAAATTCAAATTCCTCTCAATTTATTCTAGGTCAGGATTGTCTAAAACAGCACGTATTACCTGATCCATAGAGGTTCCCATTGTTTTGCCTGTTTCATAATCCTTATATTCCCTAACTACTAACTATTTTAATCTCTTTTCATCATTAGTGAGAACAATAACAACCAGAATCAGAAGCAGAATCAGAATAGCCTTTATTGCCATGTACTGTGTGTTTACATGTACAAGGAATTTGTCTTGGTGTGTTGGTGCTTAACAAGAACAAATAAAAGTAAAATACAAGAAATACAATAATATTAATAAGATAAACAAGAGAGGAGGAGAGAAAAAAAACCCATATAAGGCTATGAAAGCTATGAGCATAAATATAAAATATAAACATTTAGGAAAATAAAAATAGAGATATTAACTGTACATTAGTGCAAGATGTGCAAAAGTAGGCCAGTGCAAATGCTCACAGTTGGAGTTAAGAAGGTGCAGTATAGCAGTCTAGTGTACGTTAATGTAACGCATATGAAACAACAATCCTTTTGATAGATTTAAATTTTATCAAGGCCCAATTAATAATTGGATAATAATAATAATAATAATAATAATAATAATAATAATAATAATAATAATAATAATAATAAAGGCATAAAAGAGAAACATGCTTTTCTCTTCAATTGTAGAGGGGAAAAAACATTACAAACACTGGTCTTGAGTATGAGTTGCTGGATATGATATGCTGGATCGATATATATATATATATATATATATATATATATATATATATATATATATATATATATATATATAAGGTTGTCAGAGTGCATATGATAACATTTCAGAGACAATGCTTGGAGTTCTGTGGAAATAAATGATAAAAACTCTTGCCTCACAGTAGGCCGAGCTTGACAAGAGTTGAACAGCTAATCTGAAGGCACTGTCCCTGTTGGTGCAAGATCGTAAAAGATAAATAGTGCTTGTGTATGGACTAAAAGTGATAGAATAGAAGTTTAAGGAGTGGGGTACTGCTGAGAGTGAAATCACTGATCAATCAATATTGACACGTTTTCCTGCTCTGTCATGCTTCGACTGCAAAGTGAACATTTGAAGAGGAGTGAATCGGGGAAGTGGGCATGCATTTGTCAAAGCTAGCTGCATTAATGCTGAGAATGTTTTGAAGTAATTACTCATCTCGCTTTAAATGACACGACCTTTTATCGGCATGCATCCATTAACTGTCTCTCTCTGAATAGAATGCGTAGGTATTAAACTGATTTTTGTACTCTTTCAACTCACAAAGAAATTGTATTCTGCCCTTTTTGGATGATGGAAGTGTGATGTGCAGTTGTTTATTTTGTGTAGGTGTAGGTTTATTATAATGTTTTTATATAGGCCCACGCCATGGTTTTAGGGTTTGATAGAATGAATCAGCAATAAAAGCCGAGCTGTCTACAGGATTTAACTCATTTAAACAGGGTAAAACATTTACAGGATAAAACTCATTTGAAAAGAAAGATATTTACCGTGTTAGTTCAAATTGTTAACGGATGTAATGGCAGTATTTCTTTTAGCTTTTTTTTTTTTTTTTTTTTTTAATCTTGGCAATTTGAGCTTGTCTTTAATTTAATTCTAATCCTAATAGCTCTACTAATTTTGTTAATAGCATGTTTGTTGATAGCATTTTATCCTTGGCTGACATTAATGTGCAAATTTTAGTAGGACTTCATCCTGTTTGGTTTTCAACCTAGACACCCAATAACACTTTTTGTACCAATAATGTCACATTTGTTTTTTTCTGAGAAATTCATGTCCTTTGGAAAGTTTTAATGATGTCCATATATAAAGAAGTTTACCACAACACACTCTTAAACGAAGAGTACTGGTACATTTAAAAATATTTTAATACAGAAGTGAAAATCTGACATGGAAACCGTAAGACTGATTATTTACATATACTGTATGATTGCTGACTAAAACTGAAGCCGTTTTCATTTAATAAATGTAAGTTTATATTACATGTCTGTCTGGAGTTTAAAATTTTTCTCACCATTGGTTACCTCCTATTTCTACGGTTTCCTCCCCGTGTGCAAAAACATGCGGGTAGGCGTTTGGCTACGCTAAATTGCCTGTATGTGTGAATGTGTGGGAATGTGTGTGTGCATGGTGCCCCTTCCAGGGTGTATTCCTGCCTTGCACCTAATGGTTTCAATGTAGGCTCCAGATCCACCATGACCCTGACCAGGATAAAGCGGTTACTGAAGATGAATGAATGAATGAATGAATGAATGAATGAATAAATGCTACCATTTATAACACAACTTTGCATCAGTCTTTGTACAAAAGTGATTAATTAATATTAGCCTTTGCTTAAATTATTTTCTAGTGGTGTGTTTCAGCTGTGCATGGTGTGAACAGGGAGGGAGAGGCATGCGTAAAAGAAATATAGTATACACTTAGAACTTAGATCAATATAATTTAGTAATGCCCATTTAAGAGCACACTAAAATGACTGTAATTGTTGACATTAGTGTCAGAAGCTCCTGAGCCAGCAGCATTTTAATTTCACAGCCAGAGAAAATTGCATCCACTGAAAATCTACAGCTTGCCTAACATGATAACCACTGGCTATCTTATTGTGGAAAATTGCTGTAAATCCATGTCAGTTTGGATTATGCCTAAATATATATTTACATATTAAATGAGGCCTAAATGATATAATAATATAATAGTTTAGGCCTAAATGTGCATATTTATTTTTCTGGGTATGTCAACACAACTACAATTAAGTGACTACAGCAATTGTTTAGTGTTTCTTATCAGACATTCACACCTGCTCTTCTGCTAAAAAGACAGAAAGAACAACAAGAAAAAAAACAACAACAAGAAGAATGGATAAACTTTCTATTCATTCCAGTTCATGAAAGACAAGGCATGTGGTGCAAACGTATTGACAGTCTTTCACTGTTGCAGAGCGTAAGAGACATGTGTCTGCATATCGAAGTGCTAATCTTAATAAAGCACAGGAGAAATGCAGCTAACTAGGGCTGAGATAAAAAAAAAAATAAATAAAAAAAAAGGAATCCCTTGATTGTATTTTTGACTGACTGATCTGAAAGCCACCATGACTGGTTATAGGACAAATTAATAAAGTTGCTTGGATTTATTCTGGTTTTCACTCATTATTAAAACAATACAGTGGATTTTCAGAAGTTAGTATACAGTATACAGTATATGATATAGCAACATAGCATTAGGTCAGATACAGTGCCTTGCATAAGTATTCAACCCCATTCCTTGAACTTTTCCACATTTTTAGTGTTATAGCCTGGAATTGAAATGGATTTAATTGGGATTATGTCATGTATCGAAACAAAATATCCCATAAGATGGAAGTGGAGAGAAAAAAACAATATAGTTATAGCAAAATTATTTATAAGTAAAAAAAAAAAAAGTTATAATGACATATGTATTCACCTCCTTGGCTGAATGGTGTCATGAGATCTCAATATAAATATACCTGTTCCTGGAAGGCCCCAGAGAACATACCTAAACACACATGAATAAGCTATCAAAATAAGTCTGAGACAATGTTCTGGAAAAATATAAATCAGGGTTTAGTTATTAAAAAAAATAAAAATCGCCAGTTTTTGAACATCCTGTGGCACACCATTAAATTCATTGTTAAAAAATGGAAACAATATGGAACAACCATAGCTTTGCCAAGAGGAGGCCATTCACCAAAAGTAAGTGACTGGGTACGGGGGGCATTAATCATAGAAGCATCAAGAGGCCAGTTAATGCAAGTGTAGGTTCAGACGTTAATGAAAGAATCCAGGAGGACTAAGGGTATCCTAAGGACTAGGGTATTGCTCAAAACCAGGAACAGGCAATAATCAGGTTATACAGGCATATAGGAACAGGCATATAATCATGTGACAAGGACTATGGACTTTCCCCCTTCCCTCCAGCAGCGGTCTTGCTCACTAGACTTCTAGCACGAAGGAGGCAGGTTGAACCAACAAGTAATGATTGTTCTCACCTGTGTGTTATTACCAGCAGCCTATTTACAGTTGGTTTTCCTCCCAATAGGGGTGGTGAGCCAAAGAGATGGAGCTCTCCACACAAAACTTGAACTTGAATTTGGTGAAGCTGTGAACTGTTTGGTCTGTGATTGTTTTTTTTTTTTTTTTGTGGTTTTTTTGTGCATTCAATTTGATGAGAATGTGTGCTGAAAAGCACTTGGTGAAGTTAAAAAAGACTGGAAATAAAAAGAAAACCAAAAGGTCCACCAGTCTTTACGAGACCCACAAATCTCCCCCAAATCATTGCTTTTCAACCACCATATTTTCTGCCATTTCAGAAATGGTTTGAATCACTGCTGTACTAGAACAATTTTGGCCTGCATTTTGGGGAAATAAACCAAATTCTGCGACGTTTTGCTTTACAATGATAAAAATGGGGTTCACTGACTTCACTATTATCCAGCTTTCAAAATGTCATGGTATTTTGTGAATAATGGTAATGTCAGTCATACCGTCTACTCAAAACAGTAATTAACTAAATTTCTTTAGTGGATGATGTGAGTTTTGAAATTCTCATAGTAAAACAATTAAAAATTGTTCATAATGATAATGTCAGCCATGTCGACTAATCATTACAATGATTATAAAATGCCTGCACTTGCGGCTTAAGCCTGCACCAACCTGACTAGCATTTCTTACAATAGCTCTTGTGTACTCTTTTGTATTTTATGTATTTTTTGTATTTTTTGAAGCGAGAGCATTCCAATTACCGTTCATCTAAAAACGGAATGAAATGTCAACTGTAATCAGCATGATCTGGGATTATGATAGAAATGCATTAATATGGAGACTTTCTCTTGCTGAATGTATTTGTACGGTCCAGTAGTCAGTACTTAGACTGAGTTATGTGCACCACCAAAGCACTGTATTTGTCTTTTTTTTTTTAGTTCAATATGCATTTGGATTTAAATGCCTTGTCAGGGATGATATTATTGTGGAACTTGATGAATGTTTTGTTTGGATTTTTTAAGAACGAACATTATCTGTGACAAAATTGAAATGAGCTTAGTCTTTATTACAGCATAGGAGGTGTAATAAAATATCTGAGTAAAATCTGAGTAAAATCTCAGGCATAGGAAATGCTTAAACGCACTTCCCTCTAAGATGACTAAAACCTCAAATTCATAAAGTGATTTTTAACAGTTTGTACATGTCTTACAAATGGCATCCAAATGGTGTATACTGCCCATATTTTCTACATGTTGCTTCCTGACATTTATGTTAAGTCTGTTGCCACCCATTTTAGAAATAGTTTCTGTTTATGGCTTCACTTATATAATATCCTATTTTAGAGGAAATTACCCAAAGAAAGCTGAACTTTGTAGTTAGTGTCCTCCTCATAAGGCCCATAACACTATTTATAAACCTAAGCCTGAGGATGTGTCTGGAAACTGAAAAGCTTTGGCTGTGCTCGGTTTAGATTTGATCAAATTGATCATGAAGCGTGGTGTTTCATTTTCACCTCCTTAGCTCAATCAGGATATATTTTCCTCAAGTCAGTATCCATTCACCCGAGTCTGGGTGACATAGTCCACAAATACAATACTTTCTTACTTCATGTATAAAACCGCTGGTGTGTGTCATCCCTCAAATGAATATGCAGTATATTTAGCATTAAAATGTGGCTTATGGTCTTGCCATTTCTTTGTAAAATCACATTAGGATGTTTTTTCTTTTTGGAGGAAAAGAATAGGCAAAGAATAAATAAATAAATAAAATGTCAATTATATCTTTTCAAGTAGTTTTCTTTGAGCTTTGTACATTGAAATTAATCTTCCCTAAAGTCATTGGCATGGGCCTTGAATTAATTTATGCATCCTTTTTTGTGAATAGCACATTGGTAATCTATAGCTGTTACCTTGATTGCAACTGCTTTATTTTAATTATTGCTCGTAGTTAAAGCCTCTGGCATCAGGAAGGTACCCAAGTGTTGTCAAAGGATGTAATTAACAAAAAAAAAGCATTTACACATATCTTCACTTCTGACTTTAACCCTATTATTAAATATAAGTATAGCTTAGAGGATCATGGATCTGAAGCACTACAAAACTCTACAGTGTTGAACTGCTGTAGTCCATATTTCTAGGAACTGTGCGCAGGCTGTTTCCTGGTTTGTTAAGTCCAGACAGTGAGTGAACTATCGCTTGTTCACTGCCACCCTGAATTTTAGCAACATGTAACAGACATTTATCCTCTGGTAATAGTTTTCATTTTAAATGTTCACTTTGCTATTTTGCCTGGCAATGTGTGAATCAATGTATAGTTGATAAACTATACAGGACATACCTTATGTTTAATTAAACCATCAGTCCTTTCATGAGCTGACCTTTCTAAAAACTTTCTGTGAAAGCATATAGACATGAAGCCTGAAGCTAGTTTAGATGTGTGCACAGAATTTGATATTACAATAGGTAATTGCTGCTTCTAGCAGGCTAATTTTATTACTGAGGCAGCCAAAGGCGTCCCAACAACAACAACAACAACAACAACTTTGCTTGGACCACTCCAGCCACTAATCACAATCTGTGCCCCCTATTTATGAACTCAGTCCTGGAGCAATGGCCTTACTTCAGTAGTTGCTGATTGAGACTTTAACTAGCCTTGAAAGTGAATTATACCATCTATATTGAAATATGGAGCTTGTTTTAGGTTATGAATGAAGCCACATGTAGCACAGTCTAGGTGCAGACTCTGCTGCTCTGCCAAGCAGGTCTAAAGAGGATTACAGTTGATTTAAGGGGTGTTCCTACTTATCTGTGTCGTATCTGTGGGTGGACTGACTCACTATTTACATACTAATACTGAGACGCTGCAAAAGAATACAGCAGCAGCAATGATTCCAATACGCTTTAATAAATGGGCAGAGCAACACCATAAGACATGTGATTTGTTTTTGGTTATTTGTATTTATTTGTTCAGCATTTTTGTAGCAGTTTTTCTACGCTGCATTTGTTACTGCATTTTAAGGTATGTCCCACAGGGCAGAAACACTGAACTAAGCATTAATAATCATAGTTACTTTTGTAACTCATATAAACTTTTTTTTTTTACAAGAACAATATATGGATGTAAAATATTTAGTGGGTCCACATTAATTATTGCCATTCATTTCTGTTGTAGGGCCGATTTATAGCCTTTTTTAGGAAAGCCATTGCAGCTAGTAATGCTGCATTGTTACTAATGTCCATTTTCAAGATCCATGGCTTGGCTGAGTTCTGTGACATTTCAACATGGAGGTGCACATAGCATAGAACAAGAAATAGTTGTGTTATAAGTGTGCTTTAAGCTGATGTTTAAGTTTATATTGTAGTTTGGTATGCATTAAACTAAATGCTTAATTTGAATGGCTGATTAGTTTTTTTTTTTGTTTTTTTTTTTAACTAAACACTTTAAAAGGTGAATTACCATGGCCTGTATCCTTCATCCTCTATTAAAATGAATGAAGCACTAACTAAAGAATTCTTCTAAAAAAGCTATTTAGAATTGTTGATATCCACAAATAGACCAAACAAGTGGTAGTTTGCTATGAGCATCCATCCCCCCCACCAATTTCTTCAAATCTCATAAATGCTCCAAGGTGTGTAGTAGTTCAGAGTGAGAAAATACAGAGTTCCCAGTTGTCGTTAATATAAGCATAATGTTTGTATGTTATTACAGCATTCTGATTAGGGACATGTAGATAGACCTCAGGGGCAGATGCTCAGATGAAAAAGACCATCTGCACTGTCATACAGTCAGTGAAATATTATCTGTATATTAGTAGTGATGCAATATGGTGTTGGTATCAGTGTTGGCAAATTGCCAGACATAACCTAGTTCAGTCAAAACAATAACATGTAAGATTTGAAGAGAGTACTATACTCTAGAATAGAATACTCTAAAATACTACTATGGCAGAAATTTTGTCAGAGAAGTGCAGACTTGCCTTTTCCTCAACTGGATCATCATCTCTTCAGTGCTGTGCCTACCCCCAAACAAACACTTCTGCCCACCCTGGTATAATTCCTTCCATCTGGGGTATTCCTTCACAGACCAGGTCAATTGGTCCCAATCTAGAAAACTGGCCCAGCCCCAGGAGAAGACAATTTTACAAGCTTCAGGCTCCTGAGCACTTCAATTCTCCACCAACCTCCAACCTCAGGTACATGCTGGAAAGAATTCTGGAGCTCCAGACCCCCAACCTCAAAGTCCAGTTAGTAGAACTAATCTGCAACCCAGAACTAACAATTCCTAAGCATGTGGCCTGGTTGACCTTCCAGATGACCTTCCAGAAAAGAAACTCAAGTGGACAGTGCCATATATCTGCACCCTCTGGGGGACCCAACTAGAAGCACTCTTGCTGAGTAAAGTAAAGCTCATCTATTTGAACTAATCTATGAATACTACTTTGGCTGTAATATATCCTATTAAAGTCACTTTATAGAGATGAAATTCACATTTTTCTGTTTTTAAAAAATAGCAAAAAATCTAAATGTAGAAGTGTTTTCAGGACCTTCAAAGCAACGGGAGTAGAATGTCAGAATTCTATCAATATACGCTATGACCTTTGCCTGAGAACATCAGTTACATATTTCTGAAAGACTGAAGGGGCATTGACCAAACCATTTGTAGTGGCTAGATGGGACGCTAATAGCAATAGAAGTGCACATGCTTTGGCCTTACTAAACACTTTAGAGGATTATAGAGGGATGCTTGATGCCAGCATTGTGACATTATGGAGACCAGGAGACCATCTTCTTATCAGACCATGAGATTTGAGGGTTAAACATACATTTTCATTTATGGCATTTAGCAGATGACCTTATCCAGAGCGACTTACCGATGTGCTATTTCAAGTTCTTAGCAAAGAAGTAGATCTTTAATCTTCATTTGAAGACAGCCAATGACCCAGCTGTTTGCACCAGGGGGATTCATTCCACCAGCTTGGGGTCAGTACAGAGAAGAGTCTTGATGCATGCCTTCCTTGTACGCTGAAAGATATTGGGTCCAATCGAGCCATGCTAGAGATCTTTGGCAAAGTTCTAGTTGATAAAGTTTCCCATCTTTATCATGTTGCTATGTCAGCAAGCACTGGAAAAATAGTGTCTGCATGATGCAACACTACTTTTATTAGAAATGGCTTAGGAGAGGGAAGTTGTGATAGACTTATTACATTATTGTGTAGTGAACTTAGTGGTGGGTGATCTGGCAAAAATATCATCACATGCTTTTCAGGCTCATGATCCACAATATGATCATGATTATTTTTCATGTTGTTTTGTTTTATTTTCCCAATTTTGGTCACCTTCCAATTCCTACCCACCAGCCAGCTCTTCACTATCATACGACAGCTACCAACTGAACAGGGTGAAAGCTAAGATATGTTTCCTCCAAGACACATGAAACCAGCCCTGAAACATCTTTTCAAACTGCTGCTCATGCTGCATCACAGGTAGCATAACAAACTTGTAAGAAAGCACTGCCTGTCATCTTCTGCATACATGAGCTTACAGACACCCACAATTGACTAGAGTCATTGTGATTGACAGGGGAGACAGAGTATGCCATCCCTCCCACCCAACAGCATGGCCAATTTTGCTTCTTCACCTGCTGAACATAGATGGCTGTGGCATCATTGGGATTCAAACTCACAGTCTCCTGACAGCAGGGCAAATGCTTTTCTGTTGTGCTACTTGGCTTTCATGTTGGCTTTTCAGATTATTTACAAGTTAGGTCACTTAGGCCAAAGTGTGCATTTCCTAACCAAATGTACTGTAAATATTTATGGTATTTATATTTTGTTTTGATGGGTATTATATCCCTGGCCAGGTAAAATGTCATGGTATCAGGGATGTGTTTCCGATGCTTACTTGTTTTCTCATGCATCTTTCAAACACCTTTGTTACCACTGTTTACTTTAGCCCTGTTATTGCTGCAGTGCCATGGCTGTGGCCAAAAGCCTGTGTTATCTGGCTTTTGCCATTCTCTTTGGGTGTTTTTTTTATTTATTTTTTTTAGGTGTTTAAACAGGTTTGTTGTGTTGGCTCCAGATGTGCCAATCTTGCCTTTGCATACAGTATTTTGAAAACAACCATTGTTTGCACAGTGTCCATTGTTCAAAATCCAAACCAATTCCATATAATTGGTATTGAATTTTTTTTAGGCACCAGTAACATGTGTTGTCAACCATGCTGTTGTGTTGCGCTCCACAAAATGAGGAAGAAACGTAATCTACTGTAAGGAACTGCCTAGTCTTGGCTAGTAACGGCTTGTTTGTGTGTCTGTCAGGGAGAATGAGAGCTGTACTGGTGAATAGCGTAATGTCTGGTTCACAAAACAATGAGCAGCTGCTCAGTGTGTACGAGTGCTTTTGTTCATGCGGAGGAGGATCACTATGCTCTGCTTCTTTCCACTGTTTCTCTGCGTAGATTGGTACTGGTTCTGTTGTCTGTGGTCTGAGCTGCCTCATAGCCATGCTGATGCTCACTCTCTGTGGCTCTGGGGCTTCACAGCATGGCGTTCATGGTGCTGATGCTCTGTGGCCTTGTGATTTTGAGAAATGTGGGTGGTGTCATAACACTGGTCTTTAAAATCAGAAAACAGCATTGTAAACAGTGCCATTGTTTATCTCAAGGATTGATTTTTCATGGTTAAATTACACCAATCAGCCACAACATTAAAGCCACCTGCCTAATATTTTGTAGGTCCCCCTTGTGCTGCCAAAACAGCTCTGACCCATCAAGACATGGACTCCACAAGACCTCTGAAGGTGTTCTGTGGTATCTGGCACCAAAATGGTAGCAGCAGATCCTTTAAGTTGGGAGGAGGTCAGAATTGTTTGTTCAGCACATCCCACAGATGCTTGATTGCATTCATATCAGGGGAATTTGGAGGCCAAGTCAACACCTTGAACTCTTTGTCATGTTCTTCAAACCATTCCTGAACCATTTTTGAAGTGTGGTAGGGTGCATTAACCTACTGAAAGAGTCCAGTGCCATTAGGGAATACCGTTGCCATGAAGGCATGTAATTGGTCTGCAGCAATGTTTAGGTAGGTGGTACGTGTCAATGTGACATCCACATGAATGCCAGGACCCAAGGTTTCCCAGCAGAATATTGCCAAGAGCATCACACTTCCTCCACCAGCTTGCCTCCTTCCGATGGTGTATCTTGGTGCCATCTTTTCCCCAGGTAAGCAACGCACACTCACCCGGCTGTCCACAGGATGTAAAAGAAACTGTGATTCATCAGAACAGGCCACCTTCTTCCATTGCTCCATGGTCCAGGTCTGATGCTCACATGCCCATTGTAGGTGCTTTCGGCAGTGGACAGGGCTCAGCATGGGCACTCTGACCGGTCTGTAGCTACATAGCCCCATACACAGCAAGCCGTGATGCACTGTGTGTTCTGATACCTTTCTATCATAGCCAGCATGAACTTTTTCAGCAATCTGTGCTACAGTAGCTCTTCTGTGGGATTGGCCCAGACGGGCTAGCCTTCACTTCCGACAAACATCACTGAGCCTTGGCCACCCATGACCGGTTGTCCTTCCTTGAACCACTTTTGGTAGGTACTAACCACTGCATACCGGGAACACCCCACAAGACCTGCTGTTATGTAGATGCTCTGACTCAGTCGTCTAGCCATCACAATTTGGCCCTTGCCAGAGTCGCTCAGATCCTCACGCTTGCCCATTTTTCCTGCTTCCAACACATCAACTTTGAGAACTGACTGTTTACTTGCTGCTTCATATATTCCGCCCCTTGACAGGTGCCATTGTAACAAGATAATCAATGAAATTCACATCACCTGTCAGTGGTTTTAATGTTATCAGTGTATGAACAAGACTCCGCTTTACTTTAAGTGAGCTGTAAGCATAGCTGATGAGTGCTTGGTCATCTTATCCTTTAAGCTGTGGAAATGTTTTCTTTAAAGAAGAGCACATGGAATTAACTAAAACAAGGGCCTATTATCAATTCGTCAAGTCAAGATAGCAAGTTAACAGAGTGATATCATATTCTATATCCTGCAAACATATTACAATTTCATAGCCTCAATGTAGTATCATAGGACTACAAGTTGTGCCCACACAATATAAAAAATAAACTGCAACAAAAAGGGATATGCTTGGGGCGACAATTTATTTAATTGTCACATTGTTAAATGGATGTGAGAGTAATACAGTTTGTTAGGGAAAATAAAACCCAATGTGATCAATACTATATATTTGAATTCTGTCTGAAAGCAAAGAGAAATGCTTATAGTGTTGTGAGCAAATGTGTTATTTATGTGAAGTGTTACATAGTGTTCTGAGAATAATAATTGTCATTTGATGAATGTGCCAATGCAGGTGAGAAAATACTTAAAACATACTATATAAGATATGCATATTAAATATATTTCATATATACTTACAATCTATATTCAAAGATTCAAACAAATTAGGAAAAAGGGGTGCTCATTCAAGTGGATTTGAAACATGACCCATTCCAAGTGAAAACACAGTAAATTTATTTGCCTTCCAACTTTGTCTTTAGCATAATTAAATATGGTATGGTCATCAGTAATTATGAAATTGATTCAGGGTAAGTGATGAAAGAGGCACAACTGTTTGGCAACCAAATACCCTGTGTAACTTAAAGCTACAGTGTGTGGAACTTTCTTTCTGAAAAGAAAAAAGGAAAAGGAAAAATATGATTATTCAGTCAAAAATCAATATAAAACTTGAACTGCTATGAGACACCCTGACAGTCCTGTAATAATAATTCACAGTCAGTGCTCAGTCAGGGGTGTCGAGTCAGAATTGGTGGCAAATTTGTACACAAATGTCATACACCCGCTCAGATACTTAAATGTGTATCATGTCTGAAATTTAGGTACAAAAGCAGTCCAGCAACACAGGAGCCAGTAACCAATCAGGGTAGAGAGAGAGAGAGAGAGAGAGAGAGAGAGAGAGAGAGAGAGAGAGAGAGAGAGAGAGAGAGGAGAGAGAGAGAGAGAAACAGACAGACAGAGAGAGAGAGAGAGAGAGAGAGAGAGAGAGAGAGAGAGAGAGAGAGAGAGAGAGTGGAAACAAACCAAACAAGATCAAGAGAGATTATACTAAGGGGAAATATCGATATTATACTAATATAAGAGGAAAACGGATTCAGGCATGGTGGAGTTTTAGCTTTTTTGTTGCTGAATAGGTAAGGCACTCCTGCCAGTTTCTATTCCGTGCCATTATATTCGGCCTAAGACTGTCCATCTCATGACTACTGCCTGACTGGCATTGCACCAGTTTGGGAATGTCTGGGGATCCCCCAGGAGGATCCAGAATCTGTGTCTGAGATAGAAATGTCTGGACTGATCTTCTCAACCTGTTGCCACCCTGAGTCCTAGCAGAAGAAGTGTACGGTGAATGAATGAATGATAAGGCATTTATTTGTTCACTAATTTGGTGGATATCTAGACTATGATGCTCACATTAAACATTCTTAGTACACTTAGTACCATTTTTTAGTATAATATCCCAGAATCCAGTGTCACTGAGAGGAGGATGGGTTCCTTTTGGAGTCTGGTTTCTCTCAAGGTTTCTCATTAGGTATCTAAATCCATCCATCCATCCCTCCATTTTCCACACTGCTTATCCTACACAGGGTCACGGGGGAGCCTGAAGCCTATCCCAGGGAACTCGGGGCACATGGTGGGGGACAGTAACACACACATTCATACATCCATTCACACACTACAGACAATTTGGAAAAGGCAGTCAGCCTGCAAAGCATGTCTTTGGACAGGGGGAGGAAACTGGAGTATCTGGAGGAAACCCCCGAAGCACGTAAAGAAAATGGTGGGATTCGAACCCCCAACCCCAGAGGTGCGAAGCAAACGTGATAACCACCAAGTCATTGTGCCCCCCGGTATCTAAATCGTAACCTCTTAATCTCTAAATCTTAATTTCTTTAAAGATGCTTTGTGACTGTCTTTTGTTAAAAGCAGCTGAAATCAATAATTTTGTTCTATACACTGTATTCTAGTGAGCTAGCTAGATCTAGTGGGCTAGCTCTATCAGCCTTGAAGATGTGTGGAATAATCTTCAATGCATATAGACTCAAGCCTAGACAGCAGCGTGCTTTGAGATTACAGTCGGGTAATCAAGAGGTTTTGGTATTGATTTAGCAATCTCAGCTGAGAGGTTCATGGTGTAGAAGGGTACAGAACAACCCAAGTGATATTACAAAGTTTTCTTGAAATAGTAATATAATATATACATTGTTTTTTTTTTTGTTTTTTTTACCAGAGAGGGACAAAATTCCAAAATCTTACATCTAGCAGCTTAACATTTTTTATATTTCTTTTCACCAGATTATTTTACACCATGTGGAATACAATGCTCTAAACTGGTAAATGCATCTTTTCACAGGATACATTTGGATTCAAAAGAGGTGGTCTGTCTAATTTATTCATTTATCTATCTATTTATTTAGCTCTGGGATCTCTGGCCTCTCTGTTCTATCCAGCTAATGGTGATTCAATTTCAAAACCAAGCTTTGTTTCCATGAGTGAGCCCGTGATGAGTGAGCCCGTGATTTCCACAATGTGAAATTGCCCTTACCACATTAAAGGGCTAAATAGGAATGAGAAACTGTTTATTTTAATTGGCAACCAATTTCCCAGCTTTAATTGAATCACTTTCAGTGAATATCAATTCCCCTAAAGCTTTGCAGTTTAATTTTTCTGTAATAAAGCACCATTATTAAGGTCTGACTGGATACACATGAAAGCAAGATAAAAGAAAAATGGAGGCGTAGTGGTTTCTGTCAATTCACGATCTGGGCAAAGTCATCAAGCACACAGGTTTGGATGCAAACAGGTAAAGCTAGACAAGACAATACTCAATAAATAATCAAACTGAAGTCAAATGAAGCAAACTATGAGTAATATCACTGGCAAAGCAGGGGCAAGACTTTGCGCTGAATGTTTGAATGACCAGGAAATTTGAAATGCTGGGTGTGATCTTGAATTGGTGTTCTGTATTAATAATAATGAGAACTGTAAACGAGTATACTGGTCTTGGTACATGTGATATGATCAATCGTGTAGTTCATTGGTAAGCTGGGGATTATTAGAGATCGTTGCTGGCATAGATGTGACAGGCAAATCTTGTCTTAGTATTAATAAGTTATTTTTGTCTTAGTATTAATAGGTTATTTTCACTGACATGAAGGGATTCCTACAGAGAAAAAGAGAGACAGTAACTTCTGATTAATCATAAATCTCATACAGTCCATCAGTTTTAAAATGTTGTCATTCTACTGTCTTTATCAACATGGAGTCATGGATTAGCTCTGAAATGGTACGACTTCCCGACTTCACTTCATCTTCTGCTCAGAGCTTCCTTTCACTTAAGAATCACTTGCTGCTGCCGAGGATGGCCCCACACAAGTAACCCAAAGATTCGCCATGAGATTGCTGCAGATGGTATCACATGAATACCTTAAAGATGGCTGTGAATGGTCTCACTTGGATAGCCTAAAGTTTGTACTACTGAAAACTGTACGTAATTATAAGTCTCATTCATTAAACAGCGGATAACCTGGATAACATTAAACATTAAATCTAAAACTCTAATGAAATAAAAAGAACTTTGATGCTTTCAACACACTTAGCACTGCTTGGTTCTATAGTCTACAGCTGTGGAGAAGCAATGACTCGTACTACCCGTCATGCAGAAGAGGATGGGTTTCCTTCTGAGTCTGGTTCCTCTCACAGTTTCTTCCTCATGTTGTTTCAGGGATCCTCATTGGGGATTCATAACGTTGTTCACTGTTTAAAACATTATATAAATAAAATGTAATTAAACTTCTACTAGATGACCCTATTACAGTGTTATTGATATAGCTGGGAATAGTACAGTTTACATAATACATCAAAAGGGATGTTGGGCCTTGATATATATGATATGTATGTATGGTATGTTCTTTTTCCTGTAAATAACTTTTTTCCATGAAAAAGTAGTGTGTGTGTGTGTGTGTGTGTGTGTGTGTGTGTGTGTGTGTCTGGTTGGAGGGTTGGATGTGGTAGACACTACATATCTGGTGAGTGCATCTCATCACTCACAGACAAACAAAATATGTGGTAGCTGAAAATCTATTATATAGAGTTTCAGCTTCTTACTGATGTGCAGTGTGCATCAGCTGGGATTGTGTAAAGCTCCTTGTTTGTTCCAGGCTGAAATGTGTTCTAGTGTGATTATTTTTCTCAATAGTATCACAGTAGGAAAATTATTATTATTATTATTATTATTATTATTATTATTATTATTATTATTATTATTATTACAGAGGCAAAATAACACTTTGTTAACTGGTGCATAGTTCACAATAAGTATTTTGTGTTTATGTAAGTCAAGCACATAAAAAATTATGATGTTGTAAACATATCTCCCCCCAATTCCAGGTCTGCAATTCCACTGTGCCCTTCACAGACTTTTTCCCAGGCATTCATTGTGGTATAGGCACATTGTGGAGAGATTAGTCATGTGTTTGTCTTTTTCTTTGATAACTGAGAACCCAAAATGGTCACACAAACCTTATAGAATTGTATAGTGAATCCAGTTCACTGTTAGTTTCCTCTTCTTTATTTTCCATCTGGATAAAAAACATTAATCTATGCCAATGGCGGCAAAACAATACCAGAAAGATTTTATTAATCTGTATGCTGAATAATACATATTCCGCTATTGTTTCTGTAAATTACATGAGCTTATTTAATGCATTGTTGTGGTGTCTGAGACCAGGGGAGAATCCTGAAAAGATAAACATATATATATATATATATATATATATATATATATATATATATATATATATATATATATATATATATATATATATATATATATATATATATATGCTTTTTTTTATTGTGCTGCAGCTTTGTATAACTGCTGCTCCTGCTGCTTTCAGGTCATCAACTCTTTTCAAGTGACTGCTGGCTTCTCTGTTACCTTCTTTATCATTAATCTGAGAACGAATCTTAGGAACACACCTCTCCGGAAACGATTAGCTGTGATTCAGTGAACTTACCACCTGCATATTATCGAACCAGTTGTACTGACAGAGATGGTTAAGGTCTTTGCTCTGGCTCTGTGGCTTTTTCCATTTGAGTGTTGTTTACTAATGTTGTTCCATTTGCATGAAAACATCCCAGCCAACGGCAATGTCTTTTATAATGACACTAGGTTCAATTTGCATGAGAACATGTTTACATCATTTATATCTAGAACTTGATTTATTTTTATGTAAAACGATATACATATATAAAGGTTAATGCAGTGTCCAAATACTTTTTTCTCTATCAATTCAGTTTTATTAAAACATATCTTTAAGCTTATGAATACATACTTTTTTGTTCATGTTTATGAGAGCAAAGTCAAAAGACATTAGGGGTGTGTAAACCTGAAGTGGATGTATGAACTGGAGGTATATTATATAACAAAAACAAAAGTGTCTGTGTACTTATTTCCCCTCACTGTATTCAAACGACTCTTTTGTTCTTCATATTGGTATCCTGAACCATGTGAGGGTTCCACTGAAAATCTTCCAGGCTCCTGGCAAGAATGAAGTCATCCTATCCATCACATCACATTCTGCAGTGTGTGTGTGAAAGAGAATAATTTGTACACTTACTGGTGTAGTGGGTTTTGTTTTCCTTTTGTTTCTGCCACCGAGATGAAAAATAAAACATCAAAATTGTGTCAGGGTTAAAAACATCATTCTGCTGTATGCGGCATTTCTTTCAAGAGGTGCCGAAAAACTTTGTTCAAAAACTGAACAAATGCCAAGTCAAAGCCCAGAATATGCAATGTGCTAAACAGAGTTTAAGTTATTATACAGTCTGGTTTTTGCCCTTGAATATCATGACCTATTTCAATGAAAAGTAATTTCAGTAAAGGTCAAACGTATAGTAGCGTAGAAGATGAAAACGTGTCCATGAGTGAGATTTTCTGAAGATCATTAATGTTTTGTTTTTTTTTTCTTTTTTTTTGTAGGTTTGGTTGCAGCATTTCTGATTTGGTGGTTTCAATTGTGTCTAAAATAAGGATTTACATGTTATACACCATTTTGAAAATCCCCCAAGTGTTTATTCACCTATAGTCTGTATAAACTTTATTCATTTTATGCTTATTTAAAATGTGGTCGATGTTACACAAAGAAGAATCTGTGTTTGACATGAATATGCACACCAATTTTCTACTCTTGGCCAGATTTAGGGCCAGCTTTTCATGTCACTAAAATATTTGATAGGCTTTGATATGTATCTATATAACTAATATCATTCTAGATTAAAAAAAAAAAATTGCTGCATTTTGGGTGGCAACATTCAGAAAGCTTTTGCCTGTATGGCTTTCCATGTTCTTAATACATAAAGATATTGCCATCTGGTGTGTTAATCTAAACATGGGTCTCCAATTTTAGTTTTGGCCTCTTTGGTGAATGTGCTCTATGAAATGCAGCCAAATCCTGAGGGAATAATGGTGAAATATTTGATAACTGTGACCCATTAAGTTAATCTGGTCTGCTCATGGAAAATAACAATGTATCGCTAAGTCTGACCTGTACAATGTATTATTAGTGTTTTCACTATATAAAATTTTCACAGTATTCAATTATTTGTTTATTAGTATTAGTACCAAGTTATTTTGCCTGTGACACATCTTTCTGCATAAACAAACAGCTTGCACAATTCATTGCATGCTTTTAATCTACCAACACTGCAAATATAAATGGGAAATTTATAGTAGATGCACCACTTTCTGTGAATCTTTGAAGTAGTGAATCACTTTACTCTGTAAATTGTTTTGTATTTAGTTTCTTATCTTTGGTTGATGGTTTATAGAATGTATGCTAATTAATTTTATAGATTTATACATAACATTTACATTTATTCATTTAGCAGACGCTTTTATCCAAAGCGACTTACAAATGAGGAAATACAAGCAAAAGAACGACAATTTCATGTACCACTGCATATATAACTGTTTCTTGTTTAGTCTACTACATTAGGCCACACAGTATTTGGCATACTTTATGTACTTTCTTGCAAAAGACCACAAGTAAAACAGCCTGATCCATCCCTGACACTGTTCATCTGTGGACAATGATCATAAACCTCAGGATCATAAACCTTCATGAGAAAATCATTTTAAACTTTGGGGTTGAAGAATCGGAAAAGTGAAATGTTTGGCCAATGCAACCAGAAATGTCTGCATGTTTGACAGCTCCTGCCTTCTTTCTTTTCTATAGAGGTCCTCCAGGAATGAAACCTGGCCGAAATCGGAATTTGTGGTGCAGTAATCCATACAAATACGATGGAGCTTTCTTGCTCAAAACATCCAGACTTAATTGTAGTTTGATGTCTGTTATGTAGCAAGCGCTATCCACTTGGTTGTGGACATGTGTGTATCAGATTTGAATATATGCAAACATTTGAAATTTGGGCTGCAGAAATACATAGATCTGATGTTGGTAGAGCTCAAGTGATAAATAATTCCAGGTGACTAAAATGACCCTGTTTGCTTATAGCCTTCAGAAATGTATCAAAACAGAGTATCTATATTATATTACATTATCTATACTAGTGTTGTATAATGGTAGTTTGGACTGTAGGATGTGTCAAATAATAGCAGATTATTTTGATAGATTATTTGATATGCCTTGCAATACACTAAAACATGTCAATACTACAATTTCTGATTTCTTTTCTTTTCAATTTCTGAATAAATAACAGAAAATTACGGAACCTCTGTGTTTGGTTAGAAAGCTCATAGAAAATAATAATAAACTTGATTGTTGAAATTCTCTATTTTTGCAGGCTTCTGTTATATCGTTACTGTTGTCATGATGATTAACACATATATTGTGCATCCCTAATGGTATTTCAGATTTTCTTATATCACTACACGCAGACCCATTGTACTGACTATGTCTTAAAACAATACCATCAAGAGTCCTTAACAATTGAAAAACATAAGTAGTAGATTGTTAAAAAAAAAAAAAAGAAAAGAAAAAGAAAAAGCTTCCAGTTATCTCATAGCAGTTCGCCAGTCTGGGAAAGCAAATGTCAGAAAAGCACGTCTTTTCACCCAGATCAGCTTCAAGGCTGACTAAATGTATTACTGACTCATGGCACAATGAGAGAGAGAGGCTATTGAATGACTTATATGCCAGGTTATATGCCAATATGCAGTATATGGCCAAAAGTATGTGGACACCTGACCTTGCCACCCATATTTACATTTACATTTACATTTATAGCATTTAGTAGACGCCCTTATCCAGAGCGACGTACAAGAGTGCTTTAAATTCTCCATCAATGAATATTTCATTTCTGGTTCGTACGATTACAACAAAGTTTTTTTTTTTTTTTTTTTTTTTTGGAAGAAGAAGCAGAAAACACTAACTATCAAGGAGTAAGTATTTAAGAAAGAGGTATGTCTTTAGGCGTATCTTGAAGATAGCCAGTGACTCTGACATTGATGGGAAGTTCATTCCACCACCTTGGTGCCAGAAGAGAGAAAAGTCATGAGGCAGATCTACCTTGTATCCTGAGAGAGGGTGGGACCAGTTGAGCAGTGCTTGTTGACCTGAGGGAGCGTAGTGCGGTGCGTGGGGTGATGAGAGCTCTAAGATAAGAGGGTGCTGTTCCACTTTTGGCTTTGTAGGCAAGCATCAATGTTTTGAATCTGATGCGTGCAGCTACTGGAAGCCAGTGAAGGGAGCGCAGTAACGGGGTATGTGGTTCTTCACCAAACTGTTTCCACAAATTTGGAAGCACACAAGTGTATAGAATGTCTTTGTATGCTGTAGCATTATGATTTCCGTTCACTGGAACTAAGAGGCCCAAACCTGTTCCAGCATGACAATGCCCCTGTGCACAAAACGAGCTCCATGAAGACATGGTTTGGCAAGTTTGGAACTCGAGTGTCCTACACTGGGCACTGACCTCAACCCCACTCAACACCTTTGGGATGAACTGGAACACTGACTGCACCCCAGACCTCCTCACCCAACATCAGTGCCTGACCTCACTAATGCTCTTGTAGCTGAATGAGCACAAATCCCCACAGCGACGCTCCAATGTCTAGTGGAAAGCCTTCCCATAAGAGTGGAGGTTATTATACACACCCATCTTTATGGTTTCCATGTTGTAGCATCCACAGTAATCTCACGGTGATCTTTAGCAGCATCCGTAGCAGCAGCCAGTGATGAAAACTCCAAACAGAAGTAGAGCACCAATATGGATCATGCAGGAGAGCAGATGGAATCATGATCACTGGTAACTTGGGAGTAGCAGGTGTAGCTTGACATAGAGAGAGAGAGAGAGAGAGAGAGAGAGAGAGAGAGAGAGAGAGAGAGAGAGAGAGAGAGAGAGAGAGAGAGAGGGAGGGATGGGAGGAAAGAGGGAGGGGGAAGAGAGATATAACACAGATTATTAGGTATGCTCTTGTCCTGTAATGGTTTACAAGGATGTACATTGTGCGCAGAGTGCCAATAGGGACTCCGGCAAGATTAGCTATGACAGTATAACTAAAAGGGAGAGCCAGAAGGTAACACAGACATGAAGGTGCCCTAGGACATAAAGCGGCCAGCCACTCCACCGTCAACAAACCTCAGTGAATGCGTTCACCACCAGTTCACCACAACACTCCATGCCCATGAACCCTCCAGATCTGTGCCTTTGCATATGAGGAAAAACTAATTAACAAAAGGCTTGACTAAACAAATATGTTTTAGCCTAGATGTAAACACTGAGACTGTGTCTGAGTTCCAACATCACAATGCCCCTGTTTACAAAGAAAACTCCATGAAGACATGATGTGTTAACTCGAGTGGCCTGCACAGAGCCCTGACTTCAATCCCACTGAACACCTTTGGGATGAACTGGAACACTGACTGCATCCCAGACCTCCTCACCTAACATCTCACCTGACCTCAATAATGCTCTTGTAGTTGAATGAACACAAATCCCCACAGCCACGCTCCAAAATCTAGTGGAAAGCCTTCCCAGTAGAGTGGATGTTATTATAACAGCAAAGCAGGGACTAAATCTGGAATGGGATTTTCAACATTCACATATGGGTGGTCAGGTAATTTGGCCAATATATGTATGTCTGCTACAACCCCAATTCCAAAAAAGTTGGGATGCTGTGTAAAAGGTAAATAAAAACAGAATGCAATGATTTGCCAATTTCATAAACCCATATGTTATTCACAATAGAACACAGAAAACATATCAAATGTTTAAACTGAGGAAATGTACCATTTTAAGAAAAAAATAAGGTAATTTTGAATTTGATGGCCGCAACACGTATCCAAAAATACAACAAAGAAGATCCAGGACTGTTGAGCAGCTAGCATCCTGTATCAGACACGAATGGGACAACATTCCTTTCCCAAAACTCCAGCAACTGGTCTCCTCAGATCCCAGATGTATATGGACTGTTGTTAAAAGAAGAGGGGATACTACACAGTGGTAAACATGGCCCTGTCCTAACTTTTTTGAGACGTGTTGCTGCCATCAAATTAAAAAATTACCTTAGTTTTTCCTTAAAATGGTACATTTCCTCAGTTTAAACATTTTATATGTTTTCTATGTTTTATTGTGAATAAAATATGGGTTTATGAGATTTGCAAATCATTGCATTCTGTTTTTATTGACATTTTACACAGCGTCCCAACTTTTTTGGAATTGGGATTGTATAAAACACTGTAAACACTGATGTAAATATTTGAATATGCCCTGAAAGGTTCACTTCTGACTCCCTAATGCAATATGCCTATGTTGGTCTGATTAGATTAAGGTTAAAAGTCAGCTTTAAGGCTGAGACAGTTGAATTCTTGGGTGCTCATCAGCTCCTCCTTTATGTCTTGCTTTCTGCTGTCAGCACACTGACCTGAGACTATAGCTGGAATCAGACAGTACAAAGATGCCACTGAGACAACGACACCATCATTGTCATTGCTGATGGAGCTGTTATGCTCCATTTGCAAAGCTTTCAGATGATTCCATTACTCATAAAACTGCATTATGTCCTGATTCAGTAGCTTAGGATTGTCTTTTACCTGCTGATATTTGTCCTTCAGTGATGAATGGAAAAAGTCTGTCGTCAGGCCCTGTGTCATATTCTTTTTATTTATTTATTTTTTGGCTATGCATCTCGTTTGCAGCAGGTCATAACAGGAAAAGGGTGCTCTACTAAATACTAAAGATGCTTGCCACGAAGGGGTTGAATAAATTTGAGACTCGAGAAGTCATTATAAGTTGCATTTTCAGTTGAATTTGGGGAAACCACTTGAAGCATTCGTTGCGTTGAACTATTTCAATTGCTTTTGTTTGATTTGTTCATTGCAAACAGCTGAAAGTCTGCAAATTTTGACAATAAACCTGATTTGCTGAATAATTTTGATTGCAACTGTATAATATGCAATTAGCCTCCGGATCATAAGATGAGAAACATACTATTTATTTAATTATTTGGATACAAAAGTCAAACCGCATTAGGACATTAGAAAACAGATTAGAGTTAAGATCTCATGTATTAATACTAACATTTTGTACATGTGCAGTACTGTGCATTCACATGCAAAGAAATGCTGTAGAGCAAAGATGCCTTCAGAAATAATGAAATTAAATGTTTCTACATTTAAAAAAATACTATAAATAGCAGTAAACAGCAATAAATGAAACAAAGTCAATATTTGGTGTGATGACCCTTTGCTTTACAAAAATAAATAAATAAAAAAAAAAATAGTAGTCTCAGTTACAATGTGTGCAGTTTTATAAGGAAATTAGCTGGTAATTTTTACTGAGCATCTTGCAGATCCAGCCGCAATTCTTTGATTGTTGCACTCGCTTCTTATTTTTTGTCTGAAAAGTGGTCTCTTATGTAATATGCTGCTTTCTTTACTGACACACAAACATTTAATTTTGTGCTGGAAAACTAATGTTCGGAAATCTAAAATATTTTTGTACTGACTTGATAATGTAGAAATCATAAAATAAAAATATATTACAAAGTTTGTACTAAAAAAAAAAAAAAATAGGTTGCCTAAGACTTTTGCACAGTACAATCTCTTCTTAACAGCAAAAGATATATTGCAATTTATGTCAGCTCGCATCAGAAGTCTCTCCATAATTAATACTCTCCATAATCATTATTCCAGAAATAACCACAACATCCACAATATAATCATTAAAGACAGGTTTCCATTCTTAAACGATTTTTCCCCCCTGTAAAATATTTCTCACTCTCATTTTCCAGAGCTGACAGTACGTAACAATTATCAATATGAAACACTGAGCTTTAGTTATTTTTAAGTACACTTTACTTTAAGAAGCAACCGACATAGTAAATAAAAGGGAGAGGAATGTTGTTTGGATCATTTGGGTCAACACAGAATAATCTCGATATTTTGCATATCTTCAACTACCTATATAACTGTCTGTGACAGATGAGTCATATCTATCGATATCTTTAACATAACCCACTGTGAACACCTTTTTTTTCCTTTTGAAAATAGCTATGCACCTACGTATCAATGTTTCTATTTTTGATAAGATTCTGACATCAAAACCCTGAGAATTGGTTAATATCTGATTCTGATCCATCACTGGCAACATGCTATACTCGAAAGCCCTTGTCAACTTATCAATTTAACAAATATATATATATTTTTACATATATGAGCAGATTGCTGCACACCAATATCTGAAAAGACTCCTTTTACTAACTAAAAATATCCTTCTAGTGATTGCTGCTAGCTGCTCACCGTCAGTAGCTAACTCACCTTAAGCACAATGCTAGTAGCTAACACAAGCTATCTAGCTGCTGGTCTACTGCAGCTGGCCACTAGATCATTGCTGAAAGCTACCATGTAGCTTTCTGAAGCTCACCTCTAGTTTATTGCTAGTCACAAACATTTACTATCCGGCTCATAATTAACATCTAACAGATATCTAGCTGCTAGCTTTCTGTAGCTGGTAATTAAGGGTAGTTGGATGTAGTTTCAGAATTATGGGTACTAATAAAACATCATAGACGAGTAGTTCAAGGTAAGTTACTGTATGTGCTAGGTCAAATTCCAAATGGTTCCAGCAAATTTTGTTATTTATGATGCTTGATATAGAGAAGCTTTACCATATCTGATGACAGAATAGCCCCAAGAAATGAATGAATGAATGAATGAATGACTCATTACTTCCACTGCCCAATATACTGTATATTATTTACAAAGTATTAATAACGCTGGAACATTTTACTGAAGCAGTATCAAAACCATACGGTTTTCCCCAGGTATTTTGATTTTCTATACATTGTCATTAATAAGGAATACCTATAAGAATGACTAAACCAGTTCACTGTTCACAAAAACAATTCACAGATGCATATCAATACAGTAAACCTTCCAGGCCTCCTGATCTGGCATAACAAAATAAAAATAATAGGGATGTAGTTTATGTGTGATTCCTACAGAGTATTTCACTAGATATGTTTAGTTTTTGTGTTAAGAGGAAGAGAACAAAATAATGCAGTTCCTCTTGGAAAAGGAGATCTTAATGCCAGTTCATATACAAAACATACGTTACATAATACATTATGCATTTGCTGTGTGCATTAAAAATACCCAGCTTACCTATTTGGCTTTAAGTCTTTTGCAGATGTCTTTTGCTGTTTGAGTGACAGCTGAACTGTTGTTACCTACGGTACAATGGCAGTTAAAAATCAATAGCAAATCAAATTCACATCTTTGCAATCCTTGCAGAGTGTACAGCAAATAAATAACATGCATAATGTAGCTAGGTTTATAGTTTTTCCATTAGGAACACTTCATCTTGACATTGGTAAGATGAAGATATGGGAGAAGTTGCCCCCAACTAACAACATCCAATATAATTAAGGCTATATTTTAATTTTCACAGGTAAGCATTCATTTATTTTTTTTTATTAGTAAACATTAATAGGCTGTTTGCACATTGATGTCATCCTTTTTGCAGCATGATGGCCAGCTAAGAACAGTCATAAATTGACTCTTCTGGCATTTTTATTTCTATTTTTTTGGGAAAGTCTGTATGGCCAGTCCAAGCCTCCTGACCAAGCATGTAAGTAATAATAATAATAATAATAAAAACAATAGGGGCATACTGTATGCATGATTCTTGCAGCATACAGTGGGGGAAAAATTAATTTGATCCCCTGCTGATTTTGTACATTTGCCCACTGACAAAGAAATGATCAGTCTATAATTTTAATGGTCGGTGTATTTTAACAGTGAGAGACAGAATAACAACAAAAAAATCCAGAAAAACGCATTTCAAAAAAGTTATAAATTGATTTGCATTTTAATGAGTGAAATAAGTATTTGACCCCTTCGACTTAGTACTTGGTGGCAAAACCCTTGTTGGCAATCACAGAGGTCAGAGGTTTCTTGTAGTTGGCCACCAGGTTTGCACACATCTCAGGAGGGATTTTGTCCCACTCCTCTTTGCAGATCCTCTCCAAGTCATTAAGGTCTCGAGGCTGACGTTTGGCAATTCGAACCTTCAGCTCCCTCCACAGATTTTCTATGGGATTAAGGTCTGGAGACTGGCTAGGCCACTCCAGGACCTTAATGTGCTTCTTCTTGAGCCACTCCTTTGTTGCCTTGGCTGTGTGTTTTGGGTCATTGTCATGCTGGAATACCCATCCACGACCCATTTTCAATGCCCTGGCTGAGGGAAGGAGGTTCTCACCCAAGATTTGACAGAACATGGCCCCGTCCATTGTCCCTTTGATGCGGTGCAGTTGTCCTGTCCCCTTAGCAGAAAAACACCCCCAAAGCATAATGTTTCCACCTCCATGTTTGATGGTGGGGATGGTGTTCTTGGGGTCATAGGCAGCATTCCTCCTCCTCCAAACATGGCGAGTTGAGTTGATGCCAAAGATCTCAATTTTGGTCTCATCTGACCACAACACTTTCACCCAGTTCTCCTCTGAATCATTCAGATATTCACTGGCAAACTTCAGACGGGCCTGTTCATGTGCTTTCTTGAGCAGGGGGACCTTGCGGGCGCTGCAGGATTTCAGTCCTTCATGGCATAGTGTGTTACCAATTGTTTTCCTGGTGACTATAGTCCCAGCTGCCTTGAGATCATTAACAAGATCCTCCCATGTAGTTCTGGGCTGATTCCTCACCGTTCTCATGATCATTGAAACTCCACGAGGTGAGATCTTGCATGGAGCCCCAGACCGAGGGAGACTGACAGTTATTTTGTGTTTCTTCCATTTGCGAATAATCGCACCAACTGTTGTTACCTTCTCACCAAGCTGCTTGGTGATGGTCTTGTAGCCCATTTTAGCCTTGTGTAGGTCTACAATCTTGTCCCTGACATCCTTGGACAGCTCTTTGGTCTTGGCCATGGTGGAGAGTTTGGAATCTGATTGATTGATTGCTTCTGTGGACGGGTGTCTTTTATACAGGTAACAAGCTGAGATTAGGAGCACTCCCTTTAAGAGAGTGCTCCCTTGCTGATTGATAGGGGATCAAATGCTTAATTCACTCATTAAAATGCAAATCAATGTATAACTTTTTTGAAATGCGTTTTTCTGGATTTTTTTGTTGTTATTCTGTCTCCCACTGTTAAAATACACCTACCATTAAAATTATAGACTGATCATTTCTTTGTCAGTGGGCAAACGTACAAAATCAACAGGGGATCAAATAATTTTTTCCCTCACTGTACATTCAGCATCCACTTTATTAAGAACAGCTGTACACCTGCACGTTCATGCAGTTATCTAATCAGCCAATCAGGTGGTAGCAGCACAATGCTTATAATCATGCAGATACAGGTCAAGAGTTTCGGTTAATGTTCATATCAAACATTTCACACACAACAGTCTCTAGAGTTTATACAGAATGGTCTGAAAAACAAAAAAACATTGAGTGAAGCGACAGTTCTGTGGGTGTTCCACGCCTTGTTGATAAGAGAGGTCAGAGGAGAAAGGCCAGATTGGTTCAAGCTGACAGGAAGTCTATAGTTACTCAAATAATCACACTTTACAACCAAGGTGAGCAGAAAAGCATTACAACATGCACAGAACTTGGAACCCTGAGGTGGATGGGCTACAAAGGCAGAAGATTCCTGTTCTTGGCTGACAGGAGTAGAACCTGATGTGGTGTACTGCTGTTGTAGCTCATCCACCTCAAGGTTTGATGTTTTGTCCATGCTGAGATGCTTTTCTGCTCACCAAGGTTGCAAAGAGTGCTTATTTGAGTTACTATAGACTTCCTGTCAGCTCAAACCAGTCTGGTCATTGTGCTCTGATCTCTCTCATCAACAAGAGGTTTCAGCCTGCAGGTTTTTGATTTTCACACCATTCTGTGTAAACTCTAGAGACTGCTGTGTGTGAAATTCCCAGGAGATCAGCAGTTTATGAAATACTCAAACCAGCCCATCTAGTACCAACAACCATGCCACAGTCACAGAGATCACACTTTCTTCATTCTGATGTTTGATGTGAACATTAACTCAAGCTCTTAACATGTATCTACATGGCTTTATGCATTGCATTGCTGCCACATGATTGTCTTATTAGATAACTGCATGAATGTGCAGGTGTACAGGTGTTCCTAATAAAGTGGATGGTGAGCGTATCTCAGTGCATATATTTAGTCTGTGTGTTAGGAAGGAAAAAAATGATGCAGTTACAAAATGTTGAAAAGGAGAGTTGGATTCAAAATTGTTATTCGAGGAGCATTTACAATTCCCATTCCTAGCGCTAAGAGACAGCTTGTGCACATGAACACTCTGGGTATTGGCTCGATGCAGCTTTCACGCCTTACATGTTATTGTCGTTGGCAGGCTAATGCATTAACAAGTACAGTGTGTGTGGTCACGTCTGTGAGATGGAGCCGGAGCAGAATACAAAGTCTGCCTGCTGGAACAAGATGCTCAAAATGTGCACTGTGAATGTAAATACCTTTGTAAAAGCGTTGTCTCTCTTTTGTTGCATGGGGTTGACACTATTTTGAAAAGCACAGAGCACTCTTAGTCCTCTTAGCGCTCTTAGGCCCAATGATAAGGTTACAGTCAGGCATTAAAGGAAGCTGTGTTTTGTCCAAGATCCTTTTTTTAATGGTGCTTTTGTACACACAGCATAGTGCACCTCCATTCAGGGAACGTGCTGCTATAGAGTGCTTCTAACACTCAGCTCTTAATTAGGGCAGGGAGCGTGTTCAGGCTGCATACAAAGACCCTAAAGCAGATTAATGAAGAGGGTGTGTTATGCCTGAAGTTTTTCACTGTAGTAAAGTTCTCCCATCATACAGGAAATCATTCACATTTCTCTCCCACCACACAATTCATTCTGTTGTGGAGTGTGGACTTAAAAAAAAACAAAAAAAACAAAACAAAAAAAAAAAGCCTGAGCAGTTTTGGAGTGGCATGAAGGTAGTGCTTGGATTGTCGACCATTCATCATGACTGAGGTGCTTAATGGGTTTGAGAACAGCAGTAAATCACAGAGAGCTTGAGGAATGTTTTGCTCTGCCTGCAGCCTCCCACTCATCGTCCAGCAGCCCAAGACTAACCCTGACACCCACATCATGCACTCAGACACATTATGAATCTCTGCTCATAGACTGATAATACATTCTCACCTACTGTATGGAGGAACCATAAAAAATGAGGGGGATGAAACTCTAAACACCAACATACAATATCTAAAAGCATGTGTCATTTGACAGAGATTACCTGTAGGCATTTAATAGTGTGGTGAACAGAGCTGGCTGATTTGTATTGTACAAACATCACACTTTCTGTTAGCAAGCGTGGACACAAGCCTTGTACTGATATGATGTGGTTTAAATGAAAAATCCGATGGAGTATGTCATCCAAGATGGATGTATTCCACCGTAAGATGAGGCACACTTGAGAAGGCAGCATGGAGGTTTTCTTAATCGTCTAATTTGTGCTGCTTCTTCCTTCCCTGCAGGCTGCGCAGCGGATTATCGAAACACATAATGCATAAGCACAATGGCAATCATGTGCTAGAATGCTTGATAGATACAGAACCCTGGGATGTAAATCACTCAGTTCATGATTGCTACTTTTCTGTTTTCGGACTCCCTGTGCTCTCCCAAAGTCTCATTCTCTCCTTCTTCTGAATCACTTGCAACTTTGAAATTCACTTTATCTAATATTTTATTTACTACATTAATAGTAGCTCATAGAAAAAAAAGGCATTAATTGGTGTTGCGTTTAGAAAATTAATTATGTAGCCTAGTTTGCATATGCTTATCAGCTTGATTAAAATGGATCTTGTTGTTTTAAATAACAGGTTTTGGCATAATTTGTGTATTTATCAGCACATTGTTCTGTATAACTGTGTTGGGTGAAGTATTCCATGAAAGATTTCACCTTAAATGGACAAGAGAACCTAAATGTATGTATGGGATACTATAGAAAGGTTTATTGTTTACTGGAATTTCTCTCTCTTTTTTTGTGACACAGAAATATAATTAGAATTGAAGCAGACTAAATAGAAACATCCTGAGTGCAAATGGAGGCCAGTTATGCCTTATGCCTGTGTCATGCATTAGAACAGTATTGTTAACTGTTCACACTTTTTCAGATACACCATATGGCCAAATGTTTGTGGACACTTGACCATCACACACAAACTGCCTTCCTCAAACTGCCACAAAGCTGGACACACACATTTTTGTCTTTGTATGCTGTAGCATTAAAATTTCTCTTCACTGGAGCTAACATGTTCCAGCATGACAATGGACCTGTGCACAGATCAAGACATGGTTTGCCAAAGTTGGAGTGGAAGAACTCGAGTGTCCTGCACAGCACCCTGACTGAACACCTTTGGGATGAACTGGAATATAGATTGCTCCCCAGGCCTCCTCACCGAACATCAGTGCCTGATCTCACTAATGCTCTTGCAGCTGAATGAACACAAATCCCCACAGCCACGCTCCAAACTCTAGTGGAAAGCCTAACCAGAAGAGTGGAGGTTATTATAACAGGAAAGGGGGGATAACTATCTAACTATATATTAATGCACATGGTTTTTGAATGGGATGTTCAACAAGCACATATGAGCATGATGGTCAGGTGTCACATATTTTTGGCCATATAGTGATGTCATATCATGAGTAGGGCTGAAAACAAAACAACTCATTTCATACTTTTTTTTTTGTGTGTAAGGAACTAATATTTAAGTGCAGAAATATTTAGTGTAGAAAATACAGTAGAATGTTTACAAATTATACCTGCTTTATATCTTTCAATGGGGTTGCAATTTGGTATAGTTGCAAAAGTTGGCCTTGCTTACCAGTTGCTAAGTTTTACTTTTAGTACAAGGGAATGTAGGTAGCCTAATTAAACTTAGTGAGAAGTAGTGCAAGAAGCCACCTCCAATGCAGCACCAAAACATATTCAATATGTTATGGGGAAGCTTAAATAGATCTCCTGTAGAGTAATTTTCCAGATTTGTGATACCAGTTGTGTGAATTAATACAAGCAGGGCAGAGGTTTCAGAGGAAAAGTGGGATTTCTAATGTATAGCATGTCATTTCTTGATCTAACTACTTATACAGATGCAGGCCCTGGGGATTGTGGGTACTTATGCTACTTATGTATGGAAACAGTTCCTGCTGTGTTGTCAGGCTGTGGGGTGTTTCTCCTGGAATGGTAATGAGGAGAGGATGACATCTCTGGTGACTGGCGCACTGGCATTACTTATGTAGTCAAAAATATCCTATGCTTCATTAACTTTGATGTATTACCAAACTTCGCAGTTACCAGTTAAAGACATTTGGCACTGTTTTGATCTATCTAGTTTTGATCAGACCTGCTAGACTTTGGGGCTTTTTGGCATATATGAGGAGCCAGTCATTTTGCATGTCAATGATGAGCTGTTTGATGCAGCATTTTTTGCAGTTGTTGGCTTTTCAGTAGGTTTCAGAAGGTTATATAACCAAGAAGAGGTACATAAATAGATAAATATGATGTCTAAGGTTGTCCAAAGTATTTGTCTAGATTTGAGAAAATCAGTTTTGACACATTTTAATGATAAATTTCAGTCTGTGGCTATTGGAAACTCTTTTGATACTGACAGGCTGAGCTGTCACATTCAATAATGCTACCTACCTCTTTGAAATATTATACCAGCCTGCATTTGTATGTACTTTTTGTTTACTGTATTGTTGCTGCTATAATACACCACTAATACAGAAAAAAAAAACAGTTATAGAAAGATAGAGAGATAGATAGATAGATATTCATATATATATATATATATATATATATATATATATATATATATATATATATATAAAGATAAGAATATAGTGGAAGAGTGCAATGTGGTAGTGGAGTGGGTTGTTCAACTGTGCACGTGAGTGCAATTAAGCTGGCAGTGCGGTGCAAACATTGTCAACCATATAAACACTGTAAACTGTGATAAAATGGATATACAGTATTGTATAGAATGAATATGTGAAAAAGAAAGAAAAAATATAATGTGTTTGAATATAATGTATATTTTGTGTATAATATGTGCTTTTTTTAGTTCAACTGTACCTACATAAAAAGCAAATAAACCTTAAAATAATATATTAAAATAATGTTTCTTGAAGATGTGTTGCAGAGAATCTGTGTATTTATAATGATTTGGGTGATCTGATTAAAATATGCATTTAGTCTGGATATAATTCAATTTTAGAAAAAAAGTAAAGCATCATCTCTTCTTTTCTCTGCCGTGTTTAAAAATAAAACGCTTTCATGTAAGTGGCTCTCATGTTTCAAAGCAGTCATTATAGCGTGTTCTCTGAAAAGTTATTTTGCTATCCCCACTGATGTCCAATCAACAGCCAATTTGATCATTTGTTTAGGAGACACTATTCTTTAGCACACTGAGATTAGAACACACAAGTGTCTGATCTAAAAACATGTAGCTGCAGGTGCATACAGTGTTTGTAAAATTGCTTTATTATGAAAAAATACTGCATCAAACATAGTGAACACACATATACTACAGTATAGTAGTATCATAACATCTGGATGAAAAAATGTCCATGGCATGTACAAAAAAGTTGGGACGCTGTGTAAAATGTAAATAGAAACAGAATGCTGGTTGGAGATCTCAGCAATTGGAAGTCACATGCTGCTGCTGATGATGGCCCCACATGGTGCAGCCTAAAGATCATTGAGATTACTGAGGATGGTACCTCTTAAAAACCATAAAGATGGCTTTGGACCTCAATTCATATGAACAGTTATGCTATGATGGCTAGGACTGCAATTGCCACAAACAGTTTGGCACTCAAGTCTCCATCAGTGAACAGTGGAGAAGTTCAACAAAACAGACTTCATATAAAAACTGTAATGAATTTTCATGGTTTCACAACTGCTATTTGACCATGTAGTATTGGTACATTTACAGAAGGGATTTATTTATGTATTTATAATTGCACTATCCGGTGTTACCCAGATGAGGATGGGTTCCCTTTTGAGTCTGGTTCCTCTCAAGGTTTCTTCCTCATATCGTCTCAAGGAGTTTTTCCTTGCCACCGTCGCCTCTGGAATGCTCATTGGGGATAAATTCATACATTTAAAATCTATGTCCTGAATTTATATATTTCTGCAAAGCTGCTTTGGGACAACGTTCATTGTTAAAAGCGCTATACAAATAAACTGAACTTGAACTTGAACTTGAACTAGAATGCAATGATTTGCAAATCTCATAAACCCATATGTTATTCACAATAGAACATACAAAACATATCAAATGTTTAAATTGAGGAAATGTACCATTTTAAGAAAAAACATAAGGTAATTTTGAATTTGATGGTCGCAACACATCTCAAAAAAGTTGAGACGGGGGCAACAAAAGACTGGAAAAATAAGTGTTACTAAAAAGAAACAGCTGGAGGTTAATTGGCAACAGGTCAGTAACATGATTGGGTATAAAAGGAGTATCTTAGAGAGGCAGAGTCTCTCAGAAGTAAAGACGGGCAGAGGTTCACCAATTGGCGAAAACCTGCGTCTACAATTTGTGAAACAATTTCAGAATAATGTTCCTCAACGTAAAATTTTGAAGACTATGAATATCTCATCATCTACAGTACATAATATCATCAAAAGTTTCAGAGAATCTGGATAAATCTCTGTGCGCAAGGGACAAGGGCGAAAATCAATATTGCATGCCTGTGATCTTCGGGCCCTCAGGTGGCACTGCATTAAAAACAGGCATGATTCTGTAATGGAAATCACTGCATGGGCTCAGAAACACCTCCAGAAGTCTTTGTCTGTGAAAACAGTTCGCCGTGCCATCTACAAATGCAGGTTAAAGCTCTATTATGCAAAGAAGAAGCCATATGTAAACATGATCCAGAAACGTTGCCATCTTCTCTAGGCCAAAGTTTATTTAAAATGGACTGAGGCAAAATGGAAAACTGTTCTGTGGTCAGACGAATCGAAATTTTAAATGCTTTTTGGAAACCATGGACACATCGTCCTCTAAACTAAATAGGACTAAAGAGGACAGGGACCATCTGGCTTTTTATCAGCACTCAGTTCAAAAGCCTGCATCTCTGATGGTATGGGGGTGCATTAGTGCCTATGGAATAGGTAGCGTGCACATCTGGAAAGGCACCATCAATACTGAAAGCTATATACAGGTTTTAGAGCAACATATGCTTCCATCCAGATTCCATCCCATCTTTACTTTTGAGAGACTCTGCCTCTCTAAGATACTCTTTTTATACCCAATCATGCTACTGACCTGTTGTCGATTAACCTAATTAGTCGCAAAATTTTCCTTCAGCTGTTTCTTTTTAGTAACACTTTTCCAGCCTTTTGTTGCCCCCAACCCAACTTTTCTGAGACTGTGTTGCAGCCATCAAATTCAAAATTACCTTATTTTTTTTCTTAAAATGGTACATTTCCTCAGTTTAACATTTGATATGTTTTCTATGTTCTGTTGTGAATAAAATATGGGATTATGAGATTTGCAAATCATTGCATTCTGTTTTTATTTACATTTTCCCAACTTTTTTTGGAATTGGGGTTGTATTTAATTAAGAAAGTTTACTTAATTTTAACTTTATTTAATCACTATTTAAAAACAGTGAGATCACTGTACCATACTTTCAGAACATGAAACAATTATTGTGACAGGTTTATATGCTGTCTTTTTTTTTCTTTTGCAAATAATATAAACAGAATACAATTCTATATTGTAGAAAATTTTCCTCATGATTGACATTTGTGTTATTTAAAGTTAACCAGCTTTTCAACCTTTGTGTCTCCATATTAGAATCATATTTAGTAAAGCATAGCATGTACACAATTAATTAGGCAATGGGATTGCCACTCGACAGGTTAGAACAAGCTAATCGAATCCTTGGCAGCCATGATTTTGCAATTAATTGCAGAGTAATCATGAACATAACTAATAAGTTATATCAATGTGGAACATGGTTAATTACTGTGTATCATCAGCTGTCTTAATTAAAGTGAGGTTTTGGAATTGCACCCTCACTGGAAAAAATGCTATTGCAAGCTGCTTGTGGAAGAAAATTTTGTGTATTTTTTCTGATTAATCTCATATGTAATAAGTAATACATTATACGGTCAAGGAGAATTCATGGGGCTGCACCCCAAAACACATTTTTTACACTAAATAAATAGGAATGTCTCCATTGCTAATAGTATTAACATGCTATTAGAGTAGATGATGACACTGAGCCACAGGTTCCCAACCCTGTCTTGTCCTTTTTCTGCTCTAACACACCCACTTCAACTCAGAAAGGGTTGTTAATTAGCTGATTAGTTGAATCAGGTGTATGAGGAGCAGCGAAAAGAACCAAAATGTACAGGACAGGGGGTAGAATAAAATCCAACTTGCCTGATATAACTGAGTTAAAGTACAGAGAAATAGCAAACAGGCACTGTTAGTCTCTTGCTGATGAACATCAGCACACTAGTTAAAACAGTAGAAAATGAAAGGACAGAGATCTGCAGATAAGATACACACACACAAAGTGAACAGAAGCCTCAATCAGCTTACTCTCACCCCAAATACAGAGTTTTAAATTCAGTAAAAAATGAACGAGCAAATGTTATCCATTACTTAAGAGGGGTGAATTAGAATGTTAGTGGTTTGGTGAACTATGGAGAAGTCCCAGGGACACCGAGAATCATCTTAATACCTTATTGTGTGCAAGTGCATGTATGCTAAGACCTTCCAACAAAGTCAAGAAGTGAAGTAAATGACAATAAATACCACTGTCATATAGCCACTGCCATCTTTCCCAGGAACCATCGCACTAGTTCAGTGCTGATTTGGAATGATGGATGGGGTCATCACAGTTGGGGTTGTATGGTAAAAACCCCTCTTCACTGTTGCAAGGGGATTTGGGGAAATATCTTTGGACTGGGGAATCACATGTGTCAAGCTCCCAGGAAAAGTCTGTGTCCGGGTTCTGTACTCAAATTTACGATTCTGGATGGAACATTGCAGGTTGTGCAATCTGAAGCTGTGGAACAGAGGACTAGCTCTTTAGTCTTGCATAGCTTTGTGATGGGTCATGGGAGTATGCCAGTTCAGTCTACATGTGTTTTGTGGATTTGGTGTATCTGTCTGTAATCTGTGATCGTAAGAATCTATGATCCGTGATTGTGTGCCTCAACATTTGTTGTAGGAGGTACTGCAGGAGTATGGGGTCTATCTCTAGTATCTGGGCCATTACTTTGTACAATTCAGTCTGTTTTTGAGTTGTGTTTGTGATTTTCATGTACAGGATATCAAGATGCAGCCAAGGATAAAGGTGTTCAGCCTCGTGGTAACACCACTGTTATTTTGGAGATGATGTTCTCCTGGCACCACACAAACCTCTGACATGCACTGAAACATCTCATCACGGAGTCAGCAAGTCTGAGGCCATGATTCTCCAGAAAAGAGTTGGATGCTCCCTTAAGATGAAAGTTTTTCCCTTAAGTTTTTCCCTGAGAAAAAAAAAAAAAAAGTGTTTTTGCCCGAGTCTACACTGGGATTGCCATTTACAACCTTTGCATGCTGAGTTTGGTTCCAAAAGACTCCTAGTGCCATTCAGGCCTTCACCTTCACCTAAAAGAGTTGTTTCAGAGAGCTGACTCCTTTACGAACAGCACATCGCCCGAGGCTATGCTTGGATTGTCAATTGCACTCTTGTGTTTTGTTGTGTCAGCTGTGTTTTGTTTCTTTTGTGTTTTCTATTTCACTTAATTTGTATTTCATCCAATTTTTCTGTTATTCAAGTTGAGAAAACCACATAAAGAACAAAGCCTAACACTAAGAAACATGTATATGATGAAATGGAATGTCGGAATACTCCCACAATGCACCTGGCCAAAGAGAGAGCGACGACAAAAAAACATTTTCTAATCAGTTGCTATGGTAAATGATTACATACTCATTGCTGCACATCTTGTTTTCCCGTTACAGCTGTTCAGACTACCCTAATCAAGAAGTGTTTTCAATTTCAGGCACATAAACACTCCATTTTCTTTTTTTCTCTCAATTTTTGGATAAGGCAGTGCAAAGTGGTCTCTCCTATCTGAGGGTAGGCAAGTACCACACCTTGTTCATGCGCCCATGCCCTGCAACGTGATACTGCTTCGCATGTCATTGAAAAAAAGGACTTTTTGCATCACAGTACTTTATAAACCTCATAAACCGCAGTAAACATGACTCACAACCTTACACATGAGGTACAGCATTGATAAGGGAAAAAAGGCTACTGCTAAGAGATATTAAAATCAACACTGTCAAAATGGGTTTTTAAGAAGTTTCATTAAGATGCTTTTAAAGTACACATGACATGCCTTGAGAGCCATGATCTGATTTCGAATGTTGCTTATGGTGGCTCATGACTAAACCTTTATATTTGTTTATATTTTGCAGTGTTCCAGGTATTTCTATGCCAGCAGTTCAAAGTTTATGCTGTAGCAAGGTTAGGCAGAGGTAGTCCAATTTGCCAGGTGCTCCTGAACAGTACTCAACATCTGGGTACTACAACTGTAAAATACTGTATGTCCATGCTACAATATTATGAGACAGGACCTCAAGGAGAATTCACAGAGGTATAAGTATATGTTGTGAAAAGCTGCAGCCATTTGAGAATTATTAATCATTTATGTAACTAAACATGTAATTACTCATTGGGCAATACCGGCACATAGCTTACTGCAACTTTATGAGCTGCAAAACTGCTAAATGCAGCACAGTGGTCATCTGGCACTTCAGTGTTCCAAATTGTGACATTCCAAATTGTTGTATTGGTATGCTTGTGCAAAGACTCTGATCAATTTTCCCTTTTTTTCCACCTTCAAAATGGCTTGCTTTTCTCTCACAGACATCTCTTTGGTCTTCATGTTGGTTTATCCTTTTTAACAACAAACACAGGTGAAACTCAGGGCTAAAACCAAGAGTATATGTTCAGAGCTATTAATTGTTTAAACAATCAATCTAACAGGGCACACCTGGGCAGCAAGAAACACCTGTCAGTCACATGTTCCAGTATTTTTGATCACTTGAAAAATGGGTGGGTTCAAACAAAAGGTGCCATGTTCTAGCTGTTTAACATATCTAGATGTAAAAATCAGGAACTGAAAGCTGAAATTCTGATCTATTGTCATATTCCTCGCACATCTCAAACCCAAATTTATTCAGTGTATAGCAAAAACAAAAGAATTGGCCTTGCTGTTCCATTACTTTTGGAGGGGACTGCATATGACAGTGCTTAACAAGCTCTTCATATTAATCTATCTTGACTGCTATCATAATGCTTTTGCTTCTCAGATTTCTTGCGAGAAACAAGTGCTTTCAGTCATTACTATTAGGGAGGCTTTGCTCACAAAATTCAACCCTGTGCCATATGTGTTCTAGGATTTCTAAAGGACACCAAACTGCCACAGATGAGCAACGCATATTGCTCACACTCCTTGACACAGAGCTGACTGTTAATTACTATTAAAAACATGCATTATGTTATGCAGTACGTTTTGTTCCCTGAAAAGACATGTTTTTTTTTTTTTTTTCACTTTAACAAAAATTCTATGTATTATAGCTTTAATAGAACCATTATGGTATACATGGTTGGTTTCAAATGGGATATTTTTTTGGAAGTGAATATTTCCTCTTCTGTTTCTTTGTAGCAGAATGATTTCTGTTTAAACACTTCAAATCTTAAAATCTTCTAGTCTTTCAGTACATACATGAAAAAGCCTGGTGAATAGCTGTTCCAGCCAGTGGGTGATGCTTGACATTTACCACTGAAATGAACGCATGGCCTATATTATGCAAGCATTATCCTGCTGCTAGAGTGCCACGCCAGACAGCAGAATCTCTTCAAGCTCCAACTCGTTTTAATGTTCATGTTGTTTTTATGGTGTCTCGTGTTTCAGGCCCAGATCTACACTGAAAGCTCTGCAGATGGGAGTTGACAGCGCACAATTGTGCCTGACCTCTGTCAGGTAAGCTAAGCCTATTGCAAGGTCATTCTAGACTATGTTTACTTTTAACCTCCCCAAGCCATTTGCAAGAAAACGGACACATGTGCCACAGCAGATTAACTTCTGTAAAAGCACTGGTGCAATCTTCATGTTATCAAGAGAAGAGATCTGAAAAGCATTCTGCGCTGATGACAGTGGGAAAAGGTGCAGCTGGGAACGTGTGGCTCCCACTGGTTCGCCCCGAAAGCAGGAAAACAAGGTGTCCCCACGCCAGCTGCCCTGATGCTGTTCGAAAAAGCGGCAGCATATGCACTCCCTGCTCCAGCTAGTGAGTCACATTTTTTCAATCAACTCTGCTCACTGCAAATCACTCATGTGTCAAAAGCCTTGCTGGTTTGGCCTCCCAGGAGATTTCGTACAGGTGGCGTTCGATCAAAACCAGGCAAGCACGGCACTACACAGGCACGATGATGAGACTAACAGCTAAAAATCTGTCATTGTTAGAAGGTAACATCGAGTTAACACAAAGGTCAGCAGACCCATCGCTAACCTGCTGACGAGCATCCACAGCTGGTCCATATTTGCTGGAGTATGACTGCAAAGCCAGATATTACCACACTCAGTCTTAGACACTGTTTGTGTAATGATGGGCACTATTACTCATGTGTCATTGTTCAGATTCACAGCTGGCGATTAGAATATCACTGTCAGTAGAACACAAAGGCGGTGATATATTCCCATTATTTCTACATCACGCAAACAGCTTAACTTGATGTGCTGCTTTGTCCTTAATGGGGCAAATAAACCCCTGTGGTTAACTCTTGCCAATCTGAAATATTGGTCCACATTAGTAAAACAATACTATTGAATGAATTTGAGGTTTTTATATGAAATTATGCAAACTCAGAAAGAAATTATACTGAAGCTTTGTTTAAATTCTGAGCATATCAAAACATAAAAATGTCTGACGTTTTTCTAGGAAAACAAGACATTTGATTTCTTACCACTTTTATATGAGAATAGTCACTACTTCATTATGTTTTAATTATTAGTGATTAGTGATTACTGATTAGCAATCAGTCATTAGTGCTGATTACAGTCAGGAGCAAACCTGGGACCTATATACAGACTTGTCTGTAAAAGAACTTCAGTCTGAAATGGAAGAATTCCATTATCAGTCTTTGTTCAGCTGAGGATAAGATAAACATCTGTTATACACTATAACAGCTCTAAGTGCTTGTACTCATGTAGCGGAGTGTTCAATGTGGACGGCAGTCATGGAGTTTGAATGAGTTCACTGCAACACGGACTGTGCGAGATTTAATTGGGAAGTGCTGAAAGGCTCTCTCTGGAGGCTGTCTTCAGACATGTCAGTAGGAAATGCTTTGCTGATTAGACTAGTTTGTGATCAGCATAAATAGTGCTCATCCTCATGAGTTCACTTTTCCACCTTATTGAAACTCTGTTCTCTGCTTTCAACTGAAACCCTTAGACTGTCCTGATCTCTTTGACCGTACATAGGTTGTTGCATAAGTTCAACTAGATTAGAAGTATAACTCTGATCTTGTTGCTTTTTCTTCAGCTGAGAGGCAGAGAGATTGAGGTTAATTAAAAGGTGAGCATGTTGTCTGAGAAGAAGACTTTTCAGCTGTATGAAATAGGCTCAGGCACCAGCAGCTTTTCAGGCTGTTTTTACTAGATTTGTGTTAAACAGCTTAGTCGTGAAACTTACATGTTGTACCAGCAACCATTTAATTACATGGAGAAGAAAAGGTGGTCAATATCTATAGAAAAGAACTGCAATATGAGCAATGCAGATTTTTTTTATTCCTGACTTAGGCATGCTTACTAATTGATTGGATTAATTTAACTGAACGTTTCAATACAGAGAATAGCAATTTATATGGCTGGTTGTTGCAAAGGTAATTAGACTGTCTGAATTAGATGTATAAACCTAAAGACAAAATTGTAAATACCTAAAAAGAATTTAATGGTGTTTGTAATGAAAGTCCAATTGCATTATGTCAGAGATTTCCCCTCAAACTGAGTGCCGGAGCGAGCAGCACGCTCAGCAGTCCAAAGAATGACAGTGCGTGAACTGCCCGAAGCACGACAGCGCGCTCTTCCGGGTTGTCAGACTTTGTTTACCATGACACGTGTGTTTGTTTTGGATTCTGTCCTATCTCTGCCCCTGTAATGTAATTGGTTGTTTCCTAATGTGTCTCAGCTGTTATGTGTTATGACCTTTGATTAGTTTGTATATTTAAACCCGTGTCTCTTTGTTCCGTGCAAAGTATTGCGTTTCTGTGTTTTTCCACCAGAGCCATACCAAGCCTTTCTTTGTCCTCGTTTCTTGGTTTTCTGATCCTGTCCAGAGTTTCTTGTTTTTGAACTTTGCCTTGCCTTGTTTGTATTGTTTGTAGATCGCCTGACCCACGCCTGTTTTTGACAATGTTTTTGCCTATTGTTCGGATTTGTCTGCCTGTCTCTTTAATAAAAGCTTTAACTGCGATTGCATCCGTCTCCACCCTGTTTACGTGACAGAATACTTGGTGCAGCAGGAAAGTGGAGGAAACATCATACCAAGAAAACTATGCCAGTGCTCAATTCGAGCCAGCGTGTCATGAATTCCCTGGAGCCGTATGATAGGCGTCTTGCTAAGATAACCATGCAAAGATTCAACTCGGTCAAGTTTCCTCAGTGGACTGCCATGGATCTCCCGGATCCTTATTATGGATTTTTTGGGTAGCCAGAATATTTTTTGTTGGAATTCCAGTTATATTTTTCGAGGCTGGCAAACCACAAACCTGACGAGAAGCAGTGGCTGGGGTTAATTTTGTCCCGGTTCTTCAGCACCTAGCCCGCCAATGGGCAGAGCATCTAGTCATTACAGGATCCAGTGGACTTAGCAATATAGCTCAGTTTGTGGGACTATTTGTAAAGGTGTTCAGGAGTCCAGAGTAAACCCCCAACCTGGAGGACATTTTGGGGGGGACCAGCATGATGAACCTGTTCTGCCATTCACCACCTGCCATGAGCAGGCTGACAGGACAATCAGGCCAACAGGCCAGCCTCCGCCACCCAGCTCCAGCCCCAGACCGACAGGGTGGCCTCCACAGCCCAGCACCAGCCAAAGGCCGACAGGGCGGCCTCCACAGCCCAGCTCCAGTCAGAGGGCAACAGGGTGGCCTCCACAGCCGAGCTTCCTTCACAACCCCAGAGCTCCAACCTGATACCAAAAAGGTGGTCTCCCCTGCAGATCTCCAGCCTGAGGTTAACATGGTGACCTCAACACCAGAGCTCCAGCCTGAGACCAACGAAGTAGTCTCCTCTGCAGAGCTCCAGCTGGAGGTCATCGTGACGACCTCATCTCCAGAGCTCCAGCCTGAGACCAACGAGGTGACCTCCCATGCCATGTTCTTGTCTGAGGCCAACAAGGTGACCTCCCAAGTCCTGTTCATGCTGGAGGCCAATGGGATGGCCTACCAAGCCCTGTTCACAATGGAGGCTGATGGGACGGTCTACCAAGTCCTATTCATGCTGGAAGCCGATAGGACGGCCTACCAAATCCAGACTCCAAAGCTCCAGACTGAGACCAATGAGGTGGTCTCCCCTGCAGAGCACCAGCTGGAGGTCAGCATGGCAACCTCATCTCCAGATCCCCAACCTGAGACCGACGAGGTGGTCTCCCCTGCAGAGCCCCAGCCGGAGGTCATTGTGGTGACCTCATCTCCATATCTCCAGCCTGAGACTAACGAGGTTGTCTCTCCAGCCATGTTCCTGTCTGAGGCCAACGAGGCGACCTCCCAATCCTGTTCACGCCGGAGCCCAACGAGACAGCCTGCCAAGTCCTGTTAAGCCATCCAGAGCCCGACGAGATGGCCTACCAAGCCCTGTTCACACCGGAGGCCGAAGGGACGGCCCCCCAAGCCATGTTCCAAGCCCAGAGCTCCAACCTGAGACCAACGAGGTGGTCTCCTCTGCAGAGCTCCAGTCTGAGGTCAACGCGGCGACCTCAACCCCAGAGCTCCAGCCTGAGACCAATGAGGTGGGCTCCCCTGCAGACCTCCAACCTGAGGTCAACGTGGCGACCTCAACCCCAGAGCTCCAGCCTGAGACCAATGAGGCGGTCTGCCCTGCCGAGCTCCAGTCGGAGGTCAACGTGGCGACCTCATCTCCAGAGCTCCAGCCTGAGACCACCGAGGTGGTCTCTCCTGCAGAGCTCCAGCTGGAGGTCAATCTGGCGACCTCATCTCCAGAGCTCCAGCCTGAAACCAACAAGGTGGTCTCCCCTGCAGAGCTCCAACCAGAGTGAGAAATTTCCCCTCGCACTGAGTGCTGGAGCGAGCAGCGCGCTCAGCAGCCCGCGCGAGCAGCACACGCTTCCGGGTTGTCAGACTTTGTTTACCGTAACACGTGTGTTTGTTTTGGTTTCTGTCCTGTCTCCACCCCTGTAATGTAATTGGTTGTTTCCTAATGTGTCTCAGCTGTTTTGTGTTATGCCCTTTGATTAGTTTGTATATTTAAACCCCTGTGTGTCTTTGTTCCATGCAAAGTATTGTGTTTCTATGTTTTGCCACCAGAGCCATACCAAGACTTTCTTTGTCCTCATTTCTTGGTTTTCTGATTTTGTCCATCTGTGTTTTTGTATACATTAATACTTTTAAAGGAATTTCTTCTACACCAGTTGAAGGAATATCCAGTCCCTCCAGGATTTCTTGATTTTGCAATTGCAGAAATTAATTCAAAATCAAGCAAACTCTGCAGTATTCAGAAGAGCTTGCAATTTTTCAAAATTACTGCAGATTTTCTGCAGATTTGGGCCAAGAGGTGTTATGTGACATCATCACAACCCGTATTCAGTCAGAGCCCTCTTCGATTCATGTGCTTTGAACATGAGTACAGCTAAAAGGTCTCATTTACCAAAAAACATGACTGGGAAAAAGTTTTGTGCAATTGCAATTTCACCAATTCAAGTACTTTTCTGCAAAAAAAAAAAAAAAAAAAAAAAAGCACGAAAAGCTCAGCAAGTTGCATTGCAAATTTTGAAAAAAAAAAAAAAAAAGCATTTTTGGCAGTAATAATCACAAAAAACTCCAGGAAATAATGTACGGACTGAATATCTTAAGGATGAATGTGCCATGGGTCCCCTAGGATAGGCTCCAGGCTCCCCACAACCCTTTGTAGAATAAGCTGTACAGAAAATGGATGGATGGATGTTTTATCCCTACAGTACAAGTTTCAGAGACTTGTAGAATCCATGCAATGGTTTGTTGAAGCTTTTCTGGCTGCATGTGGTTGGCCCAACACCTTTCTTTACTTTACTTTATGTTGTTATACTCTGGTAATGAGTAAGCACATTGCTTACAGTAGAGAACTAGGCTCTCGCCATAGAGCCAGAAATCACTGTGGTGCTTATAAGAATTTCCTTTTTGTCAGCTATTAGCTTTAAAACACAGTTGTTGTATTAGGAATAAGTGTGTTCAATGCACTCCATTCTCAGCATGTCTATAGATAGCTAGTGGTAAAAAAGCCATTGAGAACCAGAGGAACAATAATGAAAAATAAACAGTCAGTTTATCAGAATAATAGTTTTCCTGACGTTGACCCAGATATGTGTAACGTTCCATTTGCTGTCACTTCAATTAATTGCCCTTGTCAGCTGTGAAAAAAATTATGAATGTTTGTCCAGTCGGCATTGTGTGCAGTTGTGTTGTAATTTTCTGCAATCCTGTTCTAATGTTTATTGTTATTGTTAATCCTGATTAAACAGGAATTACTGCTGCTTTTTAGTTGTGGTTCTCACTTATTTGTTGCACCTCATCCCTATAAATAATGATGCCTGAAATGCTGGCACTGACATTTAATAATAAATAGCAAGCGAGGACTGAGGAGATCCCCAGCACCATAATGGAGAGCAGTAATATAACTGTCACTCCCCAAGCTGAACATCTATTGAATATCCCTTAGAGTTTTGATGCAATCTTACATCTTCATCTTAGCATTAATATTTTTGCATAGCTTTATTAAACATGTCACTTGTCATCTGCTTTCTTGAGGCTTGATAGTTTTGTAATATTTGATCTGTCCCTGAACATTTTGCATTAGAATGAAAGTTCAGTAAAGGGAGTGTAAAGGAAAATTTACCCCTCCATCCTCTCTCTAATTATTACTCCACCTCTGATCAAGTATTGATAGGATGAAAAACCTGAATGAGGAATTTCCTGCTATAACTTTCTACCAAAGTGATGACACACTGCTTATGTTAAAAAGATACCATTTTGGTTCTCTCTCTCTGGACTAAACTTATCTTTATATCTAATGTGCTAGCCTGACATTTTGGAGCGACAGACTTCTGAATATCTTAAAAGCTTATCTGTGCTGGTGTATGATCTTTAGAATTGCCATGCTCAAATGAAATGGAAAGTGTCCAACCCTCAGATACATGGATCTAGACCAGCCTCATATCATGTCCACTTGCTGACCAAGCCCTGAAAACATTGTCATCAGAGAGTTACTCTTATTTCATTATGACAGAAAAAGATCAAGATAAAGTGATGCACCTACAAACAATATTTGAAAAAGTTTGTCCCATATGTGCTTTTTGAACATCCCATTCCCGCCTTTGCTGTTATAGTAACCTCTACTCTTCTGGGAAGGCTTTCCACTAGATTTTGGAGCATGGCTGTGGGGATTTGTGTTCATTCAGCTACAAGTGCATTAGTGAGATCAGGCACTGATGTTAGGTTTGGAGGTCTGGGGTGCATTCGGTGTTCCAGTTCATCCCAAAGGTGTTCAGTGGGGTTGAGGTCAGGGCTCTATGCAGGACACTCGAGTTCTTCCACTCCAACCTGCTCAAACCATGTCTTCATGGAGCTCGCTTTGTGCACATGGTTTGGGCCTCTTAATTCCAGTGAATGAAAATTGTTATGCAAAGATATTCTATACAGTTAGCCCACATGTGTGATGGTCAGGTGTTCATAACTTTCGGCCATATAGTGTGTGTGTGTGTGTGTGTGTGTGTGTGTGTGTGTGTGTATATATATATATATATATATATATATATATATATATATATATATATATATATATATATATATATATATATATATATATGTGTGTGTGTGTGTGTGTGTGTGTGTGTGTGTGTGTGTGTGTGTGGTATCTCACAAAAGTAAGTACACCCCTCACATTTTTGTAAATATTTTATTATATTTTTTCATGGGACAACACTGAAGAAATGACACTTTGCTACAATGTAAAGTAGTGAGTGTACAGCTTGTATAACAGTGTAAATTTGCTGTCCCCTCAAAATACCTCAACACACAGCCATTAATGTCTAAACTGCTGGCAACAAAAGTGAGTACATATATATATATATATATATATATATATATATATATATATATATATATATATATATATATATATATATATATATATATATATATATATATGTGTGTGTGTGTGTGTGTGTGTGTGTGTGTGTGTGTGTGTGTGTGTGTGTGTGTGTGTATAGCCTTTTTCATTATACTTTCATCCAATGAAAAGTTGAATATGTTTAGTTTTATATGCAGAATTGCTTACACATTTGGGTAATGTTGCAATTAATATAATGCAAAAGTAGTGGTGGTTCAGTGGTTAAGGTTCTGGGCTACCAATCAGGAGGTTCTGAGGTTGAATCCCAGCACTACCAAGCTGCCACTGCTGGGCCCTTAACCTTCAGCTACTCCACAATTAATATAAATAATTGCAAATTTAATCTGCAAACTCTAAACATTTCATAGTATAACTGCACATTCCGAAAAATTATATCATTTACTTAAACCATCTATATCAGGAAGGAAATGCACCTATAGTACATGACAATGGGATCAAATGAGGTCAATTTTTTTTTGACCCAGCTCTTTTCAAGGCTGCACATGATGCAATCACATTGTCATTTACAGTTCCTCAATGCTACACATCTGCTGTGAGCTGAGTTCTTTTCTTTAAATTCTATTTCATTTGCTTTCCCAGATGGAGGGGTCCTTGTTTGATTATGATCCAATGTCTTGTTCAGCTACATCTGCTGCCTGACTTGAAAGGAATTTACAATAAGAGTCTGTGTCCAGTTCCCTAATAATATTGCATTTCCACTGAAGGTGAAATCTTTTCAAAGTGAGGGGATGATAATTTTTCACAGGAATCGCTTCATTGTGCTTGGGCGATTTGTGAGCACTCTATTAGTCATGCACCAAATGGAGAGGGAAAAAAATCCTAATGAGTCTGGTACTGCTTTCATCTTGCGCCCATGTTGCAGCAGCTATGACATATCTGTCTGCACTTACTCTCAGCTCCAATACGCCCTTTATCCTCTACTGGCCGTCTTTATTTTCAAAGAGCTGAGATGAGAGTGCCTATAACAGCCGCTCTTAAATCAGTATGATGAAAAGACATGGAGCTGCCCATGATACCTATGGATTCTTCACAGTGAAATGGAGAGAGCTGTTTGCGCTAATAAATTGATAAATCGGAAGAGCTTCCTTACAGCTGCACGTAGGGCCTGGTACCATGTACCATTGGAGAATTAATTAAAGTGCTACCAAGTGATTGTCCATCTATCCATCCATCCATTTCTGTACCGCTTATCCTACACACCATTGCTGGGAACCTGGAGCCTATCCCAGGGAACTCTGGGTCACATGTATGTCTGGGAAGAAACCAGAGTACCTAAACACCCGAAACCCCCCGAAGCACGAGGAAAACATGCGAGCTCTGTGCACACAGGGCGGAGGTGGGATTCAAACCCCCAAGTCCTGAGGTGTGAGGCAAATATGCTAACCACTTAGCCACCGTTCCCCCCAAGTGAATTGTACTAGAGAGATATAGTGTAATCTCTCTATTGCTTTTAATTGTTTAATATTTCTATTAATAGCAAAAGATTAACAATACATCTGTTAAGAATTTCCAATTAACTGATTATTGTTGTCCATTTTGAAATACTTAATAGTTTGTTTGTTTTATAATGAATAGATTTATAGAAGTTATTTTTGTATGAATGCCTTCAATGTCAAGTTTCCCTGTGACAGTTTTGTATTTTACCATTAACTCAGAGTCAGATACCCTATTAAGATGGCATTAAGATTTTTTCTTTAAACTAAAGGGCCCCAAATCTGTTCCAGCACAACAATGCCACTGTGCACAAAGTGAGGTCAATAGAGACATGTTTTGCCAAGGTTGGTGTAGAAGAACTCGAGTTACTGCAGGCAGCCCTGACCTCAACCCACTGAACATCTTTGGAATGAAGTGGAACGTTGATTTCGCACCAATTTCAACCTCAATAATCACAAACCTCCACAGCCACACTCCAAAATCAAGTGAAAAGCCTTCTCATAAGAATGGAGACTGTTGTAGCAGCAAAGGGGGTCCAAATCTAGACTGGGATGTTCAACAAGCACATATGGGTGCGATGGTCAGTTCAGAACTTTTGATCATATACTGTATGTTAAAGCACTCAAAACATAAATGTGTCCAGGCCAGAGGGTCTACAGGACTGATCTATTTAAGGCCAATTTGTTAATTAGAAGCATATATTGCTGTCCTGCTCATCCTGTTTTTCTTCACTGTTTTACATCATATATATCAACTTAATGAATCTTTTGTCGCCCCGAGATGATATATGTGTTAATTAAACAATTCCATTTAGTTAGCTTTTCACACTATATTTGTCTGCATTTTCACTATCATTTTCCTCTGCATTTTTTTTCTTTTTTCAAGGAATGAGTTATTTGAAGAAACCCTCTTATTAATCTCATCTATCATGTGAGAATATCACATAAATATGTAATATCTTATTTGAGTTAACAACCATGAGAATGGGATCCAAAGACCAGGAAACTGGTGACTAGATAACTCACTTACTGCGTTCCTAAGCCTTAGCAAAAGGAATGTATATGTGTGTGTGTGTGTGATTTAGTAGACTGGCCTGCTTAGGGAGCTGCTATGACGTGTCATGGAAGAGCGTCAACAGAGTGACAACCTCCCTGGAGAAGAAGACTCAGTCCGGTCTGTCCACCAGCTATTTGTCACAGGCTTCACATCACATTCCACACATCAGCCCAAACTTTCTAGACTACAGCTGGTCCTGTCACTTGCTTTCAACACCTAATGCGCCTCTGTTCTGTGTAGTCACTACACTGGAATTATAGATTTCAGTAGCTTTGCACAACACTCTTGCTTTTTACTTGTCACACTGTTACACATTACATATTACTGCATACAACGCCACTGTTTTGTCTTGGCACCATGGTCCTGGAGGCATGATATTTCACCCTGATGTATACTAGACAAAAGTTGTCTCAGGGATGTCAAACATACAGTGAGAAAGGTTCTAATCTTCTAAATTAAATCCTCTAGTAAGTTAAAATCTTCTTGTGGACCACAAAGGGATCATTGCCCATTGCAGCAAAACTTCTGTGGTTTTAATACTGCTAACACTGCTCTTGCAGACACAGACTATAAAATACCATTATTGAAAGTATACCGTCAGGGGGAAAAAGTATTTGATCCCCTGCTGATTTTGTACGTTTGCCCACTGACAAAGAAATTATCAGTCTATGATTTTAATGGTAGATGTATTTTAACAGTGAGAGACAGAATAACAACAAAAAAAATCCAGAAAAACGAATTTCAAAAAGTTATAAATTGCTTTGCATTTTAATGAGGGAAATAAGTATTTGACCCCTTCGACTTAGTACTTGGTGGCAAAACCCTTGTTGGTAATCACAGAGGTCAGAGGTTTCTTGTAGTTGGCCACCAGGTTTGCACACATCTCAGGAGGTATTTTGTCCCACTCCTCTTTGCAGATCCTCTCCAAGTCATTAAAGTCATTTTCAATGCCCTGGCTGAGGGAAGGAGATTCTCACCCAAGATTTGATGGTACATGGCCCCGTCCATCGTCCCTTTGATGCGGTGCAGTTGTCCTGTCCCCTTAGCAGAAAAACACCCCCAAAGCTCCATGTTTGACGGTGGGGATGGTGTTATGACTTGGGGTCATAGGCAGCATTCCTCCTCCTCCAAACATGGCGAGTTGAGTTGATGCCAAAGAGATCTGACCACACCTGACCACAACACTTTCACCCAGTTCTCCTCTGAATCATTCAGGCAAACTTCAGACGGGCCTGTACATGTGCTTTCTTGAGCAGGGGGACCTTGCGGGTGCTGCAGGATTTCAGTCCTTCATGGTGTAGTGTGTTACCAATTGATTTCTTGATGACTATGGTCCCAGCTGCCTTGAGATCATTAACAAGATCCTCCCATGTAGTTCTGGGCTGATTCCTCACCGTTCTCATGATCATTGAAACTCCACAAGGTGAGATCTTGCATGGAGCCCCAGACCGAGGGAGACTGACAGTTTCTTCCATTTGCGAATAATCGCACCAACTGTTGTCACCTTCTCACCAAGCTGCTTGGCAATGGTCTTGTATCCCATTCCAGCCTTGTGTAGGTCTACAAACTTGTCCCTGACATCCTTGGACAGCTCTTTGGTCTTGGCCATGGTGGAGAGTTTGGAATCTGATTGATTGATTGCTTCTGTGGACAGGTGTCTTTTTACAGGTAACAAACTGAGATTAATCACAGCTCGTTACCTGTATAAAAGACACCTGGGACCCAGAAATCTTGCTGATTGATAGGGGATCAAATACTTATTTCCCTCATTAAAATGCAAATCAATTGATAACTTTTTTGAAATGGGTTTTTCTGGATTTTTTTGTTGTTATTCTGTCTCTCACTGTTAAAATACACCTACCATTAAAATTACAGACTGATAATTTCTTTGTCAGTGGGCAAACGCACAAAATCAGCAGGGGATAAAATACTTTTTTCCCCAACTGTAATAAAAGAACCAAAAATGCAGGGGCAGTTTTAAGACGGATGTTGAAGTGTTTGTGCAATTAACCTATTGAAAGATTTGAAAAAAGAGCTAGTCTCCGTTATTCCACTAGGGGAAACACAGAGTAATAAAGTTTGTTTCATTAGCAAGCTGAAAATGTGGCGCTGTAACCACATCTCCTTCCAAAAGAACTAATTTAGGGATGAGTCCATCCATTGTCTGTACTTCTGATCCTACACAGGATCGCGGGGAGCCTGGAGCCTATCCCAGGGGACTCGGGGCACAAGGCAGGGGACACCCTGGAGGGGGTGCCAACCCATCACAAGGCACAATTGCACACCACAGACAATTTAGAGATGCCAATCAGCCTACAATGCATGTCTTTGGATTGAGGGAGGAAACTGGAGTACCCAGAGCAAACCCCCAAAATATGGGGAGAACATGCAAGCATGTTAATCAAAAAAGACACCATGTCCCCCCGATTTAGGGATTTCACAGTAATTAGGTGAATACTTATTTGTTTTTTTTATTTGTAAATAATTTAGCAAACTATATTGATTTTTTCTCCCACTTCAGTATTATGGAATATATTGTGTAAATGACATAGTCAAGGAAATTAATACTTATGCAAGCCACTGTGTATCTCTCTCTCTCTCTCTCTCTCTCTCTCTCTCTCTCTCTCTCTCTCTCTCTCTCTCATATATATAAGAATCAGAAAGCCAGACTGGAATTCGCAAAGAAATACAGAAATGAGCCACAAAAGTCCTGGAATGAAGATTAACCTCTACCAAAGTGATGGAAAGGTCAAAGTATGGAGAAAGAAAGGATCTGCTCATGATCCAAAACATAGAAGCTCATCAGTTAAGCATGGTGGAGGTAGTGTTGTGACTTGGACTTGCATGGCTGCTTCTGGAACAGGCACACTAATCTTTATTGATGACATAACTCATGATGGTAGCAGCAGAATGGATTCAGAAGATTACAGAAACATTCTGTCTGCCAATTTACAGAGAAATGCATCCAATGTACTTGGGAGGAACTTTATCATGTAGAAAGACAATGATGCAGAACACACTGCCAACACAACAAAGGGGGAAAAGAGTGTGTGTCTGTGTGTTGGGGGGGGGGGGTGAGTAGTGGAAGGTTTTAGACTGGCCAAGTCAATCACCAGACCTTAACTCATTTGAGCAGCATTTCACCTCCTGAAGAGGAAACTGAAGGGAGACAAACAAACAACAACTAAAAGAAGCCTGGAAAAGCATCACAAAAGAAAAATGCAGCAGTTTGGTGATGTCAGTGGGTCACAGTCTTGATGCAGTTATTGCAAGAAAAGGATATGCAACCAACTCTTCCTCCTTTTATATGGCAACGTTAATGTAATCCGTATATAAAATCGCAGTAACTCATCAACAGTTATACAATTTGAAGCAATCGAGCAATTCACATTAACTGTATGTTATATGGAAATTTACAAAAATGTACTCTTGTAGGAGACTACACAAATTACATGCTTGTGTAAATAAATTATTTACTTTAATCTACTTTAAGACTGTTTGTTCCTATACATTTAAAAACTTAAAAGGTGCCATGTTCTAAGTTGTTTAACACATCTAGATGTAAATGTCAAGAAATGAAAGCTGAAATTCTGATCTATCATCTCATATTCATCTTTTGATCTCAAACCCAAATGCCCTCAATATATAGCATAAAAAAAAGAATTGGCCTTGCTGTTCTAATACTTTTGGAGGGGACTGTATGTATTTACAAATTATGGCATTTCTATAACAATCCCTGGAGCAAATGGATGCATGTAATGCACTTAAACTACCCACTGCACCACAGATACCCCGTCTAATACACACATAATTGCACACATCTCCCTTACCACCATAATAATTTCTGGCAGTCCAAATTTCCCAAAGTCCCACTAGCTGACAAGAACACAGCAAGGAAGTATGGAGCAAATTACAATGGTTATTATGGTTATTAATCTAAAACATGAACGGGGTGTACAATACTTTCAGAGGGGACTGTATCTTCTTATAGAAAGTATACATTACATTAAATTCTAATTAAATTCCATAGAGTGCTACCTGGAGGTACTTCTAAGTGAAACAAATCAAGAAAATTGTTGTTTTTATATTAGGTTTGCTGTGGAACTCAATAAATGGTTTATTTTATTTATATGAACATAGCAGGCTTTTATGAGTTTGTCAATATATGTCTAAAAAGATGACACATATCTATATTTGAATAGCTATTGCTTTGCCATGTTCTGAGATGCCATTTTCTTAACTACCACCCTGGGAAAAACAGCCCAAAGCCACACGACACAACAGGAACTTTCTTCACATACAAGTAGCACACAAGAACATAAATACCTCCAGGCTTGCATGTAAATAGTCATCTAGTGAGTGTTCTTACTTTTACAATCTAAAGATGAATTTACAGTGCCGTAGATGTTCTCCATAGCACCCAAGTTCTTTTTCTCCTCTTCATATCCTGTAGAAAAGAAACAGAAATCACTCCGTAACAAAATAGGACAGAAGTATTAACAGGGATAATCCATCCATCCATTTTCTGTATCGCTTATCCTACACAGGGTTGCGGGGTGCCTGGAGTCTATCCCAGGGAACTCAAGACACAAGGCGGGGGACACCCTGGATGCGGTGCAAGGGTGCCATCACAGGACACAATCACACACACTACAGACAATTGGGAAGTGCCAATCAGTCTACAGCTGGAGGAAACCGGAGTACCCGAAGCACGGGGAGAACATGCAAACTATGCAGGGCATAGGCAGAATTTGAACCCCCAACCCTGGAGGTGCGAGGCAAGCCTGCTACACGCTAAGCAACCGTGATCCCCATAGGAATAATATGTAGAATTTTCCTTATACACATTTATAAAACTTTTCAACAGCATTTTTTAACTAGACACATTTTACTTGAGGGTGTCCTAGTTTTAGGTTTGAGACAACAGAATGGAAGTTTTGGTCTTGTCTTGAAAAATTCCTCTTGTAGCAAAGGGCATTAGTGGTAATAAGAAGCTGACATGAAAAATGGGGGCATTTATTTGGGTTAAAGTTTATGGTGCCCTTTAAAGCCAATTTCAAAACAGGACTGCATAGAAACCCTTTTCACCTGAGGTAGCAGGAACTAACTGACAGCGAATTAATTAATACTGAGTTCTCAGGTGAAACTTGAAAAGAATCAAGTTTGGTAAGTGATCGAATCACCTGAAAAGCCTGTACTTAATTAATTAAAGGCAATTTTTGTTTACTGTAATACTGTTACCTGCTGCATGCACTAGATTAGTCATGTTGGCAATTCTTCACCGTTGTTTAGTTCTTTAGAGCTGTCCTAACATGTACTTACAGGTGCATCTCAATAAATTAGAATGTCGTGGAAAAGTCCATTTATTTCAGTAATTCAACTCAAATTGTGAAACTCGTGTATTAAATAAATTCAATGCACACAGACTGAAGTAGTTTAAGTCTTTGGTTCTTTTAATTGTGATGATTTTGGCTCACATTTTACAAAAACCCACCAATTCACTATCTCAACAAATTAGAATATGGTGACATGCCAATCAGCTAATCAACTCAAAACACCTGCAAAGGTTTCCTGAGCCTTCAAAATGGTCTCTCAGTTTGGTTCACTGGGTAAATCACAAACATTCACTGCCAAATTAGCTGGCTGTTCACAGAGTGCTGTATCCAAGCATGTTAACAGAAAGTTGAGTGGAAGGAAAAAGTGTGGAAGAAAAAGATGCACAACCAACCGAGAGAACCACAGCCTTATGAGGATTGTCAAGCAAAATCGATTCAAGAATTTGAGTGAACTTCACAAGGAATGGACTGAGGCTGGGGTCAAGGCATCAAGAGCCACCACACACAGACGTGTCAGGAATTTGGCTACAGTTGTCGTATTCCTCTTGTTAAGCCACTCCTGAACCACAGACAACGTCAGAGACGTCTTACCTGGGCTAAGGAGAAGAAGAACTGGACTGTTGCCCAGTGGTCCAAAGTCCTCTTTTCAGATGAGAGCAAGTTTTGTATTTCATTTGGAAACCAAGGTCCTAGAGTCTGGAGGAAGGGTGGAGAAGCTCATAGCCCAAGTTGCTTGAAGTCCAGTGTTAAGTTTCCACAGTCTGTGATGATTTGGGGTGCAATGTCATCTGCTGGTGTTGGTCCATTGTGTTTTTTGAAAACCAAAGTCACTGCACCCGTTTACCAAGAAATTTTGGAGCACTTCATGCTTCCTTCTGCTGACCAGCTTTTTGAAGATGCTGATTTCATTTTCCAGCAGGATTTGGCACCTGCCCACACTGCCAAAAGCACCAAAAGTTGGTTAAATGACCATGGTGTTGGTGTGCTTGACTGGCCAGCAAACTCACCACACCTGAACCCCATAGAGAATCTATGGGGTATTGTCAAGAGGAAAATGAGAAACAAGAGACCAAAAAATGCAGATGAGCTGAAGGCCACTGTCAAAGAAACCTGGGCTTCCATACCACCTCAGCAGTGCCACAAACTGATCACCTCCATGCCACGCCTAATTGAGGCAGTAATTAAAGCAAAAGGAGCCCCTACCAAGTATTGAGTACATGTACAGTAAATGAACATACTTTCCAGAAGGCCAACAATTCACTAAAAATGTTTTTTTTATTGGTCTTATGAAGTATTCTAATTTGTTGAGATAGTGAATTGGTGGGTTTTTGTTAAATGTGAGCCAAAATCAACACAATTAAAAGAACCGAAGACTTAAACTACTTCAGTCTGTGTGCACTGAATTTATTTAATACACAAGTTTCACAATTTGAGTTGAATTACTGAAATAAATGAACTTTTCCACGACATTCTAATTTATTGAGATGCACCTGTATGTTTCGAAGGCCCTGATCCTAAACACCCTGCCTTTTCTTAGCCAACAGAAAGGCTGTTATTTTGCTGATAATGAATGGTGTAGGTGTCCTTGTACTGTATACCATGTGAAAAAGGAACAAAACAACTACGATAAGCACTTCTTGTAGCAGTGGGACCTTCCGTTTGAAATATAGGATGGAAAGAATAATAGGCCTAAGCTGTATCCTCATCGGAGTTGAGAATCTGCTTTTTATCAACTTTGAAGCATTTATTGGATCCCTTTGATCGTTGGAGTGCGACAGGGACAGAAAGACAATGTATGCTTTATGTCAAGATTTTGTTCACTGCAGCACAATTAAAAAAAAAAAAAGTGAATTACGGTTGGAGTAATGCTGTTTCATAATACATAAAACAAGACCAAATCCTGTCAAAATCATATAAGTGTCAAAGTATATAGGCCATATCCGACCTGGATTCACCAATAAATGTGCAAATATGAATTATTGTCTGTACAGTACATTTAGTCATGTTTTTATATGGTTATATATATATATATATATATATATATATATAAAAAGAGTTTCTTTTTTTTTTACCATCGTAAAAACATGTCTAATGTACTATTCTCTAAGAAAACAATTCTTATTTGCTCATTTAGTGGTGATTCCAGGTAAGATATGGCCTATATACTTTGACACTTATATGATTTTGACAGAATTTGGTTTTGTTTTATGTATTATGAACCTTTACTACTTTCATTTCATTACCTTTGCTGTTATTGCCTGAGCAACACTCCTGTTGTTTAGTTCAGTTCTTTATATTTTACATAGCCACACTTCCCAAGCCAGGCTTAAATTGGCTGCATTTCTATTTTGCCACATAGACACAGTGAGAATCCTTTTCTAATTCCCACTGCGTGGCAAGAAAGCCTACACCAAAGTCACATCCTTAATGATGGTAATTTAGTTCAGGGTGATAGCTCTAGATGAAAGTCTGTGACCCTGTCTGTCCTATGGCAAGAGTCCAGCTCCTTATAGACCTGAGCATCCTCTGGACCTGAGACAGAAAATCATGTTGCAGCATTGGTAGTTGTGAAGCATATTGTGTTATGCTTTCTTGCATGCATACAATGGATATTAAAAAGTCTACACACCTCTGTAAAAATGGAAGGTTTTTGTGAAGTAGAAGAATGACACTAAGATGAATCATGTCAGATCTTTTCCCACCTTTAATGTGCAATTGCAAAGTATACAAATAAAGTGAAAAACAACCAGAAACTTTTTATGGCTTCAAAGAGTCAGATGAAACCAAGACGATTTCAAGAAACATCTGATCTTTCTGTACGTTCAAGTCCTCCTGGGAAGTCGTAATTACAATGTCAGGTGCGTTCAATTTAAAGTAGATTATTGTACGGTACTTACGTCTTCTGGATATAAAGCTGGAACAGTTGGTTTTGATCCATCCTTGAGAAAAAATCCTGCTTTGTATTGATCCTTGTTCGCAAAGCAGTCTGGTGTAAAATGATTCGAACAAACATATACGAATTTAGCTATTTTTCGGGCACATTTCCTTCAAAAATAAAACTACTACACTGCGTCTTCCACTGCTCTGATGCCGGGAGTACATGAAGACTCTTATGTTCATTCTTACAGCCAACAACAGAACACTTACAAAGCTTACGAAGCTGAGACATTCTTCTTATCAGCGCAGAGAACATGGTGGACTGTGTACAGCTCACTCAGGGGAGGATCTATGCTAATAGGACAGAATCCATCACCAGTCGCGAGAGAAAACGCGTACGACACATTTTTATGGGGAATATAAAAAAAAAAAAGGAGTGGGTGGATTTTTACCATTTTACCATTTACCATTTTTACCATTGTAAGGTGCCGACACACATTTATGTTCAAACACCATGTAAAAGTGAATTTTGCATAATAGGTCCCCTTTAAAATATATACACAATACTTGTAGTGGTATGAGGTGTTTCTCTGATATTTGTAATAAATAATGCAGCAACCAAGTTACTTGTATGTATTGTTTTAATAATTCATTAAATAATAATTAATTATTTAATAATTAATATCTTGCTTTTGGATGCCTTTTGTGGTATATATGCAGCCCTTGAAAGCAAAGTGGCTTATTAATATCAAAGGAGATAGTTCTTTTAAGAAGGCATGCTTTCAACCTGAACTTTTCAGGGCAGTTCAACAAGAAATTACTTCTATTCATGCTTTGAGTCTCTTTTAATATGAAGCTTATACAGCAGATTACTCTTTTTTTTAGGACTGGATGAGAATTCATTGATATTGCTTAAAATATATGTGTATATAACTTATTTTTCTGTAAAAGTGTAGTTTTTAGTAGCTTGGATACATCTACAATAGGGTGGGCTATATGTCCAGTAAATAATAGTGTACATTGTCTTAGCATGTCAGTAATATGAATAAAATAAACAACGTATTAACCTGCTATTAACAATATAGTTTAGTCCCACTGTTCTACACTATAGTGTTATTTCAGATTCCTTCAACTCCTTGAAATCAAGTTCAACCATTATTTTATTATTATAGTGTTAAGTGATAATATATTTATTTTCACAAATGCCTTCTAGTGTAATTTGAAGAAATATGAAGGATGGTGTTGAGTTTGGTTGTTGGAAGGTGCAGAATTGCTGAACATGACCCAGAAACACAGTACTAGGATTTACTCACACTATGGTGAGTCAGTTTTGTTTCTTCTTCCTCATCTTTGACTCATGCATTGATCACTGCTCAGCCCATTTCTTGCCAGATTTCTGTTTAATATGGTACATTTTCAACAGGGTAATATCTGCTCTACAACACTACTCTAGTAAAACAAATGTGATTATTAAAATATGTCATTGTTGAATATCTCATTCCAGATTTAGTCCCATCTTTGCTGTTATAATAACCACCACACTTCTGGGAAGGCTTTTCACTAGATTTTGGAGTGTGGCTCTGGGGATTTTGTTCATTCAGCTACAAAAACATTAGTGAGATCAGGCATCGATGAAGAACGAGGAGTCCTGGGGTGCAGTCGGTGTTACAGTTCAACCCAAAGGTGTTCAGTGGGGTTGAGGTCAGAGAATTCTTCATTTCCAACCTTGGCAAACCATGTCGTCATGGACCTCACTTTGTGTACAGGGGTATTGTCATGCTGGAACAGGTTTGGGCCTCTTAGTTCCAGTGAAGAGAAATTGTAATGCTACAGCAAATTCAAAGACAGCATCATTTACAACTGTGTGCTTTGGGGAAGAACCATGTATGGGTGTGATGGTCAGGTGTCCACAAACCTTTGGCCATTTAGAGTACAAACTATTTAAATATATACACATATTGTTTTTGTATTCTGTCCATGAATGTGTATTATTTATAGCTTATTATATAAGCAAGTGCAAAAGTCAAATATATATATATTGATATTTGGTATATATGTGTACACACACACACACACACACACACACATATATATATATATATATATATATATATATATATATATATATATATATATATATATATATATATATATATACAGTACTGTGCAAAAGTTTTAGGCACCCTATTTTTTTTAGTACAAACTTTGTTATAGATTTTTTTATTTTATGAATTCTACATTGTCAAGTCAGTACAAAAACATTTTAGATTCCAAAACATTAGTTTTCTAGCACAAAATTAAATGTTACAGAGAAATATTTATATGTATAAAAGCAGCATATTATGTAAGAGACACTTTTCAGACAAAAAACACAATGAAGGCTGCTGGGTTTTGCTGCAAAAATAAGAAGCAAGTGCAAAAGTCAAAGTCTCCAGAAGAACTGTGGCTGGTAATTTTATTTTATTTTTTTTTGGGGGGGGGGGGGGGACCATTTAGACTTTATTTATTTAATTTTTTTCAGGTTTTCAGATGTGGGTGAGTGGTGGGTGTAGGACATAGAGAGGATAGATAGTGTACAAGATGAGACAAGACAAGATAAGACAGAAGAAGACAAGACAAGACAGTAGGTGTGATTGGGGTGTGGTTATCATAGCGATGGGGGTGAAGTATGGGGAGGGTGTGCAAAGGAGTAAATATTTGAGATGTTGAGTTAAATATGTGAGTTAAATATGTGTAGCACCAACTTTGAATACTGTGAATGTTATACGCATATGTGTGTAGTTTAGTTATGTGTATTTGTTTGAGATGTGTGGTATGGCTTTGGTTATGAGGTTAGCCAGTAGAAGCTGTATTATTTGTTATTGCAAGGTGGTATCCTGGTGTATGTAGGTGATCAGTGGTGTCCAAGTAGAGTTAAATTTGATAGTTTTATTTTTGATTGAGGCAGAGAGTTTTTCCATTGTTATATAGTCGATTATTAGGTTTTCCCAATGTGTGATATTAATGTTGTTCTTTGATTTCCAATTTGTTAGTATGGTTTTCTTGGTGATGGTTAGCGCTGTAAGGAGGACTATTGTGTTTTCCTTTGAAATCTTGATCCCAGATGTATCTCCAAGTGAGGGGGAAAGTGGTTGTGGTTGTGAAACTGTGGCTGGTTCTGCAAGATGCTCAATAAAACTTACCAGCTAATTTCCTTATAAAACTGCACAAATTGTACCGGAGGCTACTATTTTTATTTTTATTTTTTGTCACACCAAATATTGACTTTGTTTCATTTACTACTGCTTACTGCTATTTATGGTATTTTTTGTTTAATGTGGAAACATTTAATTTCATTATTTTGAAGGAATCTTTCCTCCACAGCATTTCTTTGCATGTGCCTAAAACTTTTGCACAGTACTGTATATACATAAAAGTTTTGCATAATTGTCTGACCCACACGATTCAGATTCTTCCTAAGGTTCTGGATTTGTTTACCTGTTGTAATTAAGTCAACTATCTTCTGCCTGACACTAACAACTCAATATATACTTCAGATCACTACAAAATACAATTTATTGTAACATTTATTACAGCTAAGCAGTTAGTACTTGCAGTCTAATAAGCTTTTTATGTCTGGGATTGTATCTAATTGTTTAGCTATTTAACCTTCTCCAATCTGATATAGGTTGTTAGCTTTAATAATCAGAATCTATAACCAGACATAATCTTGACTGTGAAAGGGTTTTCCTTATTGATTTAACAAAACAGTAACATTAATTTGCACACAGCCTAAATGATTAATCACTTAATTAAGCATTTTATGGGTCATTCACATTTATGATGCATGCAGGTTTCTTCTTTGCAATATCCAGAGAATCTGGTCATTTCTCTCCACAGATGACTATTGCAACCTGCTCCTGGCAGATCTTCCTTTTGTGCTATCTGATCCAGAATGCAGCTGCAGGACTTGATTTCAACCTACAAAAGTTCTCCCACAACACCCTATTGACATGTTCCCTCCACTGGCTTCCTGTAGCAGTATGCATCAGATGCACACCACTGATGCATACCTGCAAAGCCAAAAACGGACTTGTACCTGCCTATGTCCAGGAACTTCAAATCGATCCCCGCTTTGTAACAGAGTCTCTATCATTCTCTTCCTTCGAGTCTCTATCGTGGCTCATCTTGATCATCTTCATCATCTCTGAAGGCACAAGAAAGTCTTGGTATCCAGTTGGTAGAATGAACTCCCCCGGCTGTTCAAATGAAGACTAAAGACCTACCTCTTCACCAAGCACTGAAATGAATGGGGGAAAAAACTCTTGACTTGTGGATTTTTGTTGCTGCATCTTCTGTCTTACAGGGTTTTAGCTTGATAGTATTCTTAGACCCTGACCTATTTTAACTAGCATGAGGAAATATTTTTTAAATTAAATTACAGTGCACTTCTGTAACTCATTCTGGAAGTTTTTATTTTCGCAAAACATATAAATGTATTTTTTATTTTATTTTTGTATTTAATTGATTAAAGATGGAGTATTGAACAAAGATGGAGAATTTTGAAGGTTGCACTCTTTGCATCACTGAATTAAAAGTGGAATGAGACTGTTGAGATTGTTGACTGTTGTCTATAGTGTTATGTGCTTTGTTTATGTTGTTTTTGTGCTCTCATTTGATCTCCTTTTCTTTAAGAAAATGGGCATTGACACATTCATTTAAGTGGATTAAAAGAAAAAGCTTTTGTGATTGCAAGTCCTTTTGTGATGCAAGTCTTTGACCCACTGGCCTCACCAATCGGTATTTATTATTATTTTTTTTTTCACCCAGAGTTTTGTGATTTCAGAAGCCTGTGTCTACATGGTTATAAATTCTATATATATCCAAAAATTACGGCCGGTTAAATCAACCCCAATAAAATTATATATATATATATATATATATATATATATATATATATATATATATATATATATATATATATATATATATATATTAGCAGTCATAAAATCAGTTAGGTGTCTTTTTTATGGTTTTCTAACTTCATACAGTACTTAATCTGTTGTTCCTATTTTAGTGAAAATTATGGGTTAGGATTTTGTGATGCTGCCTTAATAATTGTGATGTGGAAGATTTCCACAAACTCTAGTTGATGATATGTCAACACTGCACTGTTGAGATTGTGGCTGACTTGTGTGACAGTTATGTTAATATCACTTCACGTCTGTCTACCCGACTCAGGTTCCTGGGGGGTATTTCATGAAAATAAGCATGGCTTATTTGAGCAGCCCTAGAAGTCGATTGAAGATAGCAATCTGGCAGAAAGAAAAAGCAGCTTTTTTTTCACAGCAGCTGAATAACGACCTATAATTAAATTATATGATGAATATAAAATTGTGTTTGCAAATAAGAGCAAAACACCTTGGCAATTAACAAAGCTTGAGAAACAGCATGGCAGAAAATATGTCAGAATAAATGTGTGGCAACATATAATTAAAACAAGTAAAATAAATAATATAAAAGATAATTTAAATTGGTTCTATAGTCAAAACTAGCATTCTTAATCCATACTTTATCTCAAGTAAAAAGTACAAAAACATAGACTATGATAATGTCACATAAACGAGGGCATTTACTTTTGTAATTTGACTAATTTAAGGCCAGATTTTTTTATTTAGTGTGTACTCTGTACACATAATTTTAGGGATTGTTTGCAATACAAGAAATAAATTATTAAATGTTACTGACCTTTTGTTTTTTTATTGTGACATTTACTTAATCTCTTTATAATTAATTGTCTGTTAACTGATACCTGCATGAATGTGTACAGGTGTTTCTAATAAAGTGGACAGTGAATATACAGTATGACCCACCATCACCCATGTTGCCATAGTAACTCAGAGAGACTTATGATTAGCTCCGTTTGTGGGACCTGAAATTAGGCTTTTTGAGATAAGCCCAGTGTAATGAGTTAGCATGCTTTGTGGAACACCCACATTTTCACTGTTGTGAAATTTGATAGTGTTTTTCTTATATTTTCAAAAGATTTTCCAACATCTGCTAGTCTAAGCCAAAAGCAGATACTAAAGGAGATATTAAAGTTGTGCTTTCCTAAAACTGACATTATTCCAAAACATGGCATATAAAGATATAAATATAGAGGAATAAAAGTTGATACTCCATGATGTATGCATTTAGAAGAAGGAAAGCCTTTATGTGTCACACATAAATTAAAGAACAGTGAAATTCTTTCCTTCACATATTCCAGCTGGTTATGAAGCAAGGGTCATACAACTTACAGAAGAGAGGGTTAGGGCCTTGCTCGAGGGCATGCTGTGGCAACTCGTCGGTGCTATGGCTTAAGTAGCCAACCTTATGCTCAGTAACCTAGAGCCTTAACCACTGCACCTCCACTGCCACTTTATATCTGCACTTATATGTTTACAGTGCCCTCCACTAATATTGGCACCCTTAGCCATGAGCAAAGGCGACTGTGAAAAATTGTCTTTATTTTTTAACCTTTTGATCTTTTGTTCATAAAATTCACAAAAATACTCTGCTCTCATGGATATCAAACAATTGCAAACAAAACACATGCTTATACGAAAAATATCTTTGTTAAATATAGGTGTGCAACAATTATTGGCACCCTTTTAGTCAATACTTTGTGCTACCTCCCTTTTCTAAGATAACAGCTCTGAGTCTTCTCCTATAATGCCTGATGAGGTTGGAGAATACATGGCAAGGGATCTGAGACCATTCCTCCATACAGAATCTCTCCAAAACCTCTTCAGTTCACCCGACAGGTTTTCTATGGGTTTCAAATCAGGGGACTGGGATGGCCATAGCAGGACCTTGTTTTTGTGGCCAGTAAACCATTTTTGTGTTGATTTTGATGTATGCTTTGGATCACTGTCCTGCTGGAAGATCCAACCATGGTCCATTTTAAGCTTTCTGGCAGAGTCAGTCAGATTTTCATTTAATATTTGTTGATATTTGATAGAGTCCATAATGCCATGTATCCTAACAAAATGTCCAGGTCCTCTGGTAGAAAAACAGCCCCTAAACATTAAAGAGCCACCACCATATTTAACCGTGAGCATTAGGTATTTTTCCATATGGCTACCTATCTGTGTGCACCAAAACCACCTCTGGTGTTTATTGCCAAAAAGCTCTATTTTGGTTTCATCTGACCATAGAATCCGATCCCATTTGAAGTTCCAGTAGTGTCTGGAAGATGCTCGAGATTGTTTTTGGATGAAAGTAGAGGCTTCTTTCTTGAAACCCTTCCAAACAACTTGTGGTGATGTAGGTGACTTCGGATTGTAGTTTTGGAGACTTTCTGACCCCAAGACGCAACTAACTTCTGCAATTCCTAGTCACCCAGGTGTACTAAAAAAGTAAAATATCAATGGGAATATACTTCAAATATATTTTACTCATATGAATTCATAGGGGTGCCAATAATTGTTGCACACCTATATTTAACAATTGTTTGCAATTGTTTGATATCCATGAGAGCAGAGTATTTTTGTGAATTCTTTGAACAAAAGCTCAAAAGGTTAAACAATAAAGACAATTCTTCACAGATTTCTTTGCTCATATTTACCAAGGGCACCAATATTACTGGAGGGCACTGTAAATCTCTGTACAACTAATACATAGATAGAAAAAGAGAGCTGCATTGTCACTTAACAGTTTTCATACCTATGAATAGCACTACCAAAATGCTACATACTGGATAAATCTTCCCTATTTGAATTACTGACTTTCATCTGTTATAATCCAACATCTCTTCTTGCTCTTCATGCACAGAAGAGGTGTGGGTTGCATCATTCTGTATTGACCTTTGGGGATATTAGGTGCTTCAAAATGATCAAGAGGTCATTTTGAAAGGCATAATTAATTTATCACTGTGAGGCTTTATTCATTTTTGTATTTGTTTTTACTGTGTGGAAACACCACAGGGATTTGTGTTGTCTTTTCCAGGTAATTTTCTCTTTGCAAATGAAACACATTTTCTCTTTGGACATGGATTGTCTCAATTCGTAGTGATTGGAGGCTCTCCTTTGATTGTTGTGTAATTTAAAATGTCCTCTCTCTGGCTCTGAGTTCGTCTGATGGACAAGTCTGGCTGAGGAGAAGACAAGAGTCAATGAGCTTCTGGGCAGCTTTGCTTTACATCCGCAGGCTTCAGCCTGCAGTCCGCATGTCATCCGACTCCTGTCGCTAATTACACTTGCTTGGAGCAATCTAGGAAATTGCAGGTGTTTTGCCATGATGACTGATTACATTGATGGAGGATGTCTGTGGGGTTCTTCAAAATCAGTCAAGAAGATTTTCCTGGTGTAACACACAGCATAGCTTTTTATCTGAAGGATGTTTTATTGTATCACATACAGATTGAGCCCTGTGTGGCCCTTCTTTTTTCTTCACTTTAGTAGAACCTGTGCACAGCCTCATGCTTGACGGTTAAATATACTCGGAAGTGTAGAAACATGTGAATATTGGCTGGGCAGTCTTAAATACTTAAGAGTTCAAATGGATTAGGTATACACAGACACAAAGACATTATAAAGAGTTAAACTTGTAAGGCAATATGCTTTTACGGCAGAGGTAATTATTTAGCTTTCAGAATCTGCTTGATATTTATTATATTATTGCACCTAAAGATGGTTTCACCCTTCATTCGGTAGGTACCATGGCAACAAACTCCATGTGCTCATGTTTGTTATGTTTTTTATATATATATATATATATATATATATATATATATATATATATATATATATATATATATATATATATATATATATATATATATATATATATATATATAAATATAATCCTGTCTCTGCCCCTGTCCTGTTATTGGTTTGTTGTGCAATTGTGTTCAGCTGTTTGTCTTACTCCTTGATGTGTTTGTCTATGTGTACCCTGCTGTTTGTTTGTAGCAGCCCATAGTTGTATTGTACATTTTGTATCTATAACTCTTGGTCTTGGTTTCCAAGTCCTGTGTACTTCCTGGTTTTGATCATCATCTGTTTCCCTCGTTTTTCATTATGGATTACTGTTTTATGATGTTGCCTATTAGTGTTTCAACAGACATTGGTTACGATTGTTGTACTTCCCCTAATGAAGTGAAAACCAAGTTTACTGTATGCACTTGTTTCCTATCTCTCATAACACGTTGCACGTTATTTATGTATCTCTGTAAAGCTGCTTTGTGATAATGTCTATTGTTAAAAGCGCTATAAAAATAAAATCGAATTGAATTGAATTGAATACAGAGACATATCAGTAGCCACGTCTAAAACAAACCCTGTGGTGTTGGCACCCTCTCATCTAGTTGTTTTTGAGCAAATTTGACATATGCAATTCCTATCTTCCAAATAGCAATGACTAAACAGAGTTTTTGATGACCCAAAAGCAGGACTGGGTGTAGACAGTGCCTGAGTTAGAAGAATGTTATTCTTTGCACAGAATAATTAATACATGAGCATGGCATATGGGCATTAAATTCATAATATGAGTATTGGCTTAATAGTGTGAATGGGAAATGCAACATTTTCCTTTAGTGGTTTTGGTAGACAGTCCCCACATGCAAAGCAAACCACTTGTTTCAAAAATGCCTATGGCCGCAAACCTGACTGCCATTCAGGGGGCCACAACAAATCCACAGGCTGCAAACTTCATTTTTAGCGTCTTTAAATTTTAATCATTAAATGAGTTTTTGAGTGGGTGACAGCTTTCCTGATTAATAATGCAAACACTCTGAGTTATTTAAAAGAAAAGCACCCGCAGCATTAGTGAAAAGCTGTTCTTTGTTGATGCCGATACAGCAGTGAATAATAAAATCCACTATAGTCACCAAAACTCTACAATTAATGGTAATGCAGGTGTACTAGAACCAAAGAAATAATAATTATAGAATTCAGCATTTTTGCATAGGCTCACTTTAGATGTGTCAAGATACAGTGTAGATGTAATAGCACCCTGCAGCTTTGGTTCACTAAGCACCGTCGTGTTTTCATTTAAATTTATCCAGATAACAGTATAGGACATCTCTTACCTGTCCATTCTCATGGATTTCAGGTTTGAAGTCATTTCAGTCTCACATACAAGTTCTTAAGGGATGACTGGAATACCACCAGTGATTAAATACTGTATATCAGGAGAACTATGGCAGGCTTAATGAATTGTAGCACTCATTGTTGGCATATTTGGAGCTTGTGTCCAAATTGAGTCTCACGTGATAGGTATTGTACATGAATTCATATTACATATCATGACTGGTCCAAGACCAAGAGAACTTTGTCTAATTGAAAAATACTTCTGAATTGTTGATGTTGCTTTATTGAAACCACCACTCCACTCAACTCCACACTCATCCTTCTATCATCCTGATCTAGTATGCATCATCACAGTGTGTGATTAGGCATGCCATCACCGTCCTCGCCTGTTGTGTATGAATACCAAGTGCTGTCTTGCTTTGTTAGAATTTGCCCTTCAATATGTTTTGACGTCGTAGTGCAAATGACAACAGGTTTAAAAGCTTTCCTTCAGCGGGTTCTTTATCTTAAGTAGAATTAAGATGCTCTGACAGTCTCACTACAGTTACTGTAGTTATTTAACACTTCGACACATTGCATGCGATTTCATCAGTTTTATTTCCTTACCTTATTAAAGACAAATGCATTATTTTCATCATCTCCTACTTTAATAGAGACATTATTGATGTGTATAGACATTCAACTATATAAAACCACAGAGAAGATTACAACTAATTGGAAAATGATACTGCCAAAAAACATTACTGTGCATTCACTGAACACTTCACTGGTCTAATTAGACAACCTACTGTCATGTTTGTAGTATCATTGTCAGCTCAGAGAAAAGGCTGCCATTGCCCCTGTCATAATCCCTCACCCCTTCCATGGGAATTTCAATATTTCAAAGAGATAAAAGAGGAAACGTATCCTATGATGAAACATTTCTATCCTGATGAAACTGGTCTCTTTGAGGAAAACAATGCCTCCATCCACAGGGCACAGTGGCTCAATGAATTTTTTAATGAATATGAGAATGATGTAAATCATATGCAATGGCCTTCACAATAATAAGCTCTCAACCCAAACTAACACCTATAGAACATTTTGGAGTGAATATCTTTGGAAAAATGGTGTTCCTTACTACAGGTCCATATATGGAAATATATGAAATCTCTTTCTGTGGATGACCACACAATGATCACACAATATAGAAAATTGCATGCTTGCCCATTTTCAGCTCAAATTTCTGTTTATATATTCATACTGAACTTACACTGTCCAGCTTTCTTTCTCATGTTTACATATATATAGATATGTGAAAAAATAAGTATGCCCCATGGAAATTATTGTTGTTGTTGTTTTTTTTTTTGTGTGTGTTTTTTTTTTTAACATATTTGGACAAGCAAACATTTGATCCTCTTTGAAACAGTGCCTATTAATAAAGTTGATACACTCTATCAAATGATACATAAAATTGACATTTTGTAGTAATTTTCACAATTTAAATGAACAAGTCACATGGAAAAAGTTAGTAAACCCCTACATTTGTCACACCTTCAAATCCATAAAATTAGAATCAGGTGTTCAAGATTGGGTGCCAGTTATTAGAACCTGCTTAGGGAGTGCAGGTGGAACCTGTCTTATTTATATTCCTCTTGTATTTAGTGTCAGGTGTTCTTTTTGTTATTGAGGTGTGTGGTGTCATCATGTCAAGATCGAAAGAGTTCTGTAAGGCCTTCAGAAAAAATGTTGTAGATGCCTATGAGTCTGGCAAGGGATTTAAAAAGATCTCCAAATTATCTGAACTACATCATTCCACTGTAAGGAAAATCATTTACAAATGGTGCGGATTTCAAACGATTGCCAATTTGTCCAGGACTGGCGGTCCCAGCAAATTCAAATTTTTGCACCGTCTGATGCAAAAAGAAGTCTCCAAGAACCCCAAAATTTAATCTCAGGATGTGTTAGTAAGTCTTGCAACTATTGGTGTCAAAGTACAAATTTGACCTGCATGGGAGGTGTGACAGGTAAGAGCCTTTGCAAGACTACAGTATGCCAATAAGCATATAGGCAAAGACCAGGCCTTTTGGAATAATGTCCTCTGGACAGACAAGGCCACAGTAACAGCAAAGATGTTTGGCTCAGACCAAAAACAGCTTTTCAGGAGAAGCACCTCATACCAACTGTGAAGCAAGGTGGTGGAAATGTTATGGTTTGGGGTTGCTTCACTGCCCCAGGGACTGGACAGCTTGCATTCATTGATTCAACTATGAATTATGCGTCATATCAAAGAGTGCTTGAAGATAATGTGAGGCCATCTGTCCAAAAGTTGAAGTTGAACTGAAAGTGGACCTTTAAACAGGATAATGGTCCTCAGCACACTAGCAAATCCACCAAGGAATAGCTCAAAAAGAAGAAATGGAGGGTTATGGAATGGGCTAGTCAAAGCCCAGATTTGAATCCCATTGAAATGTTGTGGGGGGATTTGAAACAGGCAGCACATGCAAGAAAACACTCAAACATCTTGCAACTGAAAAAATATTGTATGGAAGGCTGGTCAAAAATTCCAGGAAGCCTGGTGGACAATTATGCAAAATGCCTACAGAAGTTATTTCTGCTAAAGGGGGCAATACTAGCTTCTGAGGCCAAAGATATACTTACTTTTTCCACAGAAGAATATCACATCTATTGATATTTCTGTTGAATAAATGATTGAAAAAGCTAATTTTCCTTGTGGTTTTGTTCAAGTATATCAACTTCATTAATAGGCACTGTTTCAAAGCTTGGCATGCTGATTGGCATTTCCAAATTGTCCGTAGTGTGTGAATGTGCGTGTTATTGTACCCTGCAATGGGTGGGCACCCCATCCAGGGTGTCCCCTGCCTTATGCCCTGAGCTCCCTGGGATAGGCTGCAGGCTCCCCGCAACCCTGTGTAGGATAAGCGGTACAGCAAATGGATGGATGGATGGATGGATAGATGTTTCCTCTATGTAGAACAACGTTTCAGTAGGCCCTATCAGTTTTTCGGTGCATATTCATTTTGATGCCCTTTTCTTCTCTTTTTAAGTAGATGTTTTGTTTCATCTTTCATCTCCAAATATTAATCCAACAATGTTTAAAAAGCCAAATATATAATTAATCTTTTCTCCAGGATAATCTTATGCTTGCAGTGTAGAAACTATAAGTACATACTGGAAATTCTTTGAATATTTGATACATACTTTGCTGCTTCCGGTTAATATAATATCCCATAATTGACTTATATCATTTGTGTGTGCTCTACTAGCACTTTTAAGCCCAACTAAATCCAAAAACGGTTAAGAAATTCATAGCATCTGAGATTCTAGTTCATGATATGGATATGTGGGCTGAGATAATAAAAGACACCGGCTTGTACATTTCACCTATGTTTCTAGCTGGTCCAAAACTAATATAAGCCTTAAATGTTGTGAGACCCTGAAACGTAGCTGGTCAAATGCTTGCAAAGGAAAGCCCTTCTTTTTCATGGGATTTTTATTCATGGAAAATGCACTGTCTAGGCATAAATCCTTTTAAACAAACACACTTCTTTTGTCTACTATGTGTTTACAGTATAATGCAATACTGCAGATGTTTTGAGGGGAAAAAACCCTGTGGGTCAATGCTTCACCATGTGTGTTGCTGGTCTTTGCAGTAATTAAGCTGTTCTCTCAGGAGGTGCAGTGGTTGTATGAGAGAAGGCACGTACCTGACCTTGAGGGGCTCTCGCTAATGTGTGAAACCTTAGCAGGAGCAGGACAGTGCTCTCCTATTTCATTAGAAATAAAAATGTACTTGATTTGAGCTGTGACATTACCTGCTGTGGAGGAGTAATCTTTAAACCTTATTCTTCTTCTTTTTGAGTTTCGAGTCTTCTGATGTTAGCTTTTCCTGAAATCTTTTCATAAGAAACTCAAAATATATTCAATTATACTGAATTAACATAATGTCATGTTTGGGCAAGTTGTTGCTCTTTCTTTTTCATACATGGGATGTGTACTGTATGTTAGCTCTCTAAAGTTATAATCAAGCAACAGATCCTTCTTGCTAGCTCATATAAGTGCTGCCTTTCTAATGCAAGGAAGCTTTATCTTGTCCTCATCAACTTGGGTTCTTGATTGTGAAACCTCATATACTATATAGCTTGCACATTCTGCATTCATCTTAAAGGAGTCATATGATGCTTTTCTAAAGTTTTAAAAAGTTCATTATTTTGTTTATTGGGTATAATAGAATAGGTTAACATGCTTTAATGTTCAAAAAACACATTATTTTTCACATACCGTACAATATTGCAGTACCTCTACTCCCAGGCTGTCTGAAACACACCGATTGAGTTACAGTTTCTCCAAAGTCCCTCCTTCCGAAAAGCCCAGAGTGCTCTGATTGGCCAACTGATCCATTGGGTTGTGATTGGCCAGACACCTCAAGCGTGTGTTGGAAATGTAACGCCCCTTACCATAATGGCGAGCTTCAGCTTCCAAGGCTTCTAAAGCTATTATAAAAGCAATTCTAAGCTTCTAAGCAACACAGTTAATAATGTCATCAGTTTTACCGTATCAGTTCGAGCCCGAGTCAGATTCAGAAAATGTGGATGATAAAGTAGATCAATCGGAACCAACTTTGCAAGCACGGATTGAGCAGAGCGTTTCACAGTGGTAAGTTTTTATTTTGTAACTAAACTTACTGGTTTAATGGTTTAATTCGTCTTCTTCACTGTAACAACTTTATGTCCTGAACTTTATGCACTTGATCACTTGTGAAGATCGTACGAATGACAAACAATATGTGTTACTCTGCATGTTTATAGGTAAAAATTCCCACAGCTGAATATCAAGACTACTTCAACAAGACAATACCTTTAGCTAGCAGTGGTCTACAACTGAGCCCTGGGCCACAACACAAAACTCAGCATTTGAACAGTCAACAGCAGATACTTCATAAAATAAACAAATATACTTACAGGTTCCGATTCAGAAGCGCAAGATTGTGCGAGCAAAGTGGGAATTGCCCCATTTTTCAGGAGTAGCCTTCGTGTACAGCCTGCATCGTACTCTCCCAGGTTCAGGAAGCTGTCCTCTGTAAAATTCGCTGTGCACAAGCAAACTTTTGGGTTGAATAAATGTTAACCACTGATTCCTAATTTCAACCATTTTCAGAAGGCCAAACAAAGGGGTTTTGCTATTGCATTGCACAGCATCTTTACGACATGGCACCAACACAATTCACTGAAGCATCGCCTTCTTTCTTCGCACCTGCCTTTGGGCGGGATTATGCTAAAATTTCAAATAATGATGTAGATGTTTGCAGAAGGAATATCTGGACTTTGATCGAGGCATTTTCAGCAGGTCTGGAGCAGTGTTCTCTGTTAGACAGACTAAATCCCTTTGTGGGAGAATATGAGCTTTGTAACTTTGCAGATCTTATATTGCACAGATACATTACACACTAAAGGAAAAGGACAACATTAAGAAGCATCATATGACCCCTTTAATGTAACTCCTTTGTGTAGCTTTGTATTTTACTTCTTTCAAAGGTTAACTCCTTTTTCATGCAGTGTTCCCATTATTTCATTTCAACACTGTGTTTGTCATTTGGCAGCATTAACAGCTAGTTAATGAGTGCTTTATTTACTTTTCTCACATTGTAGGTGCTACCTGCTTCTCCTTAATAACGACTTTTTCTGAAAATGTGCTGGCTAATTAATCATTTGTACCACTCAGAGTGTGCTGTCTCGTCGACTGCATAATCATAAGACATGTAAAAAGACAATACTTCATGTTCTTTATTAGATGTATTTAATTCAAAGCTTTATTTTGTAGAGCAGAGTAATGGGCAGTTTTGTCAAGTGAAAAGATGGTTAAACAAAACTGACTTTTTGGGTATTAAACAGGAAATGACAAAGAAAAATAAAAGCAAATGTGTGTCAGCAGGACTTTTAGGTAGTTTTATTTATAGTTTATATATATATATATATATATATATATATATATATATATATATATATATATATATATATATATATATATATATATATATATATATATATATAAAAAAAAACAGTGGTACCACTTTACAAGGCCTTATACAGTACATTTCAAAGTATTTCAAGCATTTCAAGTATTTATTTAGGAGAAGCAAGTAACACTACAATAAAAGGTAAGAATTTGTGAACACAAAATAAAGTATCAATAAGCTGCCAATGCTATATGCATGTATTAGCTATGAATTAATGTCTAATATGTGTGGCTGTCGAGGAAAAAAAAACTTTGCAAGGTGATGGGTTTGAATCCTGGAAAACACAATTCGCAATTATTTCCCCAAAGATGTAAGACAGAGATCAGTCTTGAGAAGAGTCAGTGATGAGGCTCGTCTTTAACTGCCACGAGTGACTTTCACCTGAGGTGATGAGAAAGAGACTGGTGTGGATGAGGCTGATAATTAAAGTGTTCATTCATTTCCCAGTGTAAAAGTTTGGTTGCTTTTCTATAAGCAGATCAGGTTATAAATGTGAAATTGAAATTATATCTTTTTTTTTGTTCCACTTTTGTGGGTAAGCAAACTTTAAAATGCTAGAACTTCACTTCTGGTTGAGATACATGCAAAAAAGAAGTACATTTCAGTTAAAATCCTGTAGATTTCAGAATTACTGTGTATAGTATATACTACAGTGTCCCAAAAATTTCCATACATAGGGGAAATTAACACTTTCTAGCTAAATGTCTTCCAAAATTTTTCATGCTTACTTTATATTATATATATATATATATATATATATATATATATATATATATATATTTTTTTTTTTTCAAAGTTCTTCTTTGACAAAAGAAGAACGTATTGAAATCATTCTCATGGCTGGCTCGGGAAGCTGTCGCAAGGTTGCGATGGACTTTAACAGGAAACATGACAAACCCATCACACACGACACTGTTGCCAAACAAATTCGAAAGGACTGTTGCGGACCAACTGAGAAGTGGACGTCCACGAACATCTACTGACGAAGGCCCAACCGATGTGGTGCTGGAAAACAATACATAGTCCCCTATGTATAGAGACATTTGGGACACCCTGTATTTACATCAATATTTGACCATGTGAAGGGTTTTCCCAGGCTGCCATACATATGTGACTCCCTAAACTGAAATGTTAGTAGTGTTTGTTTAAGGAAAAGAGTTTTATGAATCCTGAATGTGCTTTACCACTTCCACTGACACTGGCAAAATGCGGACTGAAAAACAACAACAACAACATGAACAGCAACAGCAAAAGAACATTTGCATTTCCATAACCCAAATACACATTCCACAAGACCCACTGCCAGGTCAGAAACAGTAAAGGCATAAAACATTTTCAGACTTCATGACAACTGCTGATCTAGTTGTTGTTATACTGTTTTCTTTTCCCTGTTATTGTTGCCATTTGTTTATTGTTGTTGTTTATGCAAAAAGAAGTCTTCAATTTCAGTCCACCAATGACTGTTGTGTTTCCTTGCTTTATGTTTCCATTGAGATTTGAAAGATATGTACATGTATGGATACATAATAAATATCTATCTCTCTGAAGAGAGACAGGATTATTAAGGCAAATTAACATGGCAGGATCTCCTCTATTCTTTGTGCATTTAGTACATCATGTGCCTTATGGCACAGTCCTGCATTAGCCCTGGAGGCTCAGCTATTTCGGAGCATGGAGTGGTCCAACAGAGGGACTGAAGCATGTCTATAATGATAGTGAATGGAGCCCATTACTGGACCTTAAGTCTGCTCTCTCTCTCTCTCTCTCTCTCTCTCTCTCTCTCTCTCTCTCTCTCTCTTTCTCACCACACCCTCTTTCCATTTGCATTCTGTGACATATATATATATATATATATATATATATATATATATATATATATATATATATATATATATATATATATATATATTAAAAAAAAAAGTCAAAGAAACATATTGTAAGTATGTTTCTATACATTTTGCGCAGCTATGGAGACTCGTGTGTACACTGTTGTTGGAGACTCTGTTCACTGCTCAGACAGGTCACACATTCAGTGTAGTGATTTTATACATTGATTTGAACTAAAGCCAACTTATTCTATTTTTCTATTTCCCCACATTTTTTGTATCAGCAATCGCTACTGAACCAAGCAGTTTTTAGGCATTTCATGATGGATATCAGGCCATTCATGTAGCAGTGAACTGCTTCAGCATATGAAGAAACACTGAAGAATGCTCTCATCATAATTCTGTCCTTGCCTCCTAGACCTGGGTCACTTTCATGTGTCCAATTAGACAGTGCTGCAGTGCAGCAGCAGTCCCTTGTAATCACAGGACGGTTCTAGACAACCTGCTGTCCCTCAAGATCTGTGGCATGGGGCTGCCTTTATTGTGCTGAAAGTACCAAAGGACCAGCAAAACATTTCTTTTTTCAACACACACTGAAAAGGCTTGTTTGCAAAACTTTTTAACAGGATGATCGGTATAAATTGTTATTATTTTGTCTTCTGGTAAACATGTACTGTAAGTATCTAATGTAGCTTCTGAAGGGCAGTACTAAAAGAAAAAAATAAGATCTTTAAAAATAAGAAAATTAAAATGAAGATAAACAAAATAATAACAATTTACACTGATCATCCTGTACAAAAGTTTAAACCCCCCGGCTCTTAATGTATCGAATGTTTGCACCTTTTGTAATAGTTGTGTACGAGTCCCTCAGTTGTCCTCAGTGTGAAAAGGTGGATCTCAACATCATATAGTCACTGTTGGAAAGGGGTCAAATATGCAGAAGATGCTGGAAAAGCAAAGAATGTGCAGGACCTGGAGGATTTTTCTGAAGAACAGTGGGCATTTTAACTGCTCAGGACAAACAAGGGACTCATGAACAGCTACCACAAAACATACAAACAGTCGTTGATTATCCAGGTAACAACACACAGTATTAAGAATCAAGCGTATGTAAACTTTTGAACTGGTTCATTTGTGTAAATTCAGTTATTATTGTGTCTTGTGGACTATATGTAAACCTCTGTTATGTGAAGTAACTTATTCAGGGCAGCACTAAATAAAAAAAAAACAAATTGCAATTTTTATGATCCCTCATTTATTATTAAAAAAAAAAAATTAACATTTTGCAGATTCTGCAAGGCGTATATAAACTTATGACCTCAACTGTACAGTTAAAGACATCATGGCAAAGGGCTCTAGCATTATTAGACATCAATGTGCTGGGTGTGCTGTGGTGCTGTAGAAGATGATGAAACAGGAATGAAAGGCTAGCACTCTATCTGGTCAAGGTGAACCAACCGATACATCACACAGTCTTGTGACATATCCATCAGTCTCATCATTCCTGATTAATCATCGTCCTTCTTGCTTGTCAGTTTTTACAAGTATAACATTCCATACTATAATCACTGGCTCAAATATATAAAAAGCCTTTTTGAGTAGTTTTGGGTTCCGCTATGCGGTTTTATACTTTATCTGACAGGAAAAAGGGATGCTTGTCCATAATTTCTGGGTGGTTCCCTGTCATAGTTTTTTTTTTCCTTTCAGGTAATGTGCATGTAATGTCAGTCTCTGCTTTATTGAATTTAAAGGCATTATGTTGTATCCAAAAAGCACATCCATCCATAAAAGATTTAGGAGAAGTGGAAAATAAATAGAAAGGTGTGATGACTGATTATTTATCAGCCAATTATATTACTCGTCTCATATTTACACACCTGTGCAGTGGCAAAACATGAAAATGACTCACTTAGAGAAGTAGTGCCAATAGCTCTTCAGAGCAGATTTGAATGACGTACTGTAGCTCATCTAATTCACATCATGGTTATATTTTCACTCCAAAAAAAACAAACAATCAAAAAAAAACAAAAAAACAAAAAACAAAACCAAATTACAATAACTTGAATATAGTCAAATGTTTATAGTATTTCCTATTATAAGATGACAATAACCCATATATAATTATTAAGTCTTTTTACCAGAGGCCAAAAAATGGAATTTATGCCTGTTTTGGGGTACCTGTGTTCAGCATTGAATTTATTTGAGATATCACACTCCATAGTAGTAGTTAATGGCTCATATGAAAGAAGACACTCAGGGCATTAAGAATTATAAGTGTTTCATAAGTATTTTTTTAAACCTAGTTTACAGGTTTAAATGTTATAATTTTATTGCAGTAGTTGTATACAGTGTTTTACCATTAAAAAAAAAAAAAAGCTTTAGTTGTGCTGTCCATTGTACCTCTGTACCAATGTTATTGTGGAGAGGTGTGAATTGTTTGCCCAGCAGGGGGCTCTTTTCCCAGCAGCTAAACACAGAGTCATGATGCTCTACACACAGAAACCCAACAGTGTCCCAACAAACTTATAACAGACTTGTGATGATAAAATAATTGATTTGTTTATACTGATTGAAAATGTCTGATAAGTTGATTTCCATTCCGCCAGTGGAATGGAATGCCAGTGTACTGCAAGAAAGGGTTAAATTCAATTTATAATTTAATAGTCAAACTTGAAACCTTCCATTGGCAGATAATTTTGCTAATTTATTTCTAGCATTTATTTCTTGAGAACTCAGAAACATTTCTGTGAGCCAGTGCCATTTATGTGCTTGTCTAGCATGCATTTATCAAAATATTCGATTGAGTTCACTTTACACATTGCATTTAAATGTAGTTCTTCTTGTTGTTCTTCTTCTGGTTGCACAAATCCACCCAATTCTAACATTCTTGATGTGTCAACTAGAAAGTGTGTTCAACATAGTGGTGAAAATATCAACTGGTGGCAGATAGGATGAAAGAAGTAAGTGCAGGCCAGCTACAGCAATCTTCTAGCTTATCCAAGCTTGTGTTTTTTGTTTCGCTGTCTCTTTTTTTTATGTATACTGTGTCTCTGTACTGAAGTCCCAGCATTCATATTTTCAGTGCTAATTTATGCAGATGTGACATTCATATTTATCAAATGTGCCCTTTGCCTGAGAGCACATGGCATATTAATAGAAAACAATATGAATGAACAAGGTCCTGAACCTCACTCTGTGTTTTTAATGGAATTGTATCGATCAAAGTGCTCAGACTTTAAATTGCACATGAGGCGAAAACGCACAGTTAACGCTCTGCATGGCATTCTATAGTCTTCAAACTTAACAGTAGAGAAGACCAGGTCGCACAGGGGGCAGGTTTTGTGAAAACTTTCTTACAGTTTTTAAAAAATGTATTCTTAGCAAATGCATAATGGCAGTGTTGTATAATTGATGCATGTTACTTTAGTTTGTGCTTTATATCAGTTTATTTCTACATTCAGACCTAGTTTTTGGCCTGCATTTTCAGTCCTGCGCGAGGGGATTACTTCTCCATCGCCCAGTCTGTCTTCAGCCTTAATTTACACCAAAGTTTTACTGTCCATCTTGGACAAAAATAATTAATCACCAGCAGATTGGGTCTCTTAATAAAGCAGCTGTGGCCTATTCCTCTAGAGCAAAGGAAACAAGGGGATAAAATTACAGTCAGTACAAAGTCGTTGGTCTGTAATGAAGTAACTGATGTAGTCATGCAAAATGCAGCATTTGCAAACGATTGCAGTTTGCATATATTCTCTTGTGGGATTAATTGGTAGGTTGTGTGTTACCCAGTCTCTAGGAGGTTGTCCTAATTTGACCTGACAGCAGGAGCAAATTCTGAATTTTGGAACGAGCTCCTGTAGTATTGTTATCTATTGTCTTTCACCTTTCATTTGTCTAAATATTAGGCAGTGGTGAGTAAGTGGCCGTCTGCTCGAGGTTGTCTTGGAACATGCAGGTTGGTGTTAACTAACTCCCACATGTACTCATTCTGTGAGCCGCCTGGCCTTGCATTTCAAATGGGCCACGAGCAAGGGTGGCATTAGAATGGACTTTTTACTCATGGTGCTCAATTTTCAACTCCAGTGAAACCACAATTATTTTGGCACTCTTATCTGCTCATTCAGCACTTGTGTAGTTTGTTCCAGGGTGACATCAATTTGCATAGTCTCTTGGACCATAAAGGACAACAAACAGCACATATAGTGTTTGTTTTTATAAAAGTTGGATTAATTTAATGAGGTTGCTGTTGCTTCCTAGAAATGTTATTAACTTATTTGTACATCTGCTTGGCTGAATTGATTTCATGTCTTGTACTGCACATCTAAACTGACTTTTAGGAATAATTGGCATAGAGGGGCCATATTTTAAACACTGGGCATTTGCTTAATTTGTTCAGTTCCTAAGTGTGTGATGTGAAAGTTTCTTACAGGCTATCTTTGTTTGCAGATTGCTATTTTAGGATTGATATTTGGAACATCTGCTTTATTTTGGAAGAATACTTTTGAGTGACAGATTGTCTAGCAAAAAATATATATCCTTTTTGTTTTTGAATTAAATTTTCTTCTTGGTGGGAGGCCTTTCGGTTCAAATTTTTCAGTGTGGATTGCTTCCTTGAAAAGCTCGATGGCATGGGTTGTTGATATACTGGCCTCCAAACCTGCCTTTGATCTGTTCATGTCAGATTCAGTGAGTTAAATGTGGCCCAGCGACTGCACCTGAGACCTGGCTGGAAAGATTATTCTGTGTCAATATTCATTAACCCTGGGCCATTTCCATCACCGTGCTCTCAGCTGCCATGGGAGGCTTTTATCTACAGGGGACTCAGCCTCACCGCCTTGCATTATATTTTCATATTTAACTGCCTGCTCCAGCTAACAGATCCTGTGTGCTTTTAATACACAATGTTCCACTCTGATGGCTTTAAATGGGAGGAAACTGAAACAGAAATGTTCATGTCTGCCCTTGGATGCTGGAGAAATAGTTCGACACATTAAAAGCATGGTGTGTGTACAGACCCTTGAAAACTCAAGTCCTTTATCTAAAAAAAAATGAAGCTTCTATTGATATTTCATTAATGTAAAATCATTTGAACTACAGAGTGTGACAGAACTGGGCAACTAGGGTTCCGCCAACAGTGTTAATGGCTTGTAGATTGATGACTTTAACATCTTCTAAGTTATGGCTAGAGGTCTGGTATTTCCATATCAAACAAGAGGGAGACATATTTTCCCCCTATCATACCACTTCTTAAAGCCAGAAATATTTAACCTTCTATGTTCTATGACTCTGGAGCTCAAACCTCCTTTAAACAGTGTCAGTAGGGGAACAGCATTTAGTCATAAATCTCTGTTTGCAGATAAGGATTTTAGTCAGGGGTATTTCATATGCATTTGTTCAATATTCTCTAGCCTGTGGCACCTAATAAGGACAGCACAGAAAATCAGTTAATCTCAAGGAGCTTAATACACCTCCTATCCTGTCCCTACAGCAGTATGATTCCTGACAGGCTGTACCATTGTCTCAAGCTTCAGGCAAGCCTCCCTTTGGCTCTCATTACTAACACACACTGACATCCAGTAGCTAGAGCAGACATGTTTTAAGCAAAGCATTGCAGTTTCACCTCCTTCATTGAGAGGGACAAGCTGTGCATGAGGGCGGGGCAGCGGTTGATCTGGGTTTTCTCTGAGGCCACTTATTTTAGGCTGTAAATGGATGGAGAGACAGCAGTAAATGCTGTCTCAATGCTGCCCGCCTCCCCTTATTTCCCCATGCCCCAAGTCATTTTGTTTGTAAGATGAACGATAACAAAGGGTTGTCCGTGTACCGTGGAGAGACAGCTCTGAGAAAGTTGTACTATGCCCAGTTCAGTTTTTTCAGAAACCTGAGAAGCCTCACAAAACGACACACTTATTAGAAGCTGTGCTATGTACTAAGGGACCGTAGGAGTTGCTTTTGATTTTATTAACAAACCCAATGGTTTGTTGCAAATCTTGTTGCAAATTTGTTCTTTTCTGTCCTCTACAAGGCATACAGCAGAAATCTTTGCGGACCATTTCCTGTGAATTGCAGAAGTGGAGATTTCTTTTCTTGTGAAGCACTTACCCAGGCAATTGATTTAGCTGTGTCATCACCTTGCATGCACTAACCACCATGCCTTCTCAGTGATAACTTCACTGACTTCAATCAGAAAAGTGAAGCCAATCGATTAGAGCAAACAGTCCTTGAATTCGCGCTTAGACGAGTAACGCGAGTCACCTAAATGAGTTTTTCCCAGCCATCTAAATGAGTGTGCTCATTGTGTTTTAATAGCCTCATATCTTCTACGCACACTGAACGTGAACATTTCACAACCTCAATCTCAGTGTGTTAAATGCAATCTGTCATCTAGAACCCTTTCCAATACAGATCTATGAAGTCTGTCTTAACTTATAGTGTCTTTAATCTTTTCAGCTTTTCTCTTTCTCCATTTACTCAGCTGGAACAATGGCATATTTGGATTTAGGTTGTTAATGTACGGTTAGCCAAGCCTGAATGTGAAACTGTCACAGGACCAATCATCCATAGATGAGCAGGCAAATTGGTACCTTTAACCATGAAGAACTGATCGGTGCACTAGTGGCTATTACTGTGCAGCTCTTCTTCTTAATCCCACAGAAATCCCTCCTAGTTGAAATTGGGGGCGAGGGTGTCCATTCCTGCCCTCGCAGTTTCATTTTATTCACTCATGATTGGCAGATTGGTTTTCTCAACTCAAACTGTGTGAAACGGCTAGCCAACACTTCAGGCTTCAGGCGTCATGTGCCTGATGCTTGCGGGTCAGGCATTTCTACACTTTCTTGGTACACATTATCCAACCTTTTGCTATCTTTCACTTTTGGTTACATAGAAAAACAAGGTGTAATATTTCAATCTTTTTTTCCCCCCCGGCTGTTAAATCTGTGGGAGGAACTCATATTCAAGGTGATTGCCCTCTCTACCCTCTATCTAATGATGCATTGTGATCACAACCTAGTCCATTGATTGCAAAGATGCAAATGGGGCACAGCAGGACGCATGATCCTTGTATCAGATGAGCAGGCTTTTGTTGTGTTGAACAAAAGATGTGAACACAATATGATTATTAATCTGAGCTCTGCAATGGTTAAAGAAGCTGTGCTGTGCTCAGAACAAATTTCCCTGTTCTGGAATTAAACCAGTGATTTTACAAGCTCAGCATCCCCAGACATGAATAACAGCTCTCGCTTCTTTTTATGAAACAGAATATTCTGTAATAGTATATCCTACAGTATGATATAGTAGTTCAGATTGAGGCTATGAAAAACATGATTTGTTTTAATTTTTTGGCTTTATTTTATCATTTTTGTTCACTTTTATCCTTATAATGCATGTTTTTTGGCAACAAACGATTATTTGAGGTGATTGGAAAAGTGGCTGAGTTGAATTCAGTGCAACAATATCCTTCTTTACTCATCAATTAGATTTATATTTCATCTTAGTCTATTTTAACACCATTTTTCCTCAAGGTACTCTGTAGTTCCAAGGAGTTATCGCGATATGTAATCATATATTTTACCCCTTTGTCTCTTTTGCTTTTTATGTATACTGCCAGGCATTTTGCCACAGTGTCCAGTGCAATTTTGCATCGTCTCAATGCAGTGAAACAACACACTCGCACATCTCAGATATACACTCTCAATAAACCCAGTGTCAGTGAGAGTAATGACATTATTAAAGAGCTATACATATATAAAGAGGCTTCGCCTTTGATTTACTTGGGAAATTATGTGGACTCTAGAACTGGACTCCATGTTATATACAGTTTTAAAAGAGTAGACATAAAAAGACAATTCCTTTTAGGTCTTCAAATTCATTTTTAATACGTCCTCATTGTAGACACAAGAAAAATAGTTTGGTTTTATGAAGGTAATCTGTTAAAATAGCCATGCAGGATTGATTAACGAGCCTAATTCTTGTTAGAGGTTCAACTTAACTAACAAAGGATAGTAAAATAGATTCCAATAGTATTTGGATACACAATAAAAGCAAGGGTAGACAGGCTATTTCCTCACTCAGCCATGACGTCTAGCAACCTGTTACCAACCAGCCCAAAGTAATAGGCATCCAGTCATGCTTGCTTTTTTAGTCTGGCTCAGGTGAAATTGAAGGGATCGCACACATTGATCCATGCAGTGATGAGGTGACCTCTAAAACAAATGTCCAAATCCATCTTAACCTCTGTGCTCTCAGCAAAGCTTTGTGCCCACTGGATGCCGTTAGTGAACAATGTTCACAAAGCAGAACATCCCTCCACTCAGCTTTGCCTGAGTTGTCTGGGGACCCTGTTGACAGCATGCTTGGGACCTACAGCCTCATGAAAGTCACAGGGGTTATGCAGGCTCATCACTCCATCTCGCTAGGTTCTCAATAAAGCTAGAGCTTCAAATGGAAGATTTCACTTTGCCTATCTTTTCTTCTTTTTCTGCATTTTAACTTGCTACATAATTTATTTCTCCATAATCTGGGTTTTGTTCCGTTCAGTGCCACAAGATCAGGAGACAGAGGCATGGAAGGAGAAGCTCTAGATAATAAAGAAATGAACTGAATTTCCTTGTTGGGGGGGGGAATGTTACATTTGGGCTGTTTTGTCCATCCATCCATCCATTTTCTGTACCGCTTATCTGTACCTGTACCTGGAGCCTATCCCAAGGGATTCGGGGCACAAGGCGGGGGACACCCTGGACGGGGTGCCAACCCATTGCAGGCCACAATCACATACATTCACTCACTACGGAAAATTTAGAGATGCCAATCAGCCTACAACGTATGTCTTTGGACTGGGGGAGGAAACCCCCAGTAACCGGGGGAAACCCTCGAAGCATGGGGAGAACATGCAAACTCGAATCAAACCCCAACCCCGGAAGTGCAAGGCAAATGTGCCAACCGCTAAGCCACCGTGCCCTCCAGGGATGTTTTGTGAATAGACCTTTTTATCCTTTGATCATGATTAGCCATACAGTACTTAGACAGCATATGAATTGGGATATAACACAATGCTACTATCAGTAGCTGTATGTGATTAATGCTCCAAATATTCATATCTGTATTTGGATTTAAACCTGAAGAGGGTTTGGCTACATCATTTGAGTTCATATGTAGTCTCAAGTAGAGATTGTTGCATGGAACTGTTTTTTTTTTTTAATCCCACTTATTATTAATTTTGAATCAACAAAACATTTTTGTTGAGTCTATTTCCCAAAACAGACAAACTAGCAACCTAATTTAACCATCATGACCGAGACCAGGCAGTTACTAAGGACATTAACATGAACATGGTTTTTGTTTGCCCTGCAAGCTTCATGAAAGTATAAACCGTTTGTATCCATTCAGAACACATTATCTGTTTAATCCGAAGAATGTATTCATATTCACTTAGATCCCTATATGGAAAAATAAAATCTTCAGCTTCTTCAGCTCTCATTCATACTGAGCCATACCATCAGCCATCTCACTGTTTATCCCTGCTTATTGCTAAACAAGCCATGTCACAAGCTGTGGGAAGGTTAGCCATCTTGTGATGAGATCCATATCAGAAGGCTACAGATGACAATCATACAGTGTGCTGGCTGAAAATGATAATCACTCTTCTTATGGTGATCAGGAGAAAATACAACAGTGTGTGCGGGAAACAGAGCCTCCTAAATAATTAACTTACTGACCACCGTCTGCTCTGCCTGGGCTACATTAACCTGATGCTGGGCCACTTTCACTCACATTAGCCACTAATGGAATCTTCAGTGCCATATATAAAGTAAAATCAACAGAGTGTGCAACATGCATAAATGCAGAGGTCGGAAAATTTCTGGTGCAGTTCACAAATCTCAGACCTTGTGTACTATTCACAGCAGTGTTGGCAGCAATGTTCTGGCAGACCCCAGGAGCCCAATGGACATGGCTGACCTATTTCTAATTCACTTAATGTTTTCTCTTGCTGTTCTTTTCCTGTCTGTATGGTGAGAGATCGCAGTAGTGTGTTATTGCACTTTTCAATTTTTTCATTAGCGAGTGGGTGCAGTGGACCATAGAGATTGTCGTTTGTTCTCAGAAATGGAGTGGACAAGTAAATCATAAAGATAAAGGGAAAAAAGAAAATACAACGTCTCTAGTCTCGCTTGCATCGCAAAGATAGGCATCACTCAACATTGTTGTGACGTGTTGAGGCATTTGTTGGGTAACGCTTGACAAATTGATTAATTGTATAAAGCTTGTTTTTGGTACAGTGCCTATACAAAGAAGCAGAGTAAAGGTGCGTGCACACACACAGCGATTTTATCGCTGCAAGTCACCAGTCGCTGTACTTTGAAGTCGCCAGTAGGCGTTCTTACTACTGGTTGCCATAGTAACATGGGTGGCACAACTAACATTCCACTTTTGACAACAAACCCATTTTCTTGCTGCTTAAATGAAACATTCTGGAGGGAGAATGATCTTATATAAAATTCACCAGTGTGTGTGTGTGTATATATATATATATATATGCATCATATCCTACGAGATGAAGGAGAAGCAGTGTGTGCTCTTTGCCATTGCGGCCACCCATCTGTGGCAAAAGCACAAGCACCAATTAGCTTAGCTTAGCTTATGGCCTTAGTGTGTTTAAAGCAAAATAATAATAATGAAACACACTCACTTTTTGTTGTAATCGAACAAAATCCCAGTGTAGCTGAGTAAGTGAGCATCACCATCAGGGTGCCATTCACTATATGTTAGACGGTGACTGGGAGCCGGACCGCAGCTCTTCGGCCGTGTCTGGCTTGGTGCTGCTTGTTCCTGGGTGGCGAAGCAGTGACAAGCCGGACACTTCACCCAAGATAGGAGCTACACTGGGATTTTGCTCAGTTGCAACAAAAAATTATTGTGTTTCATTCTTATTTCTTTTATTTATTATTATTATTTTTTTTTTGCTTTAAACCCACTAAGATCCTAAGCTAAGCTAAGCTAAGCTAATTGGCTGCAATGACACTGCTTCTGCTAGTGAGCATGGGTGGTGTCTTCACTCCCATTGGTAGTCGCTCCAAATTTGCATGAAGTTAAACTTTCCTCGACTTTGTTGCGTCGCTGGACATGCCCACATCTAGTCACCAATGGTTGCTGTCGCTCATGTCGCCGGAAGTCGCCAGCTCTCATTGAAAATGAACGCTGTCCGGTCGCTTTGTCGCTGCGAGTCGCTGTATGTGTGAATGCAGCTTAAGAGAGATAGAAAAAACAGGCAATGAAAAGTAATTGTTACACTGTGGCCAGTTGAATTGATCTGGTCTACAATCTGTAGGTTGTGCTGAAATTTGGTGCCTCAAAAATAATCTACTCTCCGTGGGACATGAACTACTTTTGTAATGTGGGTTCAGTGATGGGCCACCTGGATTTTTATAAGCAATATACTTCCTCATATATCAAAGAGATGACTGTTTGAATACTGATTTGAATGTTTTGTAAGAACTAGTGTCCCCAGGAATATTATTGAATTCATGGCTCATAGGTGATTCATAGTCTATTATTTGATTCATAACAACACAGTTAGAAGTCCAGGAGTGCATGAATAGAGCCTGATTAGTTTTCAGCATGCTGCTCTGCTGTTCATGTTGAGACTGGTTGACACATCAGAATTAAAAAGCAACGATAAACATAATGCTAGTTACCGCTTGGTGCGGTGCTGCTTTTCAGAACTAATTCCCTGCACAGATCTTCTCTTACCACTCAATAGCACGCCTACGCCAGTCTCTCTGGCTACGCTGTGCCATCTTCCTCTTTCATATTGAGCATTACCAGTGGCATTAAGGAAAACTACTCAGCTCATCCAGTTGCTGTCACTACTGCTGCTAATAATTTTTATTTCAGTGACCAGGCTAATACAATTTAAATTCAGTATAGGAAAAAGTAGTGAAAAGTACCAAAATAATGACAGATTACTGGTAGGATACGTGTACAAGTGTGACTGCAAGTAATGTGCAAAGTATGTGCAGAAGATGGTGACAAAAAACTTGTATATACCCAATATAGTGATCATAAATTCCTCTCTAACTTTTCCCTTTATCTCAAAGGATTACAATTTTTGACATAATACGTTCACAAGGGGATGATTTCAATTTTTCCAATATAACTTTGAAATCAGTATGAAAACCGGATGTTGATATCACCAGCACTACTACTATTCATCAAGCTACCAAGCTAAAATTTCAAAAGTTCATAAAAATATAAAACACATACCTTGTATGTCAGGACGGAGTGTTATGGAGGTTATATGGTCTGGAAACCAGATCTATTCTCAGCTGCCAATCTACAGCTGATGCGAGGAGACCTGTTGTCAGTCTTGGCTGTGAAGAAGGCTTCTCTCCAGCCTTGACAAAAGCGATGTTGCTTACTGACCGATGTTCTTTACTGCCAGTGTTGATATCTAAGGCTACTATTTCAGCAACTGCTTTGAGCACCAAGTCGTGCCACCAGGGATAGCAACCTTCACTAAGGGCCTTTGGGCAGCTGCTTAGTAAGAATTAACATAGAAATATATTTTTTTTGCACAAGTCTTTCATTGTGTGCCTGATAAATGGTTAAAAAAATAAACCATTTGTATAACAATGTTTGCAAAACATGCAATCAAATGCTTTAATCATGCTTAACGCAAGCAAAACTAACAACAACAAAAAAATCCATAAATCCATAAAAGACAAATCAAGTAATAAGCCTGGCTAGATGGTAATTCTTCCTTTCTGTTCATGTAGGCATCAGCAGAAGGGAACAAGTAGAAATGTTTCTGTCCCCACTTAAAAGTGCAATTGCACACGGGCACTTGCCCTTTAGGGCAGCAGGTGGCCTCACCCTGGAGATTAATTAGTATGGACATGGTGCTGCTCTGTCACATCACAAGTGTTATCTCCCTGGCTCAATCTGCAGAACTCACACCAAGACATCAGGAGGCTCTTCTGGTAAGAAATTGAGGAAGCAAAAAAATCCGAGAAATGGGCAAATTAGAAACGTGGTTGCTGTAAGGACAGCTCAATTATCCACCGATCTATCAGCTGAGTTTGATTATAGCTGTAGATGGATAAATCGTAGTGCTTTATGGGGTGATTGATGCCTCAGCAGGGTCCTTCCTGGCTCCAAATTCAAGACCCTACACATGCCAGTCCCTACATACTGCTCAGATGATCACTCTGTCTGTCTTACACACACACACACACGCACCCACACACACACACACACACACACACACACACACACACACACACACACACACACACACACACACACACAATATTCCTGTTCTACTGTATATTAAAGTGTTTTAACAATCAGGAGTTTTATATACAGTACATGCTCCTTTTTTCAAATGTAATATAACTTTACAGCATTATTCAACCACTAAGAGCAAAAAACAAAACAAAAACAAAAACAAAACAAAACAAAAAAAAACACAACAGATGAAAACAAGCATAAACATGAGCATCTAGGAGAAAGGTAGCACATATAGTAAGGTAACCTGGGGGAAAGTGATTTCAATATTTTGTATTGTGAAAACGGAGGGGTTAGAATCAGTACATTAAAAAAAATGTGTGAGTGTGTGTGTCTTGAATGGATTGTTATGTATTTCATGCTTCACTCATATGTGTGAGACTGTAACGTTTCAATTCACACCAACTCCAAGAAATGGACGGCTGCCCATCCATCTCACAGAACGGGTGTGAACAAAACACAGTGATTAACACTGAGGTTTATCTGTTTCATGAGACATTACTGAAACCACTTTTAGCGTGAAGTATGTACAATATGTAATTTTATGTAATTGTGTATTTTTTTTTCTTTTGAGGGGAAACAGGCACTGACCTCTAGTTTTATTACATTGATAATGGATTTAATGACTAGTTTCCCTTAAAAGAAAAAAAAAAAAGGGTTAAGGGCAAAAAAAACAACTGCAAGGCTATATTTGACACAAGGCTATCAAAACTTTATGTTCTTTGTCATTTGTATTAGCTCTACAGGGTGTCCGAAAAGTCTCTCCATACATAGGGGACTGTGTTTGCCAGCACCACACCGACTGTGCCTTCGTCAGTGGATGTTCATGGACATCCACTTCTCGGTTGCTTCCAGTCTTCTGGTCTTTTTGAATTTGTTAATAAGTTAAGTCCATCGCAACCTTGTGACAGCTTCCCAATCCAGCCATGAGAATGATTTCAATATGTTATTCTTTCGTCGAAGGCATTCTTAAAGGCTATCTGAAAAAAAAAAAAAAAAAAAAAAAAAAAAAAAAAAAAATATATATATATATATATATATATATATATATATATATATATATATATATATATATATATATATATATATATATATATATAATTTAAACTAAGTATGAAGACATTTTGCTAAAAAGTGTTCATTTCCACTATGTATGGAGACTTTTGGGACACCCTGTAGATTAAGAGATCTCGCCGGTATAAGGTCAGAGGAAGGCAGTGATGTAAACTCATAAGTTTTGTATGTTTAGTAGTCTGGCTATGATTTTGGCAAAGGAATCATGAAATAAAGTTTCTTGATATCATGCTGAGCAGGAGATGGAGGCATGCAGTGGTGCAAAGGGGGAAGATTGCTGTCTTGATAAAGAAAACCAAATTTCTTTTCGAAATGTTCGAGATTATGAGTAGTATGAGAAGACTTGGCAATGATTTCATGTATATCCATACACAGATTTGAATGAATCATGCACGTTTTGGCACCAAGGACAGAATTTTACGTGTTTAAGCTTTTTGGGACAAAAGACACCATTTATTGGATGCTTTATAGCAGCAGTTAATGATGCTTGGATAAATGTAATTGGATCTGATACCCATATCAGGAATTTGTTAAACTGATTTTGTATAGTCTTCTTGAGTCTCACAGAAAGCAGCTTTCTGATTCCATGTGCAACATTCAGAACTTTGTTTGTTGAGAAGTAATACCGGTCCTAAGTACTTCTTTTAGTGTGTTAGAAAAAAAGGCTGCTCCTTTGCTTCAGAATTGCTGATTTGGCTTTACTGAAATTGTAATAAAACAATAAAAGTTGTAGAGCTGAGCTTGCTTGTACCTTGAGCCTGGAATTGCTTGGGTGAAGGTATAGTGAGAAACAGACAAACAGAAATAAGTTCAGTATTCCATGCAGTTATAATGGTGTGCTACATGTTAGGCATTAAACATCCAGTGTCATTCTACTGTTTCCATATGAGAAAACTCCAGTCCTGTTGATGTTTGCCCGAATGAAGGATGCTTCACTGATGCTTAATTTTAGTCATTTGACAGCTTAAGTCATCTGAGTAATGTAGATTAATAATGCATTTTATCCTGCAATGTTTTATGTTCACAGTGACCTCGAGACCTTTTGTTCATGTCACGTCACTTGGGGCAACTCTCTCTCTCTCTCTCTCTTTCTCTCTCTCTCTCTCTCTCTCTCTCTCTCTTGCTCTCTCTCAATCCACCCCCTTTCCGTTCAGCTGTACTGTAATTACAGGTTGTAGGGAGATCCCGTGTCTTCAGACATTAGTCACCGTCCATGTTTTTAGTCTGGAGGTATGATTCACCGAGATAGGCTTCATTAGTCATCTCAGCTCCAACTTACAAAAATGCTTTATATTTGATGTTGCTTCTGCTGAGTAATGCTTAACAAAGATTCTGCCATCCTAAGCTCATGCCACAATTAAGTGCTTGAGACCATTCATCAGTGCATTTCATGTGACAAAGACTCTGAAATACCAAAAAACAACTGTACGCTTGAAGAAAGCATGAGGAAAATTGACTCATTTACGGTTTTAGATTGGTCATTTACAGTTCTAGATTGACCTCTACAAATGAAGACAGGGAATACAATGGATATGTTTACTATGTTTATTTCTTCAGTAGCAGCAATGATAACCTAAAGACGGATTTTAATATTGACAAAGGATAGATAAAATATACAATAATGATATAATAAAATAACACATATGTTGTCTAACCTATTTTCAAGTATTCCACTTGGACTGAGAAGTGCATTTTCTCATATGCTGCAATGATCAGTACTATTGTATATTGGCTATAGAGTATAACCCATATGCCTTGTTGACTGATGTTAAAATAGCATAACAGGTATTCCTATCAAAAATGCCTTGACATTTGATCTAATTCCTCGAACTATTCCTCTCCTGCAATTATCTTGGATCATAGCTGCAGGTGACAGAGGAGGTGAGCCTGCTAACATCCGCAACAATGATATCAGTTGACACGCAATCAGTAATCAGACCAAATTGTTCCACTAATCAATGCAATATGGAGACACGGAGGACTATGATTGCACATAAGGGCCAAAAACATATTGAATTTTGAATTTATAGTGTCTCTAGAGTTCCTGCTCATTCATGTTGAAACATCTGTTATTGTAAAACAACATATTGCTACAGGATGAGAAATGTCACAAAATGCAGGCTGTGTGTGATATTTGGTTAGGGAGTATAAAAATATAAACAAACTGAGCCAAAGAAAAAAAAAATTAAAAATTGATATGATTTCAAAGGAAACATAGCATTTATTGTCAGAAATGCTGTGTGCACTAATTTTAAATATACTGCATATAATGATGTAATCTGAAATATATACCGTATTTACCTGTATTTTGACATACTGTTTATGTCATCACAGTCAGTTGAGTACATTGGTCTGAGAGGAAGAGACTGCCATGGCACTGCAGGAATGCCAGGCATCGTTGGCATTCTCCCGGTCCAGTGAGCTCTGCCATTTTTTTCTCATGTGCACTCAAGATGCATTGATGAGTGCTGAGAGCAGCTCTCTGAGATGGATCTTGGAGTGCTGCCATATAATGGGGACGCAGAGCCAATTCATTAAGGGCTGGCTTCCTACCCTGTGCTCAGCGCACCCAGCGCACCTGTGTCACTCTGGAGAGACCCATGACTCACACTGGGCAGACCGAATAGAAGAACAACCTAGCAGCCGTTTACTGCACTGATGATTTCAGAGATCAGCACTAACTGCTGATCGGATTGCAGCAGGGCCATGCCGCATAAGCAAAAATCACCTGGGTAGATAACTGCTAGCGTTTCTATTTTAAACGATTAGCATATAAACAAAGCAAAAATGATTTTGGGGAATTTTCTCTAAAGGCTGTATTATTATATTCTCCATGTAAAGGCAGGTTAACATTATATTATAATATTATACATCATAATATAAGAATCCAGATGGATTAGTGGATGTAGTAAAAATTGAGAACAGGACACAAAGTTTCCAAAGAAAAAATGCTTCTGAGGCTGCAGAGGGTAAATTGTTTTGTAATATATATATATATATATATATATATATATATATATATATATATATATATATATATATATATATATATATATATATATATATATATATATATATATATATATATATATATATATATATATATATATATATATATATATATATATATATATATACAATTTATTAAAAAATATATACAATTTTTATTTGATTCAGTTATTCATATTCAGTAACTGGTATTCCTGGTCAGGGTCACAGTGGATGTAAAGCATTTCCCTGGCAAACATATTCAGACATTGACAAAGTTAATGTCAATTTGTTAATTTAGTTTTTATTGTAGCTGTCTACCACAGTATATTGGAGTTGAATTAAATAAAGTTTAATTAAATATTGAATATGAGTGCAGACTTTCAGCTTTAATTTGAGGGTATTTACATCCAGATTGGGTGAATGGTATAAGAATCACAGCACTTTTTTATGAGGTTTTTATGTACATTTTAAGAGACAAACTAACATCATCATAATTGCATTGTCATTTTTAATACTTCAATGCAAATCTGTTGCCTGATTTCAACCCACAGACATCACCAGACGCTGAGTTTCTTCCCTGGTGATGCTCTGCCAGGTCTTTACTGCATCTGTCTTTACTTCCTGCTTGTTCTTGGGGTGCCTGGCTTTTTTTTTTTTTGGCCAGTTTTGCCTTTAGCAAGTGAAATACAGCTCAATTGGATTCATATCAGGTGATCGACTTGGTCATTGCAGAACATTTCACTTCTTTGCTTTAAAAAATCTTGGGTTGCTTTCAAAGTATGCTTCAGACCATTGTCCATCTTCACTGTGATGCGCCAGAAATGTGTTTTGGCATTTGGCTGAACCTGAGCAGATAATACTGCCCTATACACTTCAAAATTCATCCTGCTGCTTTTGTCAGCAGTCACATTATCAAAACATACAAGGAAACCAGTTCCATTGGCAGCCGTACACATCCACGCCATAAGATTAGGTGGTATGCAGTTCCTTCCCTTCTCCATGCTCTTCTCTTCCTATCATTCTGGAACAAGTTAATCTTTGTCTCATCTGTCCATAGGATGATGTTCCAGACCTGATTTTTAAAATTCTTTGATCTGGCTGTTGTGAAGGAATTTTTCTTCATCATGATGGAAAGAACTCTTAATTGTAATCCACCACAGTCGTTTCCATAGTCTTATAGATTAGGGGAAAGAAATCACCTGGTCTTTTTCCAGTCTTTAACTGTCCAGTTTTGGTGAGTCTGATAGCCTTAGATTCCTGTTCTTGGCTGAGAGGAAAGGAACCTGATGTGGTCTTCTGCTATTGTATCGCATTCACCTCAAGGTTTGATGTGTTGTGCATTCTGAAATGCTTTTCTGGTCACCACAGTTGTAAAGTTGTGTTTATTTGAGTGTTTATTTGAGTTACTTTAGAGTTCCTGTCAGCTCAAACCGGTCTAGTCATTCTCCTCTGACCTCTCTCATCAACAAGGTGTTTCAGTCTGTAGACCGTCTGCACACAGGATGTTTTTTGTTTTTCTGTGTAAACTCTAGAAGCGGTTGTGTGAGAAAATCTGAGGAGATCATCAGTTTCTGAAATACTCAAACCAGCCCATCTGGTACCAACAACCATACCATTAACTGAAGCTCTTGACCTGTATCTGCATGATTTTATGCATTCTGCCACATGATTGGCTGATTGGATACCTGCATAAATGAGCATGTGTAAAGGTGTTCCTAATAAAGTGTATAGGGATGAGGAAAATCTGATCTTTTTATACCAAGCAATTAACATGGTCAATATCACAAATCTGCTTACATAAAAACAACATAGAAAACAAAATATTTCAAAATTCAAAAAGCATCCATTTATTTCCAGTTTAAAAAAATAATAAATAATAATAATAAAAATAAAAGATTTTCAATACAGCCTCAGACTTTTGGACTTTTGGATAAATCTTTCACAGATGAATGCTTATCAACTTTCATGTTTATTGACATGCAGCCAATGCTGCTGAATACAGTATATACAGTAAGTCCTCAATGGGCTAAAGATCATGTCACTGAGCACTTTGATGGGGAGGGCCTCTTTCGGTCTCAGACAGGACCTGCTCAAGCTCCAGTAGCCTGTAATTGCCTTTCACTATGAATGATATTGACAGTGGAGACACTGACATATTCAGCACCAAACAGAAAATAATAGATATTTTGTGCAAAGTGCAAAGTGTATTTTATTCCCAGATCAATTACAAATCAATTATGAGGAAGTAGACTTTGCATTGAAGACAGACAATCCAGTCTGCAAATTAAAGTTTGACCTATGGGGTGCTTTGTCTAAGTGCAGAGACAAATGATAATTGATTTACCAAGTTTCACTTCTTTTTTATTTTATTATTTGTAAAACAATTGAATGCCATCTAATTCTTATACTGTCGTTACCTAATTTTAATTAGATAAAGGCTTTCCTCTAGAGTAACAGAAACCTCTAATTAAAGCTTTGAATGTTTACCAAAGCTTTAAATGTTTATGCTCAGTAGGATTATTTCTAGTTCTGTATGCACCAGGTAGCACATCCTCAGGGCTTGCAGCAGCCTAACATATCTTTACCGAAGAAGTCTGGGGTTTCTGGAGTCATAGGAAGCTGTTTTGAAAGGTCACTCAAAAATTGTTTTGAAGACTATGCATTTATTTCTATATTAAATAATGAATTGTTTGATGTAGCTTCAAAAAAAAAATCAAAATAGGGCACAGAGGCTGTTTAGACCCTCATCAAGGAAGCCAGAATCTATAGATATGAAAAATGCACACACAACTATATATGCAAATTTTAAATTCAGATTATAGTGGTATATTTCTCATTCCATACCTGTAACCCTACACTTATCCAATTCCCTTTCCGGGTAAACCAGTGTAGCACTGTGTGCTTTTGCATAGTGGAATATGGTCTTACATTTTATGATCACTTGCCTGTCACATGTTTAATACTAATTTAGATTTTCCAGTGAAATTTTCAGCTGCCAGGTTTCTTTAAAAAATGCAGCAGAATTGTTGCAGTGACAATTTTCACAGTTTGACCAGTCTGTACACTCCGCTAATTCCCTTAAAGGAATTAAATGTTTTATGATGTTTATCCTTTTAAAATTTTCCCCCACCAGTGTTCATTAAAATGGAGGTCTGTTCACAGGCAACCTTTTGAGTGGGCTAACAATCCTTTATAGTAAAAACTTTTTCCACCAATCCATCCCTCCAAGGGTATATCAAAGAGAGCTAATCAATATTGAGGTTTACCATCCAAATTTTCGAAAAGAGCACAGGATTATTGCTTAACAATCTTGAGCTAGACAAATAAGACCCAACCAAACTGCAAATCAATTACTTGTTGTCCATAACAGATCCAAAGTTAAAGGACACCAAACAGAGTAATGCAGGGAATACAGCATCAACAAACCAGGGAAACCAAAACAGAATGCAATACAGTAAAATACAATAGCCTCAGACTGAGATGCAACAACATTCAAGACCTATTCCAAATTAAATTATGCAAATTAAGCAAAAACAATTCAAATAGAAGCTGGATACAGAGAAAAGATGAAAGCAACGCGGAAAGGCAACATGGTTAAAATGTATGAGTCTGTGGACATCTCATGGCCAGAGGGGGAACAAAAACAGAGACAGAGAAAGGACATAAGGACACAGACATAGGTAGAGCCAGCAGCAGAGAGACAGGACAGAAACAAAACCTGGGCAAGGGGCAGTGGCTAAGACTGAGACTGAGAAAAAATCAGATGATGTGACTGTCACTGGGGTTCAAATAGAGGCTGTGAAAAGCTAGAACAGCAGAGCCATCAGCAGGTTAGGTTGGATTTATTAGGGACACAAGACCCGCCATCTTAAGTACGTGTGCAATAAACAGTTTCAAATATAAAAACAATTTTGGAGCTCCAGGGTGAGCTTCTTGTCCAGCAAAGGTTTTCTGGCTTGATGGGATCAGATTATGGTCCATCATCAGGAGCCATGTTAAGTGACAGTAAGTGAAATAGTTATTATGGTAAGTAGAGGAGCATGATCTTTGGAAATAGTATAAGTGGAGCAGATGTTGCTGAGGGCAGAGACTTAGCAGTCATGGATGGACAGTGCAGGAATGGAGCCTTTGGCTGAGGTACACGAGGTTGATGTATGTATGCATACAGTAGCATGTATATAGTGTAAAGGAAAACCTACTTTTTCACCTAGGGGTCATGACCCAATGCTGGTGTAGCAGGGTGCCCAAAAAGTCCAATCTGATGGAAGGATTCTTGTTAACTGCCGAATAGAACACACAGAATATGAGCTATTGGTTCCATTCCTGTATGGTACTCATGATTTCTCTCCAAAGTTACAAGTCTCACAAGCTCGCCTGTAAGACAATGGTGGGGATCGCAAGAAGTGGTCATCCTAGAGGATAACTAGTTGAGAATCAAAAAAGTCAACATCCAGCTCTCCAGGAGTTCTACACAATGGTAGGACCTTGGGCTAATTAGATGCCAATGCAGCTTGAAGAAGGGGAAACAGTAAACTCTGCTGGACCTTTTGCCACAGCTAAGTCTCCTATAATGTGCTGGCAAAAAAAAAAAGTATCCCATTTGCAAATCCACATCCCAATTGCAAACCCATTACTTATCATCCAAAACAGGCTTAATATGATGCTTAATTAGTAGATAGGATTGCATATTCCAGATCCACAAAGCATGATAATTCCAAACAAGTTCTTCAACTAATTTGCAAACCTGTTTAGAATAGCTGGGTCAAGTCATTTGAAATAATGGTACACTACTGTGTCTTTAGTCTTATCCACAAAGGGCCAGTGCAGCTGCAGGATTTCATTCCAACCAAGCAGAAGCCACACCTGATTTCACCTGTTTAATCAGTTCACCTTAGTCTCCAATCAACTATCAAGTTTGGTTATAATGAAAGTCCAGTTTGGTTGTATAGAAAGTCTTCAGCTACAATGGTCTGAAGATTTAGACCATGATCAGCCAGTCAAAATTTGGTTAATGTGAATGGTATGGAACAACGGATAGCCTACGATTTAAAAAAAAAAAAATCATATGAGATGTACAGTATGTGCACAGTTTACTTCATTTGTGTCCACATTATGATTCTTTTGTGCGGTTGTCTAAAGAAAATTCACAAATGAATAAATAAGCTGATAGACCCATATAACAATCCAAAAGGTATGTGCAATAGATGCCATATACTGGTCCTAACATTTCACTTGTGGTATAATTGCTTTTAATTATAAATGTCTGGGCATTGATTTCATTTCTTGCCATATGCTTACACAAAGTGTGTTCAGCCCTCACTATAAACAAAGGCCTTACAACTTCAATTTTCTAGCCAATTTAAAATTAACTGGCAGTTGGAAATAATGGTGTAATGATATTAAACAGGAAGTCATTTAAAACTTGTACAAAGGACCTGCTACCTGCCAATATGTCCAGCACCAACTCCTTGCCTCTAACTCCATAGAGAGAACTTATTTGCAAACTCAGTGGGCACACAATACACACTGACAAAATAGTTTGGAAAGAAGTTGGAAAATTATGACGGTATGAGATACCTTTTTTCTACTAAAATATTTAGTCCACCTATAATAATAATAATTTAAAAAATACATGTGATATTATCCGTAAGCTGTGTCTGAGCTCAGTCCAGGAAAAGTCTGGGATAATATCCTGCCAGGACAGATGTTCAGCTTTTTTTTGTGAGGCAAATAACTTTCTCATCTAATGGCATCTTGGATAAAGGTCTCTTGAGTAAGTCAGAATGAATGTGTCAGTAAGCTGGCTTAAATCAATTACACTAAATGGATGCCAAATCTGGGGGTCATTTCATTCTGGGGGTCACATGATCACTTGATATGATAGTCAGTTCCAGTCCAAAAGAATCCATCTTAAATAAGCATATGAGTTCATTTGGATGCCAAAAAATGAAACTTTAATTTGATGCCTTTGTTTTCCTGAAGGAGAGGAAGGGCATAGACCACTAGTCCATTTATCAGCTATCCCTTATAGAGACACCGTTTCTTTTTCTTTAATTTGTCACTTGTCTTTATGGCCCCATTCAGACTTACTGACATTCATCTCGGGTGATCGGATCACAAGTAGACAGCGCTAAATACAGGCCTGAATGGGTACAAATGTGTCTTTTGATAACTCAGACAGGTGGTCTGGGTATGGAATGCATGAAGCCACATTACATTTGTCCCCGGAATTGTCAAGTTCCCGGTTTTTCTACATAATCAAGCAAGTTTTGAACTATCCATTTTTGCAAATGTTATATGAATTAAACCTCTATATTAAAACATGCTTACTTCTCATATGCATTCTTCTTGCTACTTCTTCTTGCCTTTTTTCAACATGAGCTCTGCTTTTTACCATATAAATGTAGAGTCATTCTCACATTCTACACAGCTATTCATTATTTATGACAATATACTATTCAAGAATGCAATGTAATAAGACAATTTTAGCACATGGCATGTTATTAACACTACTGTATATTGTTACTTTTGAATATTACAACTCGTTTTGCTATGATAACCTTCATGTTACACTTAAATAGTGTATAGGGTTTGGAAGGGGCATATTTTAAGTTTGGTATTCAGCAATTGGATAGCACTGAGAGAGAGAGAGAGAGAGAGAGAGAGAGAGAGAGAGAGAGAGAGAGAGAGACAGAGAGAGAGAGATGTTAATAGAGCTATCTGTGTATTCAAGTCCTCCTGGAAAGTTCATATTTACAAGTTGGGAAGTTGTAATTATGACGTCAGGTGCATTCAAGTCACTTTGGCAAGATGGCGGTGTACCTTCTCTTAATTAACTACAAAAAAATACAGCAAGGTTTTTTTTTTTTTAACTTTACTTCTAGAAAATGAAGAACAAAGAATGCACATCAGGTGTGTTTTGCTTTTTTATATTTTAATCAATTTGTGAAGCCACTGTGAACTTTATCGTTACATATTATATCGTAACTGTACAATGCTATCATATTTTGTGCAGGAAATTAGCTTGTTTTATTGTAAATTAAAAAAGCCTGATATTATCTTGCTGTATATACCAAACACCTAATCACTGAAATCAGCTTCTGAGATGAGTGAACATTCAATTTCAACAAATTTACCATCATCTACTGTATAAATGTAGCATCCATTGATTCCATCGTGTTTTCTTACTGATACACCCCCAACTCAGAAACTCGGGGCTCAAAGAAAATCCAAAGATTCCCACTCGTAATGACAACTTTGTGGTGGCGTTCATGTGCATTCAACTGGTAAATACAATCTTTCCAACATGACTTGAATACACCATTTGTTTGTGAGGGACTGATTTTTTTTTTACTCTAAAAGTATCTGCCCACATGCACACAACTCACATTTTATTTGGGTTTTATTCTCTTTTAATTTGTGTGATTGTCAAAGGCACTTAACATGTGACTGACATATTAGTGACTAATATGAGCTTCCAACAATTTAATTAAGAATAATTTGTGCATCTAAAGGCTACATATATAAACTCTGTTTGCATGTTTATTTGATGTTGGATCATGTTTTGGGTTTGGTTTTGATATGATATTGGTATGCTTTTGTAAAAGTTTGGCTACTGATGAACTGCAATCACAAGAGGTCAGCGGAGAAACATTTGAAACACACAAAATGCTGTTCACTTGTGATCACCAGTGAGGGATTTTAATATGAAGTCTGAACAGGGCCTATGTGTGTAGAATATAGGAAACCACAGGAGTCAAACTTGAGTGAATCTGTGAATGTGAAAATACATAGCCAGGCATTTCTTATAAATCATAAATATACAATAGAGCTATGTTAAATCAAATATGGGAGGAAATATAGCACTGGGACTTGTGTTGCATGATAGAACTTTGTCAGTTTTCAGATATTTAGCTGAAAAGGCTAGGCTACCTAAAAACATATATTCAATGGTAAATTATCATCTAATTAAATCCTAAATCATGTAAGAGCCAGGATGCAAGACAGATGGATATGAATTCTGGCAGTGCCTCTAGTCCAGCTGTTGATGAACTTTGCCAGCTCTGCACACATATGCTGTCCATTTTATACTTAGACAGCACAAGCCCTTTCATCCCTTTCCCACTCTGTCTTCTCATACCTCCAGCTCTCCCTCCAGAGCTGCTATACTGAGATACCCTGCCTTAGTCAGTGTGGTAATAGGCCTGCCAGTGGTGATGAAGGGTATGTTTAACAGTCAAATGGCTTTGGCTGAGAGGGAGGTGATGAATGGCTATTTTTGCGCACGAGTGAGAATCATAACAGTGACGTTGTAGGTGCTGCACATTTTATATAGATGAAACACCATGAGCCTGGCACATGGCAATTAAGGGGCTTATTTGAGTCTCTCATTATGTAAAGACTGATTTCCTTATAAGCCGGCTTCATGGCCTACCTGACTCTCAAGTTTTCCCGTTCCACTCAAAATAGTAGTTGCAAAGAACATTTCTGAAGTTCAAAAAGTGCATAATAGTATTTCTTCAAGGAATACACGAGATCTATTTAATGGAAGGTAATGCATGACATTGTCTCTGAGAGATAAAATGGATACATTGCACTACATTGGATTGTGGTACTATGGTATGGACTTGTACATATGAATTCCTTTTTCCCCTTTGTTTTTTAATTTTTTAATTTTTATTTTTTAAATTTTTTGCGATATATATATATCTTAGCCAGTGACCAATTAATCTTCCTGAAAGTGTTAACGATTGCTGTCTAGCTCCATCACCACCTGCATGGTGCACTCAATACTTCCTGTTTGATGTGCAAATAATTAGTGGGAGCTTCACCCCAAAGTTCATGGTTCTCTTCTCTGCCTTATAATGGAGACGCGACAGGCACATACAAATGGGCTGCCAAGGGCAGGTGAGTTGACATTCAACATATAATGAAGGACATGACTGGCAGCAGCACAGCATAAAGTAGTGTCAGGGTATTTTGAAGAAGGAGGATCACCTTAACTAAAGATTATCTTATAGCATTAAGAATGAGCTTAATATCAGGCTTCCTCTGCATTTGTTTGGGTCACATAGTGACTGAATGTGTTGTGGTTTTTGAGGAAGTTTCTACAAGATGGTAGAAATGGGTTTAAAGCACACAGTGCATGCTTGCATCACATGAGATCAAGTTGAAATTGATAGTGGTGGAGCTGCTACCAGTTTATGATGTCCCATGGCTTTTATGACTACTCAGAAGGTCACAGCACAGAAACTGGGTTCACAGTAGATAGACAGACTGAAGGGGTAATTCACTGCTGGGAACATGGCACTCAGTGACAGCTAGACGGTGTGTCATGTCTCTGTCAAAGGACGCATACATGACCTGCTTGCTACTCATGTTTAATAACAGCAGTGTAGCAGTAATTCAAACAACTGAGACATACCTTATTTCTGGACTGATTTACAGTATAATAGTAATAGTGCCGCTGAATGTTAATTAGTGGGGAAAAATACTTACTGATACTGAAAACAACATCTTCACCCAAAATGTTTAGCAAATTATGCAATCCTGGCTTTCTAACCATCCAAAATGTCCGTTTGTCCATTCATTGCTATGAAAGTACTATGGTTGTAGTGTACTTAAACTGTGAACATTTAAATATGAAATACAGTGCCCTCCACTAATATTGGCACCCTTGGTAATTATGAGCAAAGAAGGCTGTGAAAATTTGTCTTTATTTATACTCTGCTCTCATGGATATCAAACAATTGCAAACAAAACACAGGTTTATCAAAAAAAAAAAAAAAATTGTTCAATATAGGTGTGCAACAATTATTGGCACCCTTTTAGTCAATACTTTGTGCTATCTCCCTTTCCCAAGATAACAGTTCTGAGTCTTCTCCTATAATGCCTGACGAGGTTGGAGAATACATGGCAAGGGATCTGAGACCATTCCTCCATACAGAATCTTTCCAGATCCTTCAAATTTCAAGGTCCACGCTGGTGGACTCTCCTCTTCAGTTCACACAACAGGTTTTCTATGGGTTTCAAGTCAGGGGACTCGGATGGCCATGGCCATGATTTTGTGGTCAGTAAACCATTTTTTTTTGTTTGATGTATGTTTTGGATCATTGTCCTGCTGGAAGATCCAACCACGGCCCGTTTTAAGCTTTCTGGCAGAGGCAGTCAGGTTTCATTTAATATCTGTTGATATTTGATAGAGTACATGATGCCATGTATCCTAACAAAATGTCCAGGTCCTCTAGCGGTAAACAGCTCCAAAACATTAAAGAGCCACCACCATATTTAACTGTGGGCATGAGGTACTTTTCCATATGGCTACCTCTCTGTGTGCACCAAAACCACCTCTGGTGTTTATTGCAAAAAGCTCTATTTTGGTTTCATCTGATCATAGAACCCGATCCCATTTGAAGTTCCAGTAGTGTCTGGCAAACTGAAGATGCTTGAGTTTGTTTTTGGATGAGAGTAGAGGCTTTTTTCTTGAAACTCTTCCAAACAACTTGTGGTGATGTAGGTGACTTCGGATTGTAATTTTGGAAACTTTCTGACCCCAAGACACAACTAACTTCTGCAATTTTCCTGCTGTGATCCTTGGAGATTTTTTGGCCACTCGAACCATCCACTTCACAGCGTGTTGAGACAAGATAGACACACGTCCTCTTCCAGGTTGATTCATAACATTTCCAGTTGACTGGAAATCAGTTCTTAATTATTGCCCTGATGGTGGAAATGGGCATTTTCAATGCTTGTGCTATTTTCTTATAGCCACTTCCAATTTTGTGAAGCTCAACAACCTTTTGCCGCACATCACAGCTATATTCCTTGGTTTAACCTAGGTTTTGCCTATGTGTTACCTCATATTTATACCCCTGTGAAACAGGAAGTCATGGTTGAACAATTTCCTGTTCCTAGTCACCCAGGTATACTGAAAAAATGTAAAATATCAATGGGAATATACTTCATATAATTCATTCTCATATGAATTCATAGGGGTGCCAATAATTGTTGCACACCTACGTATATTTAACAAAGATATTTTTTTGGATAAACCTGTGTTGTGTTTGCAAATGTTTGCTATCCATGAGAGCAGAGTATTTTTTTGAATTTGAACAAAATATCAAAAGGTTAAACAATAAAGACAATTTTTCACAGCCTTCTTTGCTCATATTTATCAAGTGTGCCAATATTAGTAGAGGACACTGTATGCATTTTACACTGGTCTATTTTACTGTTGATGTTTTTGGATTAAATACCTCTTTATCACCTCAGTGTTTAATTGTTGAACTTTTGAGTGAAATATTTTACCACTGCACTATGTAATTGAATAACACAACACAATACATTAATCAATACATGTACAGATGGGTGGCAAATTAAAGGAATTACTGGTGCCTCTGTTATGCTTATGCTGTTGGGGGAATTACTCTGGTGAGGTTTGGGTACACTTGTTCCCTAAACGTATTCAAACTAAGACTTTTCTGAACGCCACTTCCTAGTTTATGAGAACTTGCACCACCCACATCCAAAAAAAAAAAAAAAAAAAAAACCTGGAAAAAAATATACAGCAACATACAGCAAAAGGAGGTGGTAAATGCTGAGAACAGTATGAAACATAAAAGTACATTTCCAATGTAAATTGCTTGTCTAATATCCATTGTGAAACCACAAACTGGTTGAATGACTGTCCCAGGAGAGCAAAGCAAAAAACAAAACAAAACAAAAAACAGTATATCACTGTTTTAAAACAGTATATTTTACAGTATATCACTGTCTAATTATTAATTACCATTAAAATTATTGTTGGTAGGCCTCAAATGATCCTTTAAATCCACTGCTCCCCAGCAATCTGACATAGAGGGAAGAGACTACAAATCAGTACAAAGTTATTCTGACTGATCACCTTTATCCCATGATGAAACATTTCTATCACGATGAGAATCTTGCATCCACAGGGTACAAGGGCTCACTTAATGGTTTGATGAGTATTAAAATGACGTAAATCATATGCTATTGACTTTACACCAGATCTCAACCAAGTGAAAACCTATGTGAGATTTTGGACTGATATGTTAGACAGCATTCTTCACCACGATCATCCAAACGCCAAGTGATGAAATATCTTTTGGAAAGACAGTTGTCCATCACTCTACAGTTTCAGAGACTTGTAGAATCTATGCCAAGGTTGATTTAAGCTGTTAGCTTGTGGTGGCACTTACTAAGAACAATTGGTTAGATGGTTTTTTCCTTTAATTTGTCTCCCATTGGTAGTTAATGTTGATAATACTATCAGAGAGGACATGTATTAGTGGAGACCACCTTGTGTGGCCGCTAGTGCATGCTGAGATATTTAGTGTATTTAGGTTGATTACTCAACTAAAGGTTACCCAGCTTCTGGTTAGGCTCAAAACATTCACAACTTGAGTCCTGAATGACTGCTCTTACAAATTCCTCTGGACTTTAGTACATTATAAAGCTTAAAGCTTCTGGGATTGGGAATCTCTCTGTTAAAAAAAAAAAATGCTATTGCAAGCTACTTGTAGAGGAGCATTTCAGAACGTGGGCTGTTCTGCGTTCTCCACTGCATGGAGCTGTGAGTGCCATTCAGAAAGATTTCAAACCACACAATGTGCACTAAGTATTATACCTAAACAATAATGACACCATGATGTACTGACATAATAGTAATACAGTAGTATGCAGTTTAGGACTCTGCCCAAGTGTTTGAGACTCTGAGGAAATAGTTGCTCTTAATGAGAATTTAAAAAAAAACAAACAAAAAAAAACTATTAAAAAAAAAAAAAAGCTTTCATTAAAAAAAAAATTGCCTGTAAAATTTCATTTAAAAAAAGACGTCGGGCTACTGATCGGAAGGTCATGAGTTTAAATCCCAGCACCGCCAAGCCTCCACTGTTGGGCCCTTGAGCAAGGCCCTTAACCCTCAATTGCTCAGATGTATAAATGAAATAAATGTAAGTCGCTCTGGATAAGGGCGTCTGCCAAATGCCGTAAATGTACTAATTACCAGGCACCAGGTACCAAGAACAAAACCTCACTCAGCAAACCATGTATTTTTTATCCAGTTTGTCAAACACGTTATGCATGAGCTGATGTTAGCATGCATGTCAAATCACCAAGTAATAAATATGCACACCAGAGTGAGCAGTAGCCAAGCTTAAAAATATAAAAATACAGAGAAACGCATAAACGCATCCCATTAGTCTAGCTAGCTGACTACGAGTTCTCATGAAGACTAAGCAGCTTTGCAATTGGTAACAATTCCACAATGAAGATAAATCAGATGACCTACGAATCACTAGCCTTTTACTTGCTTGTTCAGCAAGAAAAAAGGTCAAACTCCACCACACCTGGATTATTTTTCCTCTTACTTTAATATAGTTTTCTCTCAATCCTTTTTGGTTTGTTTACATTCTCTTGTATTACTTCCTCTTTCTCTCTCCTGATTGATTGGACTTCTTTTGTGTCTAAAGTTGGGATTTGGTGACATTTGATGTATCTGAGCTGCTGTCTGACATATACGTACAATTCTGACCCAACACCCCTGACACCCTGATACAGCACTGACTGTGAATTCCTATTACAGGATTCTCACAGCAATCCAAGAACATCATTATAGAGTGTTTTTCATTTTTGTCTTGTGAGTTTCTTTTCCATAAAAAAAGCACTGTAACATTATGAGCCTTCAAATACAGAGCAGAACAAGCATACCTGAAAGCACCCATAGCACCCAGCATGCACTTTTGTTTCCTACGCTGTTCCTAGCATGAAAGTTGCTACAAGAAAACTAGTTTCACCTTCAAAGTCCTGAGCAACACTGAAGAGTGTGTAGGTATCTCTTTTTCCTTTTTTTCTCCTGGCATTTGACATTACAATCCAAAGTAAAATCTTTTGCTGTTTCCAGGGTTTTGTAACAAGCATGGGATTTTATCACACATCCTTTTTAAAAAAAATATTCCATAAAACCACCTGAAAGCAACACAGCCCTGCGTTCTCTTTGTACTGTTGCCCTACACTGTGTACAGTATATCTGACTGGGCGAGTATTTTGTGTTAACTCAATGTACAAAGCATGCAGTCAACACTTTGCAAACGTAATGCCAAATCAGAATCATTGCTGGTTGCAGATCCAAACCAGATGTCACTGAAGTAGTGAGGACAGACTCAGTGGTGGTTGTCTAGAACTGGGCCAACATCTCCTGTGGTACAATAGGTTGAGCTTCCTCTGCTGTTATAAAAATTACATACTCTATTGCACCTTTTTGACATTAAGAGTTTATGTCGGCTTCCCACTTCAGTTCCTGAGAGATGGTTAGGCACACACCATCAGTTGTACTTTTGAGTGTATTCAGCTCCAACATGGCAGTAAAGTGAACAGAAGAGTCTCTTAAGATGCAAAACGAAATACTGGGGGCTGAAGCATACCACATATAGTGTATCTACGTGAATGCATACACTTCAAGCACAAAATAGATTTCATGCTATCGCAAGCTGCATTCTGAGCATTGCAGCAACAGGTGCTATAGTCACTCGTGGTCAACTGTCATGGCAGACCAGCAGTTTGATGAGTCTTTTGTAGAGCTGGTTTGTTCATATAAACATACACTTCATTGCCAAAAGTATGTGGACACCTGACCATCACACTCATATGTGCTTGTTGAACATCCCATTCCAGATTTAGTCCCGTTTTGCTGTTATAATAACCTCCAGTCTTCTGGGAAGGCTTTCCACTAGATGTTGTGGGGATTTGTGTTCATTCAGCTACAAGAGCATCTCGGGTTACTTGACTGTAACCCTGTTCCCTGAAAAAGCGGGAACGAGATGCTGTGCATGAAACGCTAATTGAGAACATTCTTTGTTCGACCGGTTGCGAGGTATGTGTGTCAAACACGCCAAGAATTCGGCCTAAATAACCTCGGTGAGTTACGTCATTGATAACATGCACCTGCAGGTTATAAATAGACGTGAAACAGGCATACCTTCAGGTTACACTTTGTCTGAGAGACGCCAGACACGTTTGCAGTGCGGCATTGAGGCACAGCATCTCGTTCCCGCTTTTTCAGGGAACAGGGTTACAGTCAAATAACCCGAGATGTTCCCTATCAAAAGCTACTCTTGATGCTGTGCATCAAACGCTAATGGGAACGAGAATACCAACGCCGCCGCACTGGAAGTGTCTGAGCCCCCAAGGTTGTGTAGTGTGTGCGCACAAACATTGAAGAAGGTCTCAGACATGCCTAAGGGATGTTGACTCAAGGACATGTGAGCCCGGAGTAGCATGGACATCCAAACTATAGAATCTGACAAACGTGTGCGGAGAGGACCAACCTGCCGCATCACACACTTGCTGGAGGGGGACACCTTTTGCCAAAGGCATAGAAGATACAACCCCCCTGGTTGAATGAACCCTAACACCTAGCGGTGAAGCTTGACCACGCACCTCGTAGGCTAGGGAAATGGCATCCCGCACCCAATGAGACACCGTTTGCTTAGTGGCAGCCGCCCCCCGATTGCGGCCTCCATAGCATATGAAAAGCTGTTCCGACTTACGCCACTGGCTGGTGCGGTGGATGTAAATCTGAAGAGCACATACTGGACACAGTAAGTGAAGTCTTTCCTGCTCCGTAGTCGTGAAAGGCGGAGGACAGAAGGCTTCAAGAATGACTGGATGCATGGTCGAGAATGGAACTTTCGGGAGGTAATTAGGGTGAGGATGCAAGATAGCTTTGACCAGCCCAGGGGCAAAGTCTAGGCAGGACTGCATGACTGACAGAGCCTGCAAATCCCCAATTCTCTTCAGAGAAGTAATAGCCATTAGAAAAACCATCTTTAGGGTCAGAGACCTGATAGGTGCTGATTCTAGTGGTTCGAAAGGGGTGCCGACCAGACCCTCGAGCACTATAGCTAAATCCCACGACGGGGCTGTAGCTCTCATGGACGGTCTCAACTGCTTGGGTCCATGAATGAAGCGAGGGACTGGAGGGTGCTTTCCCACAGAAACCCCATCAATCGGAGCATGGAAAGCCGAAATGGCAGCCACATAGACTCTGAGAGTACCAGGACATGTGCCTGAGGATAATTTCCCTTGCAGGAACTCCAGCACTGAAACCACTTGGCAGTGAACTGGGTCTACTTGGTGTGCCATACACCAATTTTCAAAAATGTGCCATTTGAAGGCATAACTTCTTCTAGTGGAGGGGGCCCTGGCACTTAGAATGGTCTCTACTACGTCAGCACGGAACCCAGCATCCCTTAGCTGGTTCCCCTCAGGGGCCAGACGTGAAGGTTCCAGAGCTCGGGCCAGGGATGAAATATTGTCCCCTGTGCCTGAGATAGGAAATCTTTCCTGACTGGAATCGCCCACAGTGAGCCGTCGAGGAGAGATATTAGATCCGAGAACTATACTCTGATCGGCCAATGAGGCACTATCATTAAGAGGCGAAACCCCTGTTGACGGACCTTGGCCAGGACTCCCAGGAGCAGAGCGATCGGGGGAAATGCATAAAGACTCCGTCTGGGCCATGTATGAGCCAGACCCAGGGGAGCTGGAGGAGTCAGAGAGAAGTAGAGGGTACATTGTGCCATCTCCTGTGAAGCAAAGAGGTCCACCTCTGCTTTATAAAATCTTCCCCAGATTTGTCTGACCACTTCGGGGTGGAGTTTCCATTCCCCGAGTGTCACAGCCTGTCTGGACAGCAAGTCTGCTCCCACATTCATATACCCGGGGATGTAAATCGCCCTGAGGGACAGGAACTTGTCCTGTGCCCACAGCAGGACCTGCTGTGTTAGCCTGTTCAGGTGGCGCGAACACAGTCTGCCCTGGAGATTTATTTAAGAGACTACCGCCATATTGTCCACATGGTAGCCTCTTAACTGCTGGAGGAAGTATTTCAGGGCCCAAAATAGAGCCATAATTTCGAGGCAATTGATGTGCCAGTCGAGAAGATGACCTCTCCAGATCCCTTGGGCTGGACGGCCATCCAAGGCTGCACCCCAACCCGTGAGGGAAGCGTGTGTCGTTAGCATCTTGCGATGACAACACGGACCTAGAGTAGGACCCAAAGTCAGAAACCGGGGTCTGAACCACATATAAAGGGTACGAAGCCCCTGGCGCATGACCCTTAGTGCCTCTGGGGATTGGCCCTTGGATGAAATCCCCTGGCTCTGAGCCACAACTGAAATGACCTCATGTGCAGGAGACCCAAGGGTATCACTGTGGATGCAGCTGCCATGAGACCTAAAAGCTTCTGAAAGAAGTAAACTGTAATTCTATGGCCTAGCTTGATATTCTTTAGGGCATTTACAATGGATTTGACACGCGCAGGAGAAAGCTGTGCCTGCATCGTGATTGAATCCCATACAACCCCCAAATACGTTGTCCTCTGAGCAGGAGAGAGAACGCTTTTCTTGGCATTGAGTCTCAACCCCAGAAATTCGAGATGAGCTAGGACGACATCCCGATGTCGAAGCGCCAGCTCTTGAGACTGAGCCAGAATCAGCCAGTCATCTATGTAATTTAAAATGCGGATGCCCTGGAGTCACAGAGGAGCCAGTGCTGCATCCATGCATTTCGTGTATGTGCGAGGTGACAGAGCTAGGCCGAATGGAAGAACCCGATATTGGTAAGCTTCGCCCCTGAAAGCGAACCTCAGGAACTTCCTGTGTTGTGGCAAGATTTCTATATGAAAATATGCGTCCTTGAGATCGATTGTGACGAACCAGTCCCCTGGCTGGATCTGAGTCACAATCATCTTGATCGTCAAGCTCTTGAACTTGTATGTTCTGAGGTAGCGGTTCAACCCGCGAAGATCTAAAATTGGACGCAACCCCCCATCTTTCTTGGGAACCAAAAAATACCGGCCGTAGTAGCCTGACTAAGAGAGCAGCAGAGCTTGCAACTCTTGTGTCAAAAAATGGGCTCGTTCCGGTTTCACAGAAGTGGACACCACGCCGTTAAAATGTGGAGGCCGATATGCTGAATCCTGTAGCCTTTCTCTACAGTCCTTTCTACCCATGGAGAGATACTTGGCAGTAGCTTCCACGCTGCCAGTTTCTCTGAGAGAGGCACTAGTTTTGACACTTCACTTAGATGGGGAGGTGTTAGGTATCTGGTGTCCTAAAGCATGGCAGGAGGCAACCGAACACCTAACGTTTGGCTGGAGGCTGCTGTTCCCCGAAACACCAGTGGCAGAGAAAATTGTACAGCGGCCTCCTGAGGGTGCCAGGAAGGAGTGTCTACTTCCCATTGGAACTTCTCGCGCTCCTCCCCGGAGGGGCACACCCCCACGGTCTCGAGGACTTGACCCTCAGGACTTCTTCCTGGATGAAATGATCGTCCTCAGGTCCGGCCTCTTACTGGGCTGCTGAGGTCAGCGAGCCGCTCCCAAGTCCCTACGAGGGGGAAAACGGCTCACCACACTCTGCTTCTGCGACTCTCGCCACAGAGAGACTGGATTGGGATGGGGCTGGGTGGCCAACAGCCCTGACGCCTGATCACGGCGGTGAAAAAACTCATCAAATTTTTGAAGAGTGACGTTTTTTGTTTTTTTTTGTCGAGGTCGGGATTCGAACTCTGATCTGGAGTGTGAAGAGCGAGCGTGCAAAAGTTATGTTACAGAACCACCAAGTGCTAATAAAATGCCTCCTCACTAATACTTCTGCCCATGCTCAGTGCCTTCAGCAGGTCAGCCTGGTACGCCTGTAAAACTGCCATGACCCACTGCTTGAAATGCTTTCCCCACCAGCGACAATGTTACCCTGCAAGGCTTGGTGGGGAGGATAGGCTTCTTAAGTGACAACGCACTCCCAGGGGAGAGATAGCCCGTGAGCGTCTCCCCAACCTGAGGCATCGTCACATACCCATGCGCCTTAGCACCCACGATAGTCGAATAGATCGACATCAAAGATACGCGGGGAGTAAGGCTTACTCCATGAGCGAGATAACTCCTATGGAGGTCTGGGAAAAAAGGGGGGAGATCGATATTGGGATCTCTCGCCTTGGCCACCCGACAGAAATCTGCCGTCTAATTTGGAGTGCCTGGGGTTCTCTTGCTCCTGTGACCAGTCTAACTTAAGCCTGGCCACCGCGTTAGTCACTACCTCGAGTAGCTCCCCAAATGCCTTGTCGTTGCGCGAGGAGCGCTCAGAGGTGGTGCTCTCTCGCAGTGCTCACACTCAGCGTCCTCAAGAGCAGCAATAGCATGCTCTTCCCCGAGGCACTCCAAACAAAAATCGTGCGGATCATCATCCGGAATAATTTACCACTTTCCAAGACAACTCACACACACAAAGCGGTCTCGAAGACAAAGAAACCTGAAGGTATGCCTGTTTCACGTCTATTTATAACCTGCAGGTGCACGTTAACAATGACGTAACTCACCGAGGTTATTTAGGCCAAATTCTTGGCGTGTTTGACACACATACTTCGCAACCGGTCGCACAAAGAATGTTCTCATTAGTGTTTGATGCGCAGCATAGAGAGTAGCTTTTGATAGGGAACATTAGTGAGGTCAGGGACTGATGTTAGGTGAGGAGGCCTGGGGTGCAGTCGGTGTTACAGTTCATCCCAAAGGTGTTCAGTGGGGTTGAAGTCAGAGAATTCTTCATTTCCAACATTCTCAAACTATGTCTTCATGGAGCTCACTTTGTGCACAGGGGCATTGTCATGCTGGAACAGGTTTGGGCCTCTTAGTTCCAGTGAAGGGAAATTGTAATGCTACAGCAGACAAAGACATTCTAGACAATTGTGTGGTTCCAACTTTGTGGCAACAATTTGGGGAAGATCCACATATGGGTGTGATGGTTAGGTGTCCACAAACATATAGTGTTTATGTGATACGTCAACTACTCTGCACAGAAATTCAAAAAGCCTGGCAAGAAATTACATTTTATGTGGGTTTTAACAAAAAAAAAAAGTCAAGAGAAAATGGAAACAGCTTTGGGACAGATTGTTTGGAGCCAAGAAAAGGTGGAAGGATGTTCATAGTAGGGATGCTGCGAGTGGCTACAATTATCCTGCTATTCTGGAAATGCTTGGATGGCTCTTTGATTTCTAAAAGCACCATGCTACAGACTACCAACTTCATGATTTGGTAATGTGAATGGAAATGTTTCAAAAATACTCTTTATCGCCCTCTTGAGTACTGAGCCTTATAGCCACTACAATAACGCAAGAGGGTTATGTTGAGAATGTACAACAGGATTGTGCGTTGAGAAGATTTTGAACTGGCGTTGTCATATGCATTCACATATATCTGTACAGAATGTTTTGAAATTGTTGACAGAATTTGAAAGCAGCATCTTTTTTTTTTTACTTTGCAGCATCTGACACAAAGAAAGAAAGTGTCAGTTAGATGCTAGTAGTTGGTATTGTAAAAGTTTGTAGGTTTCAGCTTAGTTGCTTATGTCTTCTCTTCAGGAAAATCGCCCCCTAAGTGTATGCAATTATTTTGTAATTGAAATAAAACTATCTGGGGATATGCACGAGGTATTTTCCATCTTCTAAAATAATTTGAAAATGCATAATAGCAATGTAAAAAGGAGATGGTGTTTTGATGTGTAATTTTGCATGTGTAATTAGAGGAAGTAATCACTTCCCCAGTATGCAGCAAGTTAGACAGGACTGAACAGTGTGATATTGATTGTGCCGGTTACTTATTAGCTGGCTGAATTAATGCGGTGGTGCCTTGCTGACTTTTGATCTTTTTGTTTTATCTTTTTTAATTGCATGTCAAGAGACAGTTGACAGTTATAGGCAAAACAAAATTGGAATCCTTTATTCCCCAAGCGCCCACAAATTGTTTACAAGGTTAGAGCTGTATCTAGTTGCAAGTCTTTGCAGTGTAGGTAGTGCCGTCACTTCCGGGGCTGAATATTACTTTGAGATTTTCCTCACATCAACAATGTTTGTAAGATTGTCGAAAATCATTCTCAAATGAAGATATCCAAAATTGAGAAGGGTTATAAATTATTCTATGAAAACCACATCTTTAACTATGAAGGTAAGTTTACATTTAACATTAGTTTAATCACTACTTGAGATAGCTAACAGGTTACCTAACTGGCTAAACCATGTGATGAAATTCATAATGTTCAAATTTATAAAACTTACAACAACACCAACGGGTTAAGCTGCCTTTTTATTTCGATGTGATACTGTGTTGTGATATCATACTATTTTGTACAATAGTATCTGAGGTGGTAGATAATGAGCTGATTGTCAGGGCACAGTGTTACCGGTCCATGAAGAAAAACGAAGAGCCACACTCTCTGCATGAAATATAAATAAACAAACCACATTCTGTACATCACTATCTACAATTTAGGATTACAATACAAACGTAACATTAGCTTAAACTCACTGCAATGGCAGTCTAACAAGCTTTTTTTAATTGTAAACTTTTTAAATAAACTGCAACCGCAGTCTAACAAGCTACAATGAACACAAACAGTTTTGTCTCCTTGAATTGGAGTTGGCTACCATCCATCCTAAACAGGTAACCTGCAGAGAGTGTGGCTCTTTGTTTTTCTTCATGGACCGGTAACACTGCGCCCTGACAATCACCTCACTGTCTACCACCTCAGATACCAGCCATCTCAAGTAGCGATTAAACTAACGTTAAATTTAAAACTTACCTTCATAGTTGAAGATGTAGTTTTCAAAGAAGAATTAATAACCCATCTCAAGTTTGGATATCTTTGTTTGAGAATGATTTTCGACAAACTTACAAACATTGTTCATGTGAGGAAGATCTCGAAGTGATGTAGTAAACCTTCGTGCGTCCATTGCTGCTGCAGATCGGAAATCAGTTTACGTTAATATTCAGCCCCAGAAGTGACGACACACGGACTGTGATAAAGGCCTATTGTTTTAAAATAATTTCTTATGCACATTAAATTCACTTTAATACACTTTCAACAGACAGAGCATACAGAAATGATAATGGTTATTTAATTTCAGTGATGTTGTTGGGTTTTTTTTTTTTTTGGACACAAATCACTGATTTTGATTAAACCTTTCTGTTGAAGACGTTCAGTTATACCCTATTTAAACATTATTACATTTTTGACTTGCTTCCATTTGCATTATTATTTATTTGTTTGCTCAATTTATCTAAAAGACATTCCTTTCCCGCTCACTCATTATGGATCACTTTCACACATGATGTTCACTTGAAACTACTTTCACAGACCACTTTCTGGTGAGAGTTTTCCTGGACCTCACATACTGTAGGTCAAAAAAAAAAAAAAAAAAAAAAAGCTTTCATAAACGATCAGCTGCCTGCACCAGTTTCACTGCAAACAGATTTTGGTTAGGGGGAAAAAAAACCTGGTTGTTGACGTCTTCTTACTTTTGCAACTCTTCACCTTTCCATGCCTCAAGTATAGAACTTCTTTTATTGACTACATGAGCTCTGGGGAAGATGATTCCTTTGTAATATGCTGTCATCTTAAAATTGCCCAGCTTGCTCCTGAGATTTACTGGTTTTGTTTCCCTAGTGTCTGGGGGTTGAGTTGTTGAATTTAATTGGACAGGATTGCTCACTTCTTCAGTAGACCATGCAGAAGTATTTTGAGGACAATTTTCAAAAGCAATTGCGAACTGTAATTGCAATTGCGTTTGCTGATTGTGGAAGCATAAATTGTGTAATGCAAATGAAAATGCAAATCGTGTATTACCGTTTGCGTTTGTGAATGTACAACGCCTGCCAAATTTCAAATGGAAACGCAAAGTCCGTTGCATTTGCCGTGTCTTACGCATTATGATCCTATCATATCAAAATAGCAATAGCAATTACCCCGTCTGCTATTTCACTCGGGGTCGCGTACAGAGCCTGACAAAATTCAAACGGAATATCAAATACCTTTGCATTTGCAATTCCGATGCCTTGCACAGAAACCTGCCAGTCAGTGTTGGGTCTGGGAGTAAGTGAGACACAAATTTGTAATACAGGGCTGTATTTGCACTGTGTACCATTGTGTATACTGCATTTCAAAGAAGAATTTGGAGTACTATAAAAGTAAATTGATAGCTAATATGTGTGTATCTCAACAAATACCTTGGACTAGCATATAACTACATATTATGTCAGAATTTGTCAAAATTTGACAGGGTTGCTTACATCCTTCTTCCCCTGGGCAAATTGTCAAACATTTGTCAAACATATAAGCCTTTTCCTCCACCATAAAGACAACATCTTATCCAATCACCTCTGTCAATGTTAGCTCTGCTGTTTTGCTATAGTGATTGAAAGTTTATTGACCTGGGTCTTTTGTTTATAGGCAGTATATATCCCCCACAGTGACAGTCATGGTTATGTTTTGCTATCTAGGGCAGTAATTTCTACCAGTCTTTCCTCAAGGCCAGAGCATTGCCATCTCTAAAATAAGATCACTTTAAATTAGGTCTTGTCAGCTTTATCTGTCAACCCACTGCTTTCTAATTTACATGAAACGCACTTAACCCTTTCTCTACTGAAGCCTTTCTGGAGGAAGGACTACTCTGCTCTATCGAACAGCAACATAATTGAACAATAATGTAGCACTAAGGTGTTATGGCAGAACAGAAAATCTATTACACATGTAATAATGATAGCATTATAGCATATTGGGACTTGCTGCAGTGGTCCTCCAAGTGGTCCTCATGGGTCTGTTAAGGGGAACTGGGTCTAAGAAATGAAGATGGATTGAAATAGGTGACCTATTATATGTGGTAATAAAGAATTTATTTATATTAGCAGCTAAATTAAAGAAACCAAGTGGTTCATAGATATGGCCCTGATCCCCTGTCTTGCATAATTAATAATTATATACAGTATATAAAATTAACATACCCCTCCTGAATTGTTCAGGGAGGACAATAAAATGTGCAGGGGTGTTGGGAACCACTGGGCTCCTTCTTATTAGCATGTTTCGGAATTGCCTACACACACTATATAGTTGTATAGTGAGCAATTCTAAAGTATGACTCTGCATTTTGAGATCAGAGAAGCGCTTTTCACAGGTTCAACACATCAGTATCTCCAGCCCGCCAGCAGAGTTTGTAGTCCCCAGGGTTCTGACAATCAGTTCTGCTCCACATCCTGACTCCTTAAGGTTTAAAAACACCTGGAACATTCATTTATTGCAAAGTCTTTTCAAACATTGTGGTTTGTGGTTGTGTAAGTTGTTGATCCTTGATATTCCACTGACAGACTCTGCTGTGTCTGACTCTCTGTCTGATCTCTTGTTTACTCTTTTGGATTGCCCTATGGCCTGTCTGAACAACACTGATCTGGACAACCCAGTATCACAGGAGAAAACGTTCACAGGCAACTTATACAGCACTACAACATCTTCTAATATCAATGTTTGTTCATAAGCATGCTATACATTGCATAGTAACGTATCAAACTTTCACTTCAATGCTCTGTATGCCACTTGTTGCAACAAAGTATTTTAACCAAGCTAATTGTACGCTGTTTGTACGCTATTTGCTATTTGATTATTTTATCTCTTTTTAACATATTGAGTATTGCCCATTTCACGTGTAAAGTTTGTGCTTTTCACGACATATGATTAGACTTACTTGGCTCATGAAACTTCTCTTCTCTGCAAACACACTCAGGCTTGCAAATCACCTGGTAACGCAATATGGTAACATGGCCAATTTAAAAATGCAGACAGTTCTTAGGGTGTAAATTCTTTAGGCTTCTGAGAATACATAGACTTTCCAAGTTTTCAAAATACCCGTGTTACCATACCATGACTTGCAAGCCTGTTTGTATTTGCAGATGTTTGCATAGGCAGTGGTAGCTCAGTGGTTAAGACGTTGGGCTACTGACACATGTGTAAGGTTACAATATGTTTAAAAAAACATCAAATAATTTATTATTATTGATCTTATTCAAATAGCATAATGGTAGAGGTTAGCATGGATAAGATGCATTCACTGTAAAACACTGACAATTATTTACTGGTGGCAGGGTTGCCAATCCAGCCAAACCAGTCCTGAGATATGAACACACAACTGACTGCTCTGTAGTTCACAGCCTTAACCATTGAGCTCTGCTTGCTTGCTTGCATTGATTCAACCACTTTTACCACTGAATTACCATATGTCACACTAAAAGACTGTGTTTAATCAATGTAATCAAGTTAAGTTAGTTATAGTGGCTCAATTTACATCCATCCATCCATTTTCTGTATCGTTTATCCTACACAGGATCGCGGGCAGCCTGGAGCCTATTCCAGGGAACTCGGGGCATGAGGCAGGGTACACCTTGGACTGGGTGCCAACCCATCGCAGGGCACAATCGCACACACATTCACACACTCCAGACAATTTGGAAATGCCAATCAGCCTACAACACATGTCTTTGGACTGGAGGAGGAAACCAGAATGCCCAGAGGAAACCCCCGAAGCACAGGGAGAACATGCAAACTCCACCCACACAGGGACTCGAACCCCCAACCTTGGAGGTGCGAGACAAACATTTGATATGTTGCTACGTAAAATATGCTTGTGGCAGAATGTTGAAATGGAATGTACAGAAGGTGTTACAGATAAATTGCATGTGAATGTTTTCTTCTCTGACACTAGGTTGGCTCTAGATCATAATTTCACTTTGTATGCTTGGATTTTGTATTATTCGCTCTCTCTTGGAATCTGGACTTTTAAATACAGATAATAACACATTCTTTATATACATCTGATGAAATCCAATTATATTAAGGGGCATGACCATGATTCTGGACATATCCTGAATGTTTGCTGCACAAATGAACCCAGGCACAATAGTGAAGCTTCAAGCTCTAGGGACTGTCATAGACTAGAGTATTTCCATTTCACAGATGATTTCTTCAGGGCTCTTTGGAAGATTGCCAGTCTGTTTCACTTCCCAATCTAACTGGAAGTGAATGCATGGTGATGTCCAGAGAGAAACAGCAACTTCACATTTTGTAATGTGTACTATGTGTATTTTTTATTGTCATGATAATACTGGAGCCTATAATAAGGCATCCAACATACACTGAGTAACTGTATTAGGTAAATATATACAGTGGGGGAAAAAAGTATTTGATCCCCTGCTGATTTTGTACGTTTGCCCACTGACAAAGAAATGATCAGTCTATAATTTTAATGGTAGGTGTATTTTAACAGTGAGAGACAGAATAACAACAAAAAAATCCAGAAAAACGCATTTCAAAAAAGTTATAAATTGATATGCATTTTATTGAGGGAAATAAGTATTTGATCCCCTATCAATCAGCAAGATTTCTGGCTCCCAGGTGTCTTTTACACAGGTAACGAGCTGAGATTAGGAGCACTCTCTTAAAGGGAGTGCTCCTAATCTCAGTTTGTTACCTGTAAAAAGACACCTGTGCACAGAAGCAATCAATCAATCAGATTCCAAACTCTCCACCATGGCCAAGACCAAAGAGCTGTCCAAGGATGTCAAGGACAAGATTGTAGACCTAGACAAGGCTGGAATGGGCTACAAGACCATCGCCAAGCAGCTTGGTGAGAAGGTGACAACAGTTGGTGCGATTATTCGCAAATAGAAGAAACTGTCAGTCTCCCTCAGTCTGGGGCTTCATGCAAGATCTCACCTCGTGGAGTTTCAATGATCATGAGAACGATGAGGAATCAGCCCAGAACTACACGGGAGGATCTTGTTAGTGATCTCAAGGCAGCTGGGACCATAGTCACCAAGAAAACAATTGGTAACACACTACGCCGTGAAGGACTGAAATCCTGCAGCGCCCGCAAGTTCCCCCTGCTCAAGAAAGCACATGTACAGGCCCGTCTGAAGTTTGCCTGAATGATTCAGAGGAGAACTGGGTGAAAGTGTTGTGGTCAGGTGTGGTCAGATCTCTTTGGCATCAACTCAACTCGCCGTGTTTGGAGGAGGAGGAATGCTGCCTATGACCCCAAGTCATAACACCATCCCCACCGTCAAACATGGAGGTGGGAACATTATGCTTTGGGGGTGTTTTTCTGCTAAGGGGACAGGACAACTGTACCGCATCAAATGGACGATGGACGGTCCATGTACCGTCAAATCTTGGGTGAGAGCCTCCTTCCCTCAGCCAGGGCATTGAAAATGACCTTAATGACTTGGAGAGGATCTGCAAAGAGGAGTGGGACAAAATCCCTCCTGAGATGTGTGCAAACCTGGTGGCCAACTATAAGACACGTCTGACCCCTGTGATTGCCAACAAGGGTTTTGCCACCAAGTACTAAGTCGAAGGGGTCAAATACTTATTTCCCTCATTAAAATGCAAATCAATTTATAACTTTTTTGAAATGTGTTTTTCTGGATTTTTTTTTTGTTATTCTGTCTCTCACTGTTAAAATACACCTACCATTAAAATTATAGACTGATCATTTCTTTGTCAGTGGGCAGACGTACAAAATCAGCAGGGGATCAAATACTTTTTTCCCCCACTGTAGTATAGAAAGCTTTATTGACATAAATTGTGTACCTAAGGGTTTCTCTCACAATGATAGTAATACTACAAACAACCTAACACTATAAGCTGATCTACATTCTCAGAAGAGTTGAGGTCTCGGTGGAGTAAGAACAGATTTCCATGTAGCCTAGGCAGCTTGTTTTCACCCAGCAGGGACTGCGGCTACATGCCGTGATTGGGAACTTTCTCCATTTGGTGGGGGAGTTGTTGCTGAGCAATTACTGCCAAACAGAAACTAAGTCTACCTGCTCCCCAGGTAGCACTCCCCAGCAAACCGAACTCTCATCACACCCCCCTTTGCTTGTATCCACACTGCTACACCAGTCAAGGAGCGAGAAAATTGTTCACAGTATATATGTTTTTTGCTGTTGTCTGTGTGTGTTTGTGTGTGTTTAAATCCTTCTCAGATACTCTTATTCCTCACGTGTTTGACATGCACGCATGCGCGCACACACACACACACACACACACACACACACACACACACACACACACCCATAAATACACCCCAAGTAAAAGAGCAATGTGAAGAATCATTGTGAATATCAGTCAGCAAGTGTTGGTGATAAGAGAACCTCACTGAAGCCAAAATAGGCAGTTGGTGGTATTACAGAAAAAAAAGCAAAGAAATAAAACAAATCATTGTCTTTGCACACAAATCCCAATTATTACACAATAAACAGAGGATGTGTGGCAACATGGATATGTTTATCTCTTACAATGCTGTTACATCTTTTGTTCATGTCATTCTGAGGAAAACAGACTGGCTTTGAGACTAATGCTTCTTGACAATTCATCACTTCTCTATATTCGCCTTGCTGTTCAGCATATGTCAACCATCCCAGTAGGGCTCTGAGCAAAACGTGATGGTCATTCATGTATATGTACTAATACACATCGACCCTTTTTTCAAGCTTACAGGTTAGATTAAACGGCAATACACACTCACTTTAATAGCAACACCAACTGGGCATTTGGAGATTGTAAAAAAGACCAGGCGATAGTTTTCCATTTTCAAATGTCTAGTTTTGGTGTACCCACTGTAGCCTCAGATTCTTGTTTCTGGATGACAGGAGTGGCACCCGATGTGGTCTTCTGCTGTTCTAGCCCATCCACCTCAATGTTCAACATGCTGTGCATTCTGTTACATAAACCTTGCTTTTGGTCCCTGAATAAGCTCCTTAAATAACCATTTAGACTTCATGGCTAGTTACCAAAAGGTGGATTTATTCCATTCTTTAGTAAAAGCTAATAAAAAATGTAATCACTTAATACTTATTATTAGGGTTGTACTGTATTTACAGCATTTGAACGATTGTTTTTCATTTCATATAAAATGATATGCATCCAAACCCCTTAAACACCCAGAAACCCTCAGCAACTCCAGAATTACATGCCATTCCTATTTATCACTATGGTTACTGAATAATTCATAGTATTTGTGGAATAATATGCTTTAAAATGAGTAACTGAATAATACGATGAGACTCGAGTATGTTTATGCCTTACAATGGTATTATATTTCTCATCTGTGTCAGTCAGGGGAAAACAGACTGGCTTTATGCCTCCATTTTCCCCTTTGTATCCTTTTGTTGTTTTATTGTTACTACTGTCAATAAAATCTCTCGTTTTTACATTTTTTTTGCTGTGGTAATTTTAAATATTGTCTACACTTTTATTTCTTTTGCTGAGTTGTTTAAGCTAATTTGTTCTTACAAAGGTCTGCATTGAGTTTAGCAATACAAGTGTGAAAGCAACACGGTTCCCTACACCTGATTTGCTCAGTAGGGATTGAAAGTAGCTCTGGACAATCGATATGGCTGAATAAGTCATGCAATATAAACTGGGTTTGGCTAAACAAGTTACATTAACCATGTGGGGAAAAGGCACAGAGTGTCTCAAGCTGCAGAAAGCCATTGAGAAGTTTGCAAACCACAGTGTAAGATGTGTTTTTATGAAAGTCCCAGAGCACAGAGGCGACAGGAGAGGCGAGGTGAAAGGAAAGCTCTCAACACTGAAAGCCCTGTGGGGGTTAGGAGATATAAAAATTTGATAACTGTAAAGGTCATGATTTGTTACCTTTGTGTCTGGCTGAGAAAAAAGAGCCTTTAGTTGTTATTCCTCAGAATGCTTCAATGGGGTGTGAAAGAAAAAAAAGATTGCTAAAACTGATTTTAAAAAGACTTGTATATTGATTATAGGAGATTACGTATTGCACCTCATCAGTCCTTTCATTTGTATATGTGCCAGACTAAGAGGCCTGATCTAAAAGCTTTACGTATAGGCCTTAAAAGATTTATACATATTGCATTTGTTGTAAGCTTTTAGCTGAAATACTAAAAAAGGCTACATGAACCAGGATGAGCAGTTATGAAAGAGTTTTCATTTCATTTTTTATTCATCTTTAGTAACCACTTTATCCTGGTCACCCTGTTTCTGGAATCTGAGCCTTAATACTGAACGTGAGGCAGGAATACACCCTGGATAGGATGCCAGTCGCATACTCATTCACACCTAGGAGCAGTTTTGAGTAGCCAATCCAGCTACCAGTACTGTATGTTTTTGGAAGGTTGAGGAAACCAGTAAACCCAGAGGAAACCCACATGGACACAGGGACAATATCTGAAACTGTTCACATATAGTACCCAAGCTCAGGATAGAAGCAGGGAGCCTGGAGCTGTGAGGAGGCACCGCTACCTGCTACACCATGCTGCTCTCAGTAAATGTTCAGTAAAGGAAACCAATATTACAGAAATGTCAGAAAGAACATTCAGTGAGTGTTCTAATATGAGGCTAAAAGTAAAGCAAGAGGTTGATGGTAATACTCAGTACTCAGTAATACCAAGGTTTCATACTATATTACAAGTTTGACAACAACTTCACTAGTATTAAAGGCTGGATCCAGGAATGAAGCAACTAAGGACATGGTGCCAATAAGTAAAACCTATACCTATTAGTGTTACATACTGCAGTATAAAGGCAGGTGTTGATAAGGATGTGGTAGATTCTGTTCTGACATAAATCAGCATGCAATTAACATAACACTGACAATTGAGATTATGACAATATACATAGTGGGTATAGAAAAGAATCACCCCCTTAAAAATAATCACATTTTGTTGCTTTTCAGCCTGAAATGAAGACGGACACAGTTTTTTGTTTTATCCAACTGTATTTACTCAGTGCAACTTATAACATCCAAGTGAAAGATATAACACCAACATGTCACAAAAAAAGATAATTAAAAAACAGAATCACTGAGTTGGAAAAAGGATCACCCCCTTGCTTTAATTTGCCTTAATGTTTTAATTACAGCATTTATTCTGTTGGGATATGTCTCTACTAACATTGCACATCTAGACTATGCAATATTTGCCCACTCTTCTTTGCAGAACTGCTCAAGTTCAATTAAATTTGATGGTGACCATTTGTGGACTGTAGCCTTCAAGTCATTCCACAGATTTTCAATGGGGATTACATCTGCAAGGACTTTTTCTCCTTCAACCACTGTGTGGTCAGTTTTGCTGTGTGCTTTGGGTCATTTTCATGTTGGAAGGTAAACCTTCTTCCCATTGACAACTTTCTGGCAGAGGGCAGCAGATTTTCCTCAAGAATTTGATGGAATTTTGCCCCATCCATTTTCCTTCTATCCTGACAAGTGCTCCAGTCCCTTCTGCAGAGAAACACCCCCATAACAGGATATTACTACCTCCATGCTTTACTGTTGTTATGGCGGACACAAGGGAGCTGGATGCATATGCTGGGGAAACGTCAGTTTATTAAGAAGTAACCAAAAATATAAGGACAGGGGAAAACGCAAAGAACCATAAGTATTTGGACAGGGGAAAAAGGAACACAAAGGCAGGGTCAAAACAAATAATAATCCACAAGGTAATAAATCCACATGGCAGTTAATCCACAGAAGAACAAAACATAAATCCAAAAAGGCAGGGCATTAATCCATACAGATATCGAGGTAAGGGTCCATGGTCCAGGAAACGCGAGCAGAGTGCAAATGCAAAGAACCAACATACTCCGTGTCTAAGCGGACAAAAGAAAAGGTTTAAATACATAAACGAAAACAAGCTGTAACTAAAAACACCTGAAACTAATAACGAAACAATAAACGGCAAACCAATGAACAAACAGGGGCAGAGACATGACGTAAACCAAAACAAAGGAGCACATGGTGACATAAACAAAACCAGAGTCTGTGAATGGAATGCAGGAAATGCGGAAGTATGCTACTCGCTAGCGTTCGCGAGTTGCGCCGAGTGAGAGGAGGACTCTAACAACTGTAGGAATGGTGTTATTTGGATGGTGAGCTGTATTGGATTTCTGCCAGACATATTGTTTTGTGTTGAGGCCAAATAATTCATCTGACCATAACACCTTTTTCCATGTGGCCTCAGAATCTTCAAGGTACATTTTGGCAAAGCTCAGTTGTGGGTGGCTTTTTTCTTGCAACCCTCCCATACAAGCCACATTTGTGGAGAATTTGGGATATTGTTGTCACATGCACATAATGACCACTCTTTGTCATAAATTCCTGCAACTTCCTGGTTCCTAAATTAATAAATTCCTAAATTCCTGGTAGCTTCTCTGACCAGTTTCCTCTTTCATCCAGTTTGGAGCGATGTCCTGATCCAGGGAGGGTCTGTGTTGTACCAAATACCTTCCACTTCTTAACTTCGCTGTGCTTCTAGGCATTGATAAAGCCTTTGAAATGTTTTTGTATCCATCTCCTGACTTGTGCCTGTCCACAACTTTATCCCGGAGATCTTTTGACAGTGCCTTGTCACCCATAGTTGATTGTTTGCTTCAGTTGCACTACAAAATGCTCCAGGAAAACTCTTTTCATGCTGAGCTAATCAAAGTGACCACAGCTGATCACAGTTGAAAGTCAAATGACTTTGTGTGCCATTGAGAAGGTGATTTGCTACACCTTATTGAATTTACAAGTCATTTTTAGGAGGGGGGTGATCCTTTTTCCAACTCAGAGATTCTGTTTTCTTTATTTATTTATTTATTTATTTTTTCTGACATGCTGGTGTTATATCTTTCACTTGGATGTTATAAGTTGCACTGAGTAAATACAGCTGGATAAAACAAAAACTGTGTCCGTCGTCATTTCAGGCTGAAAAGCAACAAAAGGTGATTATTTTAAATGGGGGTGATTCTTTTCTATACCCACTGTATATACAGTGAGGGAAAAAAATTATTTGATCCCCTGCTGATTTTGTACATTTGCCCACTGACAAAGAAATGATCAGTCTATAATTTTAATGGTAGGTGTTGTAGCAAATCTAGCTCAAATGGGTGAAATATATCTATAGCTCTAATCGAAGCGTGTTCTGATTAAGTATGGATATAAATCGTCCATGAAAGGGAATGTTATATTAATTACTGTAACCTAGCTTTAGAATCAAATGTGAAGCAGCTTGATCTGTTTGTCCAACAAACTTACCAGGGCAATCTTCGTATTACTCTAAAATAATAAATTATTCTTCTGGCCATGAAGCATAGTTTATTCTAAGTTAACAGAAATACAGCGCGTAGTGAAGAGCAACGTTAAAAGTGAACCTTGTCATGAGTAAAAACAGACGATCCAGCGGGGTAACCATGGATTTTAATAACTACGTAAAAACTATTGATATACACAACTAGGTACAAACAAATAATACATATATACAGGGTAAGTGAAAGAAACAAAAGGAAAAGTGATGAAAGTAACAATGGCAGAACACACAACAGTTTAACCTCGAGAATCAGCAAATGAATTCGAATTCACCTTTTAACAAAGGTGGCTCTGACTTAAAGGACACCTCTATAGATCGATTGGAATTATACTTGCGTTAATTTTATGCCGTTCACGAGGGTCCTTGGTTCGTAGATTTAGTGAGGAGTTTGCTGAATCTTCCGCGTCTGTAGAGTAGGTGTGAACGGAGTTGGGTCTCGCCAAAGAATAAAGAATATGGTAATTGCCACGTGGTTTAACGAGACAAAGGAGAGTCTGGAGGAATGCCGGAAACAGAAGGCGGAAGAAAGCAAGTCCGCGAGAGAGAGAGAGAGAAAAGTGAAGTCCAAGTAGAGAGAAAGGAGAGGAAGAAGAATAAGTAGTGAAAAGGAGGAAGCAAAGGCGAAAAGCAAGAAAAGTGCAAGAAAAAGCCTAGAGGGATGCGTGTCGCGGTCTTTTATGAACAATGCCAATGTACACGTCTCTCTGAGCTGCTGGCGAATCCAGAGAGAGATGAGAAAGTTCTGGGGGAAAACTTCCTTGGTCTGTCCCAGAGTGGGTCGCATGTCAAGGCGAGGTTTGTGTTAAGTTTGGATTAATATGGTATTTGATAAAATATGGAAAAGTATAGAATGATACATCCTATCGTCCTGTAGTATACATCATTAATTGGCATATTATGAGACAATGATTTTGGTACCAAACTTCAAGGAAATTATGATATCTTGGACAGTGTAGGATCATTAGATATGGTTAGAGACAACTTAAAAATTAACATCTCGCTCAAACTATCTAAAATCACTATAACTAGGTTATCTAGACACACAACACATGCATATACGAATACATTATAACTATCTAGAAATATGATTACAGGTTACGTTCAAGAGACATGTTCACTGTGTGTGTGCGTGAGTGTGTGCATGTCCAGAAGAGGGGGCTGGTGTTCTTCGATGTTAATCTATGAGATCGTAAACTGAGATTAGATCAAAGATTTACAGGCCCTTGGTCGGAGTTTTGGTGGATCCCTGCTGACGAACTAATGATGAAGTTTCCCAGACATTCAGTCATCAAAGGTTTCTTTTATTGCAGGGGTAAGTCCTGTGTGGGTTCCAAAGAGTCTCTTGCATTCCAAAGGTGCATCTGGTCAAAGGAGGCCTCTCGGGTTATTCTAGGTCACCTGAGTGGTGAAACTTTATATGTTTCATTTGGGTTAATTTAGAAATCAGTTTGGGCACCGTCATACGTTACAGTGTAGAATAACAACAAAAAAAATCCAGAAAAATGCATTTCAAAAAAGTTATAACTTGATTTGCATGCATTTTATTGAGGGAAATAAGTATTTGATCCCCTATCAATCAGCAAGATTTCTGGCTCCCAGGTGTCTTTTACACAGGTAACGAGCTGAGATTAGGAGCACTCTCTTAAAGGGAGTGCTCATAATCTCAGCTTATTACCTGTATAAAAGACACCTGTCCACAGAAGCAATCAATCAATCAGATTCCAAACTCTCCATCATGGCCAAGACCAAAGAGCTGTCCAAGGATGTCAGGGACAAGATTGTAGACCTACACAAGGCTGGAATGGGCTACAAGACCATTGCCAAGCAGCTTGGTGAGAAGGTGACAACAGTTGGTGCGATTATTCGCAAATGGAAGAAACACAAAATAACTGTCAGTCTCCCTCGGTCTGGGGCTCCATGCAAGATCTCACCTCGTGGAGTTTCAATGATCATGAGAACGGTGAGGAATCAGCCCAGAACTACACGGGAGGATCTTGTTAATGATCTCAAGGCAGCTGGGACCATAGTCACCAAGAAAACATTTGGTAACACAATACGCCATGAAGGACTGAAATCCTGCAGCACCCGCAAGGTCCCCGTGCTCAAGAAAGCACATGTACAGGCCCATCTGAAGTTTGCCAGTGAACATCTGAATGATTCAGAGGAGAACTAGGTGAAAGTGTTGTGGTCAGATGAGACCAAAATCGAGCTCTTTGGCATCAACTCAACTCGCCGTGTCTGGAGGAGGAATGCTGCCTATGACCCCAAGAACACCATCCCCACCGTTATGCTTTGGGGGTGTTTTTCTGCTAAGGGGACAGGACAACTGCACTGCATCAAAGGGACGATGGACGGGGCCATGTACCGTCAAATCTTGGGTGAGAACCTCCTTCCCTCAGCCAGGGCATTGAAAATGGGTTGTGGATGGGTATTCCAGCATGACAATGACCCAAAACACACAGCCAATGCAACAAAGGAGTGGCTCAAGAAGAAGCACATTAAGGTACTGGAGTAGCCTTAATCCCAGACCTTAATCCCATAGAAAATCTGTGGAGGGAGCTGAAGGTTCGAGTTGTCAAACGTCAGCCTCGAGACCTTAATAACTTGGAGAGGATCTGCAAAGAGGAGTGGGACAAAATCCCTCCTGAGATGTGTGCAAACCTGGTGGCCAACTACAAGAAACATCTGGCCTCTGTGATTGCCAACAAGGGTTTTTCCACCAAGTACTAAATCCAAATCAATTTATAACTTTTTTGAAATGTGTTTTTCTGGATATTTTTGTTATTCTGTCTCTCACTGTTAAAATACACCTACCATTAAAATTGTAGACTGATCATTTCTTTGTTAGTGGGCAAACGTACAAAATCAGCAGGGGATAAAGTAATTTTTTTCCCTCACTGTATATAGGTTTATCTCTGGGGAAAACCATAAGCAATAGTAACAGTTGCTCATAGTACAATAAGATCTAAATCAGGTAGTGATACTGACTTAGCTGAGAGTAGCTGAGAGTTGGAAAATATTTAATAATTTACAGTATCAGAAACAGCACAGAGATCAAGGGGGAGAATGTTAAGAGTCAGCAATTATTTGGTAACACTTTATTTGGATAGTCTACTCTGGAGTCTCTGTAGTTAGCAAATTACATATTAATGTGGTTATGAACAAGTTTATCAACAAACTCGCACATTGGTCAACATATGGTTGTTGACATTTAGTAAATAATCTATAGAACTTTTTAAATAAATATACAGTATAGGTCAATGAAATATGGATAAATATTTGTTTAGGCTGGTTCATGACAATATATCAGTGGTTTGATGACTGTTTGTAGAGTGTCTAAAGTGGACTATCCTGAGCATTCAATACTAATAAAAGACCCTTATGGAAAAATCAATACATGCAACACAATGTGTGTGATTTCTCCATAAGGTTCTTTGTATGTACTGTATGTGATTTTTCCATAAGGATCTTTCTACAAGAAAAATGGAATAGAAAGAAAAAAAGACAATAAACTGGTTAAATAAAGTGTGCAGACCACTTAACTAATGCTTTGTTAAAGCACATTTTGCTTGTAATACAGCACACAATCTTCTCAGTCTTTTTGGGTAAGAGTCTACCAACTTAGCACATACTGATTTGGCAATTTTATTCCACTCTTAATTGCAAAAATGCTCCAAATCTATCAAATTGCAAGGGGCTCTCCTTTTACGCAGCCCTCTTCAAGTTACTCCACAGGTTTTCAATAGGATTTAGTTTGTGGCTCTGACTGGGCCATTCCAAAATGTTGATCTTCTTCTTCTGAAGCCATTCTTTTATTGATCTGAATTTGTGCTTTGGGTCATTATGATGCTGGAAGGTGAAATTTTTCTTCATCTTCAGCTGTCTAACAGAGGCCTACAGGTTTTCTGCCAAAATAGATTGGTATTTGGAGCTATCGTTATTGTTGTTTTGTTGTTTATTTTGTTTGTTTATTTGTATAGCGCTTTTAACAATGGTTATTGTCCCAAAGCAGCTTTACAGAAATATATCAATTCAGGACATAGATTTTAAATTTATGAATTTATCCCCAATGAGCAAGCCAGAGGCGACGGTGGCAAGAAAAAACTCCCTGAGACGATATGAGGAAGAAACCTTGAGAGGAACCAGACTCAAAACGGAACCCATCCTCATCTGGGTGACACCGGATAGTGCAATTATAAATAAATAAATAAATCCCTTCTATAAATGTACCAATACTACATGGTCAAATAGCAGTTGTGAAACTATGAAAATTCATTACAGTTTTTATATGAAGACTGTTTTGTTGAACTTCACCACTGTTCACTGATGGAGACTTGAGTGCCAAACTGTTTGTGGTGATTATAGTCCTAAAGCCATCATAGCATAACTGTTCATATGAATTGAAGTCCAAAGCCATCTTTATGGTTTTTAAGAGGTACCATCCTCAGTAATCTCAATGATCTTTAGGCTGCACCGTGTGGGGCCATCCTCAGCGGCAGCATGCGACTTCCAATTGATGAGACCTCCAACCAGAAGTAGGGCATCAGGATGGATCAGGCAGGTCCAGAGAGCAGAAGGGGTCAGGATCACTGGCATCTCAGGAGTATCATGTGTAGCTCGACAGAAGGGGAGGGGGGGAGAGAGAGAGAGAGAGAGAGAGAGAGAGAGAGAGAGAGAAAGATTATTAGGTATGCTTATTGTCCCGTAATGGTTAAGGACAGTGTACTTTGCGGGAGTGAAAGCAGGTACTCCGGCAGGACTAGCTATGACAGCATAACTAAAACGGAGAGCCAGAAGGTAACACAGACATGAGGGCTCCCTGGGACATAAGGCAGCCAGCCACTCCACCATCAACAAACCTGGGTGAACGCGTGAAAGTGGGGGGTGAGGGGGGGGGACAGCATCCAAACATTCCAGTTCACCACAACATTCTATGCCTGTGAGACCTCTAGATCTGCTCCTTTACCTAAGAAAAAAAAAAATATTCACAAAAAGCTTGACTAAACAAATATGTTTTCAGCCTGGACTTAAACACTGAGACTGTGTCTGAGTCCCAAACACTAATTGGAAGGCTGTTGCATAACTGTGGGGCTTTGTAAGAGAAAGCTCTTCCCCCTGCTGTAGCCTTCACTATTCGAGGTACCAGCAAATAGCCTGCACCTTTTGATCGAAGTAGGCGTGGCAGATCATAAAAGACCAAAAGTTCACTTAGGTACTGTGGCGCGAAGCCATTTAGCGCTTTATAAGTCAATAGTAGTATTTTATAATCAATGCAAAATTTCACTGGGAACCAATGCAGTGTGGATAAGATAGGGGTGATGTGGTCATATCTTCTGGTTCTAGTAAGGACTCTTGCAGCTGCATTCTGGACTAACTGGAGTTTGTTTATGCTCCTACTTGAACACCCAGACAGTAAGGCATTACAATAATCCAACCTAGAGGTGATGAAAGCATGGACTAATTTTTCTGCATCATGTAGTGACAATATATTTCTTATCTTAGCAATATTTCTGCGGTGAAAGAAGGCTATCCTAGTAATATTATCTACATGGGCGTCAAAGGAAAGACTGGAGTCAATAATCACACCAAGGTCTTTTACTGCTGCACATGAAGAAACACAAAGGCCATCCAGAGTTACTATATAATCAGAAAAGTTACTTCTAGCTGCATGTGGTCCTAGTATAAGTACTTCTGTCTTGTCAGAATTTAGTAAGAGGAAGTTAATAAGCATCCGCTGTCTAATGTCCTTTACACATTCCTTGACTTTATTAGACTGGTGTCTGTCATCTTGCTTTGCTGAAACATACAACTGTGTGTCATCAGCATAACAGTGGAAGCTAATTCCATGTTTACAAAAAATTTGACCCCGAGGTAGCATATATAAAGAAAAAAGCAGTGGGCCTAAAACAGAACCTTGTGGAACATCAAACTTTACCTCAGTATGCATAGAGAATTCACCATTTACATCTATGAACTGATAACGATTAGTCAAATAAGACCTGAGCTAGGAGAGGGCCGTTCCCTTAATGCCAACAACATTTTCTAGTCTATCGAGGAGAATAGTATGATCAATTGTATCAAAAGCTGCACTAAGGTCAAGCAACACAAGCATGGAGACACAACCCTGATCAGAGGCTAGCAGTAGGTCATTTATCACTTTAACAAGTACTGTCTCTGTGCTATGATGAGGCCTAAATCCTGACTGATACATTTCATGAATGTTATTCCTATTTAGGTATGAGCATAGCTGCTGTGCTACAACCTTTTCTAAGATCTTGGAGATAAAAGGGAGATTTGATATTGGCCTATAGCTGGACAATTGACAGGGGTTAAGGTAAGGTTTTTTAATCAGGGGTTTGATAACTGCTAGTTTAAATGATTTAGGTACATAGCCAGTGCTAATGGAAGAATTAATTATTTCTAGAAGGGGTTTGATTATTTCTGGAATAATCTGTTTGAAGAAACATGTAGGTAAGGGATCTAGTATACAAGTTGATGATTTTGATGAAGAAATTAATGAAATTAGTTCGGTCTCTCTAAGGGGAGTAAAGCACTCTAATCGTTGATCTGATACTGCTATATTATTATCTACAGGGTTAGTTAGATTGTCTGGTTTTAAATTAATAGTCTGAATTTTTTGTCTAATATTTTCAGTTTTGCCAATGATAAAATTCATGAAATCATCGCTGCTATATAATGATTGTGTGCCTGTTTCTGTGGCGGTTTTATTCCTAGTTAATTTTGCTATAGTTTTAAATAAGAATCTAGGATTATTTTTATTATCTTCAATTAAGGTAGAGAGATTGATCTAGCAGCACTAAGAGATTTCCTATAGTTCAGGAGGCTCTCCTTCCATGCTGTTTGAAATACTACCAATTTGGTTTGACACTATTTACGTTCTAATTGTCAAGTGATCTGCTTTAAGGTACGTGTGTGATCATTATACCAGGGTGCTAGCTTTTTCTCTCTAATTATTTTTCTTTTAAGTGGAGCTACCTTATCTAATGTGTAGCAGAACATTGACTCTAAGCATTCAGTCGTCTGATCAAGTTCTGTGGGACCAGACGGTGATCTAATTATAGTTGATATCTCTGGGAGGTTATTGATAAAACTCTGTGCAGTAGCTGACGTGAATGTATGTTTGACACAGTAGCATGGCAAGGTGGATATATTATGATCAATGCGCAATTTACACGAGATGAGATAATGATCTCAGATAGCTTCAGAGTGCGGAAAAGAGTGTGTCAAGAGTGTGACCACCATTATGAGTGGGTCCTGTTACATTCTGTTTGACCCCTACTGAATCTAAAATAGACACAACCGCTGTTCTTAGAGGATCTTCTGGGTTATCAAAGTGAATATTAAAGTCACCAACAATTAATGCTTTATCTAGAGAAACAACCAGGTTCGAGATAAAATCAGCAAATTCACCAAGGAATTCAGAATATGGCCCTGGGGGTCTGTAAATAATAATGAGTGGAATCGACTCGATAGACTTATTTTTTGTGGTTACATATGTTATACTGGTATGAAGAACTTCAAAGGAGTTGAACTTATGGCTAGGTTTTTGTGTGACGCCTAGATTTTCATTATAAATGAGTGCCACACCTCCTCCTCTGCCAGTAAGATGGGGCTGATGTATATAACTGTATACAGGAGGACTGGCTTCATGTAATGCTATGTACTCGTTTGGTTTAATCCATGTTTCTGTTAAACACATTATATTAAACTCCTGATCGGTAATGGTTTCATTAACAATAAGTGCTTTAGACATAAGAGATCTAATATTTAACAGTCCTAGCTTCAGATCAAAGGTGCTGGCTGTGCATTCAATATGGTCTAATTTTATGTTAATTAGGTTACTCAAACAAACTTTCCGAAAATTTCTACATATTTGTTTAGCTCAGGGAACAGACACAGTCTCGATATTGTGGAACCTAGGTGACGACTCAGTGCAGCTAGCAGACGGTTGGTTTAGCCTGCTTGCCTGCTCCCTGGCATGGCTCTGGATAGTCAACAGTTAACTAGGCCTGTTCTGAGACTATATGCCATGCTGCAAGAAATGAGAGCAGCACCTTCCCGAGTGGGATGGATACTGTCCCGCCCTAACAGGCCAGCTTTGCCCTCAAAACTGCTCCAATGATCTATAAATCCCACATTGTTTTCAGAGCACCACCTGGACATCCAGCAGTTCAGCGACCATAATCTGCTGTAAGTTACATCGCCACGCCACATTGGGATGGGGCCAGAGCATGTTACTGCATCGGACATTGCCTTCGCTAATTTACACACCTCTACAATGTTACTCTTAATAACCTCTGACTGGTGAAGGCGTATATCATTAGCTCCTACATGAATAACTATCTTTGAAAACCTGTGCTTGCCTAAGACCCTAAGATTACCTGTCCAGCGCCCTGTCCGGCGCCCTGGCTCCCGGTATACACCTAACTAAAGCTGCTGGAGCCCCTAAAGGCCTAGCTAATTTCACATGCCTTAAGATAGAGTCTCCTATAACCAGAGCTCTTTCATGTTTCTCAGCGGGTGCTTCACTGAGGAGAGCAAACCTGTTGGACACGTGAAGCGGAGAGGAGTGGTGCTCCCATGGGCGAGCCTTAGCATTAGCTTTGGCTTTGCGATTAAGCCATCACCCATTCGCCCCGCTGTGAAGGCTCTAATGCCGGAGTTGGGGGATTGCTATATCCGCCCGAGGCATCCAGACTTTCCCCTACAGAAACTACACTGCTCTCACCCTCACTAACCCTCTCTAGAGTCTAGATGCACACCTCTAATGCTGCAATCTTCTCTGTCAGAGAGCTAACTAGCATACACTTAGCACAAATAAAGCTATTACTAATGACGGAGGAAGAATGACTAAATATCCTGCACTCAACACGCTGAACGAGCTGAAGATTAGCCATAGCTATCCTCTATTCCCTCTTGACTAGAGTCCCAGTTCCAGCTGAAGAGAAGCTGTCCCATAGCATGACGCTTCCACAACCATGCTTCACTGTGGGTATGTTGTTCTTTGGGTGGTAAGCTGTCTTGTTTTTGCAACAAACATATATTTTAGAATTCAGTGGTGTAATGTAACAAAGTAATAATACTTTATTACAGTACTTAAGATTTTTTTGGGAGAATCTGTACTTTACTTGACTTTTTATATTTCTGTCAACTTTCACTTTTACTCCACTACATTTCCTAAATAAAATGTATACTTTTACTCTGATACATTTCCCCTAAGCATCTTCGTTACTATGAAATAAAATCGGAAGAACACAGACTGCAAGCAAGCAGATTTGACAAATCAGTGGTCCGGTGCTTGCAAGTTAGATCATTGGTTAAATCCCATTACGCATGTGCAAACAAGTGCTCTCAAAGTTCCAATTTGACAATGTTAGTTATTAGCAGACAGCCCAACTCTCCCAGAAGTTCTGGGAGTCTCCCACATTTTAACAGCGGCTCCCTGATGCGCGCAAATTATATACAATATCCCGGAAATCGATTAAAAAAAATTTTTTTAGAGCGAGCGAGAGAGAGTTAAATGGTCATTTCTAATAGGCCTAGTAGACGGGCTCTGGAGAAACCGAGAGAGTGAGTGACAGACATGGTGAGAGAGTGACACAGTGCACGTCCTGATTGGTCTCTCTTTGTGCTAACTAACCTATCAGTTTTCTTGGTAGGTGGGTGTAACAATTTAAAGACGGGCAAGGAGGAGGCGGGAACTGGCTGATCGTAAACGTAAAGTTTAATCATAAACGAAACAGAACAGGAAACACACAAACGGAACACAAAATGCACGTGCGTCTCTCTCTCTCTCTCTCCCTGGCGCTTCCAGCCGCTCCTTTATCTCTCTCTCTCCCACTAATTAGACAGATCAGTGCCAGGTGTGCGTCCTCACAGCCTGGCCACGCCCTCCTCCTCGCCACACTCCTCCACCACCAGATTCAGGCCTCCGGCCTGACGTACACCCCCTGCCACTCAACCTGCGAGCGAGAGGAGAGATGAGGAGGAGGAAGAGGGGAGAGAGAAGAAGCAAGCTGGAGAGCGAGCCAGGGAGAAAGAGAGGAGAGAGGGGAGAAAAACACTCCGGTCCCCAGATACGCTGTCGTCCGGTTCTCAGCCAGCTGGGAAGCGATCTCCCACGGTGCTGGGCGATGGCACTGGACTTCCGAGCGGGCGGCTGCGGCTCCTCCCCTAGGGACAGCTGCGGCTCCTACCCTTTCCAGGCGGACGGCAGCCACATCTCTGCTTCCCCAGCGGAAGTCAGGCTCCTCCCCTTTTGCAGGCGGATGGCAGCCACATCTCTGCTTCCCCGGCAGAAGTCAGGCTCCTCCCCTTTTCCGCCAGACGGCAGCCACATCTCCGCTTCCCCGGCGGACAGCAGCGGGTCCTCCATCTCCTGGTGGATGGCAACCGCTCCTTCCCTTTCAGGCGGACGGCAGCTGTTCCTCCGCATCCCAGCAGACGACAGCGACTCCTCCGTCCTCCTCGGCAATCGGTCCAACACCACCGCCTCCTCAGTGTCGCGGTTCCCCCCACAGCAGCGAGAGCTCTCTGACAGCGCGTCCCTCCTCCTTTCCGGGTTTCGGCACCAGTGTAACAATTTAAAGGTCAGGCAAGGAGGAGGCGGGAACCGGCTGATCGTAAACGTAAAGTTTAATCATAAACAAAACAGAACAGGAAACACACAAACAGAACACAAAATGCACGTGCGTCTCTCTCTCTCTCTCTCCCTGGCGCTTCCAGCTGCTCCTTTATCTCTCTCTCCCACTGATTAGACAGATCAGTGCCAGGTGTGCATCCTCACAGCCTGGCCACGCCCTCCTCCTCGCCACAGCGGGCTTTACAGTCGACCTTTCTCTCCAGTTCATACGTCAGTTCAGTACAGTTTAGTGTCTGTAGCTCCATGGCAGAGTGTCCACATAAAAAAAATGAAGTACAAAATGCACTTCACCCCAGACTACACTAAAGTGAACCCATGCATAATAGGGTTAAAAAAAACAAACAATGACAGTGTAGCTCGCTGCACTGTTTGCAGTAGTGATTTCTCAATTGCCCATGGTGGGTTAAATGACTGTAAAAGATGTTGAGGTGAGTTTAATATCATTCGTTCATTAGCATAGCTAACATTATTTTAAGTAGCTGCTATAAGGAGCTACTGTATTGATGTCTAGATGATGAGGCCAAATTCCCTGTAGACATGTGTGAAGTAGTTATTGAATGAAAAATGACTCCGTGAGTTGAATAATACAGTAATATAATATAGTATAATATAATACGAAACAGTGTAAGTACATATTTTTGCAGGTTCGGATGTCTGTATTAGTTAAAAATTAAAACTTAACGCAATCTTGTTGCTCAAACAGTACAATATAAGTACGGTCAGCCATACGGTGAATTGTTTATTCTGAAAGTTTTGCAGTTTGGCAACTTGAATGACATATTGCCCCTGACAAAGTTACTAGAGACTGAGCTCTTTGTTCCTTTCAAGAGCTTCAGCTTGAAGACTTTGTTTTGTAGGTTCCATTTTTAAGGTGGTGTACATGCTTAAAAAGAATAAACTTTTTGTATTAACAGCATTTACTTGTACTTTTATTTTCAATACTTAAGTACATTTAATATAAAAAAAATACTTTTCACACTTAAGTACAATAAATATATGATACTTTAAGACTTTTACTCAAGCAATAATCTAAAAGGTGACTTTAACTTCTACCGAAGTCATTTTCTGGTAAGATATCTGTACTTTAACTCAAGTGTGGCTTTCAGGTACTTCATCCACCACTGTCAGAATTATACCTAAAAAGTTCTAGCTTGGTTTAATCAGATCATAACACATGCTTTTGCCTCATGGTGCCCCATTTTCTCCACTTGTTGATGATGGCCTGTATGGTGTTCCTTGGTACATCTAATGTTTTGGAAATTCTTTCATACCCATCTCCTGATTGATACCTTTGAGATCCTGTACATGCTTTGTAAGCTCTTTGTGAACCATAGCTTCAGCATGATGAAACCAAGAAGATGTCAAGAAAATCCTAATGAAACAATTTATCTTTATTTGGGGTTAATCAGAATCACTTCATTGATGACAGGTGTATGATAATTACTTTTGAACATGAGTTTCAAGTGAGCACAGTCACATGCCCCATTATAAAAGGGTATGCACATTTGTTCAACCAGGTATTCCTAAAACATTTCTATTTATTTAACACTTCAATTCTGTTGGTTGGTATTTCACATCAAAGGTGGAAAAGGATCTGACATTAATTATCTTGGTTATATTTATTTTATGTCACAAAAACCACACCAAAAATCATCAGAAACAGGGGTTTGTAGGCTTTATATATCCATTGTATAACTGTCTTGTTGCAGTATTTTGGAGCTATATTAGAAAATGGGCAGTAATTCTCCCATTAGTTAGGGTCAAGACCAAGTTTCTAAAGAATGGGGGTAACGGCAGCAGTTGTGAGAGAAGAAGGAACATTATAAGAAACAAGTGACGTGTTATTGAGATGACAGATGGGTGTGGAGATGACTGAGAGACAATTACTGTGGCAGGGACAAGGGACAGGATTGGGCAGGCAGGACGATGCATTTGATTTCGAAATGAGATCAGAGATAACTCTTGGCTCAGAAAGAGAGAAAGCTGTCAAGAGTTTGTCTGGGGATTTATGGAGAGTATCACTGTAAATGAGTGAAGGGGAGGCAGTTGGGAAGTGCTGATATAGTTTGCAGATTTTATCTTCAAAGTAGCGAAGAACTCCTTCAGCATCACTTGGCTGCAGTTTCTAGTTCCGCTGATTATTGTAATACTCATTACAATAATCAGTGGAACTAGAAATTGCAGCCAAGTATGGCTGAAGGACGTTTTGGTCTGTGATCAGTTCCATTTATTACAGAGGAAATGCATGGGCAGCATTCATGGCAGCACTATTGGGAAGCATGTGGGCTGAGTAGGCTTGGGAGTGAATAGTAAGTTCAGTTTTCTTAAATGCTTGAGGTGAGAATTTGATGGAATGAAATCCAGATGGTTATGCGCATCAGAAATTGTGACATTTCCAGAATCATGACGGACAAAGTTAACATAAAGTGACAGGATCAATACCATAATTAGAAGGAATTAAAGCTAGCTAGCTAGGTAACAGTACCTAGCAAATTACTTGCTATTAATAATCTAGCTGCAGATTCGTTTTAAATTCCAGGTCATCACAGATCATAAATAAACAACAGAATATAATTTTAGCTTTTGACTTTTTATTTAAGCAAAAAATACACGATTACTATTACTTTCTGCATCTTCTCTGTATGTGCTACAGCATCTAATTATTCTGGGATTCTGGGAGTTGGACTTCCCTGAGATCTGAGAGTTCATGACACCGCACTGACCCGTGTGCACAGAGAATGGTCTATAAGCAGCTTACAGTCAATTTCACAACACCTGCAGTCAAAGAAGGTAGTTAACTACTCCAAAGTAACAGGTAACAACAAATTAGTGAGGAGCAATAAATCCTTCACGGTTGAAAAGGTGCCTGGGAGTATAGGGAGAAATCTCAGGCATGTAGGGTGTAATGCATAGTTTAAAATGTCTAGAAGAATCCAAATCAAAGATTGTGAATAACTCAGAGTTCCACAGAAACAAAACAACAGAGACCAAGACACCAGCAGGAAGCAGCAACACAGATTTTCTTACACAGCATACTCTAATCTCAAGTAATCCTGAGTTTTCATTAGAGTTTCTATGTAAATGCCCATGGAAAAGTAATGATCAGCCAATCATGACCCAGGAAATAGGCCATGCAGGATTTATCTCCAGTAGTGGTTAAAACTACTCCAGATTTGCTGTAACTTTTGATTGAGAGCTTTTTGTCACTGATCAGTCTGGCAATATACATATTCAAACCAATCATGAAAATGGAAATCATTACTTAGCAACAACAGGTGTGACTTACCTTATGTCACTGAATTCATACCAGCACCACCTACAACACTATGGCACTCCTTGTTTAGTGTCACTGCTGTGTTGAGAAAGGCCCGTCATGCAGTAATCATGTGGTAGTAAAACTGAAAGATGGTGTAGTGAGTGTCTAACAAATTGTGCACAACAACAGTGGTGATATTATCACTATTTGTATCTTTGTATACCTACAAAGCATATCTATATGGTAGGTTTAAATAGCCAAAGAGTGCAGCTACAAGGCAGGTGTACCTAATGAACTGGTCACTGAGAATATATAAGAAATTCAGGTTATTACACTGCAAAAAAACATCTTAGCAAATGAAAATATCTTGAATATAGTCAATATGGTCTAGTATTTCATATTATAAGATTACAATGAAATCCATATACAAGGTTATAAAACCTATTTTGAGACATTTTACTTATTTGAAGCTTCAAATAAGCTTTCTTATTTTATCGGCAGATACGTTTTATTCTTTCTAGAAATAAATGCTTAAAATGATCTCCCAGTGGAACAAGACTGAGAAGATGGCTAGAAATAGGGTTTCATAATGTTATATTTGATTTATTGAGTGTCTAGTATCTTCAAAATTAACACTGAAAAAAATGTATATATATATATATATATATATATATATATATATATATATATATATATATATATATATATATATATATATATATATATATATATATATATATATATATATATATATATATATACACACAGGACTGTGCAAAAGTCTTAGAAGTCTGTGCAAAAAAAAAATCCAAAGGCCTATCCCAGGGGACTCTGGGCACAAAGCAGGGGACACCCTGGATGGGGTGCCAACACATCACAGGACAAAATCACACACACACTCACACACCCATTCACACACTACTGACAATTTATAGATGTCAATCAGCCTACAACGCATAATTTTGGAGTGGGGGAGAAAAACTGAGTACTCGGAGGAATACCTGCAGGGAGTACCCGTTATCCGCCTATTTCTACACGCATGAGCTCACAGATGGCCATGATTGGTTAGTGTCACTGTGATTGACAGGGGAAAGAGTGTATGCCACCCCTCCCTCCCCGGCCAATTCTGCTCTCTTGGACTCCCGGCCACGGATGGCTGTGGCATCATCAGAATCTGAACTTGCGACGATAGGGCAAACACTTTTCTGCCATATATTAATTTTTTTTATACTGTTTTTTCCAACCCAAATAATATGGCTTAAACTCTATTATTATTTACATTCTCATAATAGACAAAAAACATCTCCTGAATATTAAAGTTACTCTTTGCTGAGTTAAGAATTGCCCATTAAAAGTGATCGGGGGTCTGTTAGTGTCTACGTGAGCTGGATCTTTAAGAAAGGTCTTGATGATGGATGGAGGAGTTGCGATGAAAGCAGAAAGCAAAGTAGGGTCTTCTTTAAATGCAGAGCACGCTCTGCTTGCAATGCTGTAAGAGGATTTAGTCTCCTCCCCTCTCCTACAGAACTCTCCTATTTATGGCTGGCTGATGCTCAAGAATCACTGTGCTTGAACTGAACATCAAATGCCACCTTTATTAGTTCACTTCTGCAGGAAGTGATGATTTGTAGACATGCTTTGCTATCACCTTATCATCTATGATAGCAGTTGGAAAGCTTCCACACCAACACCATGATGGTGTTAATGACAGTGAGATTTCTCAATTGTTGAAGTAGGTAGTTTCCTTGTTTTAAACCAGACCAAGTTCTTAACTAAGGCAGTATCACAGTATTGCACAAGCTTGATTAATGTTGTTCTTGTTTCAACACACTTCACAGCATGCAGTGAATGATCATCCAGATCTCTATTTGCCTTGCTAACAAAACAGGAATGTGCAATTATGACAGTCCCTGGGTCAGCATCAATTTCATTGACCCAGACAAAAGCCACATTCAGTCCATGCTTTCCCTCTATTTATATCAGTCTGGAGTAATCTGTCAGTTCCTCAGCCATGATTGCGGGTTCGTGTGTGTTCTGGTATTAGGGAGAGAAGGGCAGAGATAGAGAGTTGTGAAATAATTTCTCCTCCCACTGCCAGGCTCAAGTATGATCCAATATCTGGTTTAATGCCAGGGAAGATATGCCTCACCAATAAGGAAACAATGTGGTCGACAGGACTGTAGAAATTGAGTAAAGCATCTGGCACACACAGAGGCCTTGAATATGTAGAGTTAATCTGTATTCCTCTTCCATGCACAATATTTTGAAGATGGCCCTATCATTAGAGTTTATTGTTCTTGCCACTTCAAAGGAGTCGATTGCAATCAGCTAGAAACCCTAAGCTCTAGCCACAGTGCATGAATGTGCCTGGCAGGGAAGAAGGAGGCTATTTACTATGTAAATAGCTTCTCTATCTATTCAGTTCTGACGTGCCTTTAGATGCAGATTCATTCAGGCTTTTATTATATACTATACAGTGCTCTGGAAATCGAGCCTTATTCATGATGAATCACGGTTATTACTTTTTATTCACAACCTGTGTGAACGTTCTGTAAAGACTCTGAAGTTCTGCAGAACTGGAGTTTATAAAGCTAGATACTGGAGGTCTTTACCAACACACTTTTGTCTGAAATGCTTCATTTGCATGTGAGTTTGTGCAGCTGTACAGTAGATTGCTTGGGTAGATTTACTAAAGAAGCATATAATTTACATGATAAAGCAGCCTTCCTGATGACGTGCGCAAGATATGGTAATTGCACCTTTATAAGCGTTTAGTACTGCAGTCACACAGGAAGACCGTGGTGGAAGATCTAGTACAAAGCCTTAACTGGATTAGCAAAATTATACCTTGTTCACATTCAGATAGAGGTGTCAAGGACAAGTTTCATTGTGTTTGATGCTTACAGTATTACCAGTGTTACAATGTTTTCGGGTTCCTTTTTTTTTAACATTTCCAAATGAACTGATCTGTGATGAAAAATAATGGATAAATGGATAACTTACAAAAAGTGGAAGTATCAAAAATAGTGGTACAAAAACATGAAGGAAAACGTATGATGTGTGATGGTGTCTAACAATGACTGCTAAGTACTTGGGCAGGTTCCTTCATGATTGTGTGGTATTGGAAAACATCTCTCACATAGATTGCATGTAACATCCCTTAATCATAGGTAGTGACAATCAGTCTGCATGGAACTCTTAGTAAACAGCATGATTGTAGAGTGTAGCCTCTTTGTCACACATTGGAACATCACCCAACTGAGGGAAAATTAAACTCCACAACAATCATCAAGTGGCTCCTCTTGGGTCAAGTCAAGATGCAGAGATTTGATGTACTGACACATAGCAGCAGAATAAGATGTCCATGATTGCTTATAATGGTGAGGATTGCCTGTGCTATGCCACAGGATTTGGTCTAATAAGGTATTAGAACCAAAGACATTAGGACATTTGCGTCTGCTCCTTATTTCTTCCTGTATCTTCTTTATTATCATCACTACACAAGTGATAATTGCCAACATGGACAGGCTGGCTTAGACACACTATTGCTGGCTGGAACAAACTTTCATGTTTTTTTTTTGTTTTTTGTTTTGTTTTTTTTTTTTACATAAAAAAAAAAAACATATTAGTGATGATGAGTCACTTTTCTCTAACTTTGCCACACAAGTCTTTTAAGTGTGAGTGGCAAGGAAATGGTGCACTTCAAAAGCAAGCACTCGCATGCTCACACTATTGTGTCTTTGCAAATTAACACTTTATATTACAAATGTTACAAGGGACAGCATTTTATCTTCCTGAGGCAGCCTTTAGGATGCTCTCACCTCTGCATTCAGCACTAAGCAAACGCATAGAGCTACATGGAGGATATAATTAAAGTGTAAAAGCTTTTTACCTTTCAGAAGAATGGTGCAATTTACCTTTTTTCACTCATATATATATATATATATATATATATATATATATATATATATATATATATATATATATATATATATATATATATATATATATATATATATTTCTTTTCATTTCTACATCAATATGAACAGAAAAACCTTTGTTTGGCAGGGGGAATAGAAAAGGGGGCCCCAGTGAGGAACAGCAACAGGCACACTCATTATCTGTGCCTGCAAAAGTTCCTGGAACAGAAAGTCACATGACCTGTGTGGGCAAGGATTTGTCTTTTTCCTGCATGAAGGCTCTTTGATATGCATGCTCTTATATATCATTTTGAATAATGTTTAATCCTATTCCACCAGCAGAAAGGTGCATTTTTTGCTTCTCCTCAGTGGGACCATCCTCATTTTCCACATCCTGGGCTTAACAAACAAGCTTCAGCTGCTTCAGCATCTCAGACCCATTCATACATACCTGTCCTCTCTAACTGTGATGGAGGGCTCCAAATGAACGATACCCCACCTAATGCATCGCACCCCGCAACACCTTCCATGGTAATAATGGAATTATTCATAGATCTGCTCCTTTGTGTGGAGCAAGCACTTCATCGCTTCATGACTGATACAAGATGTTTACTCATTTACCTCCACCCAAGCTAGTATTTGTGTTTGTCTTTGTTGAACTGCATTCCTCTTAACACATCACTGATTTATCATCCTGACACTTCAATTATCTAGTGGTTTTGTGTAACCATCTATGCTATGCTGAGTGCCTATTTTTAAACAGACTGCATTGAAAAGGCAATCTCTTTCACATGAGGTCTTACAGATGAGAATTTTTTTTTTGTTGTTGTATAAGAAACCACTCACATAGCTGTTAAATTGAAGCTTTTCAAGTTTTGATCAATTACATCACATTGGTTCTGATCATAAAGAAGTCACAGCTAATAACTGGCAATATTAGTGCATTTCAAAAATGCCAATTTGTTCATTCTAATTTGAGTATAAATTAATTTGCGAATGATTTCTTTCATGTTTGTCCTAAACAGGGTAAGTTACAGCACAAGTCTATTATGTGGCTGGAAAACTTCGGTCCAGTTCAGTCTGTTGTCTGTGTTTACATGGGCTTCCTATGGACACTCCTCAATGCCTCTTCACTCCACCCCATCTCAGTCAGTTTGGAAAGGAAAACATGGTGGGCTCCGGTAAGCACCCAGAGCAGACAGATACTTTAACTGTGAGAAAAGAAAAAAAAAAGAACTTCAACAGCAACTTTGTAAAACTAGAATAAACACTGGAAGAGCTTTTCCAAGCTTTTCACTGGTGAAGGGGATGAAGCTGAAAGTGAAATTAGTGACGTCGCTCCTAGAAATGTATCTAAACACAGTCTGGATAAAGAATTCAACTGTTTCAATGGCTGTCTAACTAGCTAATGCTGCAATGGCTGGCTAACTAGCTAACACTGCTAGCTAACTAGCTACAGTAGCTGAAAAACTCATGGGAGCAAATTACAAAGCAAAACAGCACAGTGAAGGCACCTTTGACCGTTCTTGATGTGGCAAATCAGTATGAGCCGAATTTCATGTGTTTATATGTTATAACTTGGCTATTAAGTAGCTGAGCAGCCTAGTTGGCAAAACCATAAGTCAGGCTAAAATGCTAAAACCAGGAGACATGGGAGTTTGATGTGTGCTCTGGCAAAAACACCACTGTACCAAGAAGAGCCAAGAAGAGTACATGACTTACAATCAAATTATTAGTATTGAAAAATGACATCAGTCCTATTTAATTTTTGACCAGGCCAGTTTAGATTTGCTCTGTACTACAGACTTAGATATCAGCCAAACCCAGTCACCCATATCCAATTAAACGATAGGTCTTGGCAAAAACGTCCAACTTTTCGCCTACAGTCTCTCCCTCCCTTGCACTTTGTCAGCCTTCTTCTCTAAGCTGTAGTCACGCTCTGTAGACAGCTGATTAATGCTCTCTACACCATGTGCAGAGCAAAGCTCATTGGACTCCACCTCCAAACAGTGCTGAGGAGAGACGAAAGAGACTTAAAAAGTGCGAGGGAGAAGAGCTAAGTGACTGTAGGTCTAGACATGGCCAGACTGAAGCCATTTGCTCTAGTTGCAATATACCCAAACAAAACACCACAGAGGCACTCTACTCCAACGCATGCCATGTTCAGTCATGCAGTGCTTCTTATTTCTATTTGAAATTAGAATTTATTGATTTGTACTTTAGTTAGATTCCCACCACATATGTAGGCATTTATTCAAGGCCCATTGGATATGCCTTCGTAATACATCAATTTTCCTCCCACAAAGTGGAGAGAGAGAGAGAGCGAGAGAGAGAGACCAGCTTGGATGACTTCAAATGCTTCCACATGCAGTGCTAGTAAGGGAAGAGGAACTGTAATTGCTAATTTGGCTGGGCTTATGGTATTTCCCTGTTCTTATCTGCACTGTAAAACCTTAATCAATTAAGGAAATTGATCACCCTAAACTTCTTAAGTTTAAAAACTGATTGCTTTGAGTGCAGCTAAGTTATAAAGATTTGAGTTTGCTTAGCATGTTTTTATTACACTTACGTAAATACACTAATCAAGTCAATTTTGTAAGGCAAAAAGTTTGTGGACACCTGACCATCACACCCATATGTACTTGCTGAACATCCCATTTCAGATTTAGTCCTGCCTTTGCTGTTATAACAACCTCCACTCTTCTGGGAAGGCTTTCCACTAATTTTTGGAGTGTGGGGATTTGTGTTCATTCAGCTACATGAGCATTAGTGAGATCAGGCGCTGTTGGGTGAGGAGGTCTGGGGTGCAGTCCGTGTTCCAGTTCATCCCAAAGGTGTTCAGTGGGGTTGAGGTCAGGGCTCTGTGCAGGACACTCGAGTTCTTCCACTCCAACCTTCTCAAACCATGTCTTCATGGAGTTCGCTTTGTGCACAGGGGTATTGTCATGCTGGAACAGGTTTGGGCCTTTTAGTTCAAGTGAAGGGAAATTGTAATGCTACAGCATACAAAGACATTCTACATAATTGTGTGATTCCAACTTTGTGGAAACAGTTACAGTTAGAACAACATACAGTTACTTTCTTTTTCTGCCCCATCCAGGTATTTCCTGTATTTTCTGCCCCTAGCCAGTTCAGGTATTTTTATGTGTTCCAGCTCAAGCACACCTGGTGCAACTAATGAAGCCCTCTATTAGTTGCATTAGGTGTGCTTGAGACAACACCTGTTTTGCATAGTTGTGCTGTTGTAAGGGATTCTGTTCAGGGGGTTAAATAATTTTGAGACTGGAGAAGTCATTATAAGTTGCATTTTCAGTTGAATTTGGAGAAACCACTTGAAGCATTCGTTGTGTTGAACTACTTCAATTGTTTTTGTTTGATTTGTTCATTGTTCATTTGTTCATATAGTGTATTTTAAAAATAAAACAGCTCGCTCACTCACTCACACACTCTCACTCTCTGCTTTATTCTAAGAGCAATTTATCTTAGCCAATCCACCTACTGGCATGGATACTTCAAGAACATTTGAAATTCCACACAGACATACACCTAGGACATAACCCTAGGATTGAACCCAGGACCCTGAATTACGTAAGCACAATATAATGCTGCTTAATGTAAAATAATTTTATCACTTAGTGTGTGTATATTTTATAGGTGTCTTAGGTTTATGTTTAATATGCTGTCATATGACAACAGCACTGTAAAAACATTACTGTGTTCTTTGAGCTTTGGTTTGGATTACTGTTACTGAGTTTTGTGTCATTGTTTGCAGTTACCATATTCACAACTGCAGTTTCTTGTTCTTCAGCAAACACCTTTTTGTGACGGGCAGCCGATGGATCCTACAGTAAAACAAAAAACACAACTCAGGTTTCTAGAGGCTTTGCTCACAGTATTTTGCAACAGTACAGGAAAATGCTGTTCAGTCAGGTATCCTCAGAGAATGTGTTTCTTACCTGTTGGTTTGATGAAAAATTCTTACAATAGAGGTGGCCGTAGAGCGTGCTAGGTTTGGCTGCACACTGTGGCCAGCCTCTCTCATGTGTAGACCATGATTGACCACATGACTGTTAAATGAATGTAGCCCTTATTTTATCTGAAACTATGGTCCTTGATCTTGGCTTGCTATCTGTCCTTGGTTTTCTTTGCGGGCCATGTTTAGGGAAGTTTAGAGAGTTCCAAAAACATCCCCTTTTGTAATGATGGTAATGAAGGCACACCTGGGAGTGTTGTTAGCTAAAATTGGTATCAGTCATCGATATAAAATAAAACCTGTAACCATAGACATTTATTTTGCAAGAGTTTGATTTTCCAGTATTCAGGATGGTGTTAGTTGTTCTATAAATGCAGCAAATTGCTGTAGAGTTGTGTTTAAACCTTTAAGAGTTGTGAAAGCAGTGGTTTAGCATCTGCAATATGTGCTGTATATATATAGTGTTTTGTCAGTAGTGTAATCTGAATGAAAAACGTATTCATGAATTTTGGAAACGGGAGTCATTGAATGCGTTTTGTGTGAAAGCCTATGGAATGTGATCCACAGTTTAGCCCATATAAACGGCTGGTGTGCCCACTGTGTTTGGAAAATGTGCCTTCAGTATTGAGAAATGGGTGTTAGTAATCCTAAAAAATAAAAAACTGTAATATTTATTTATTCAGTAAATGGATTTCCATCTCATTTCTTCACAATCCAGTTTTACCATCTCAGCTGAAGTGAGTCTGAAAATATTTGGAACATGTTGTAATTTTATTACATATTTGCAATCTCCATCAATTTGTCCATGATGTGGCTTGAAACATAATCAATGACAATCGATAAATAATTTTTGGTGAAAATTTACAAAGGTCACTGCAATCATATGAAGCATGTCCATGAGGAATTATAAGTCACATCAATTAACTAACAGTAACGACTGCAGCCAATTAGGCTGATCTCAGTAGAACGTGCTTCGTATGCACAAATGAGAGGGTACATTTGTGTGTGTGTGTGTGTGTGTGTGTGTGTGTGTGTGTGTGTGTGTGTGTGTGTGTGTGTGTGTGTTTTCTACAAATGAGACAGCAAATCAAGCTGACATTTAAAAGAGAGTTTTAACAAGTTATAGATGATAAACGGTAAAGAAAATAAATAAAATTATGATGAATGAGTCATGTCATTCCAGATGTCTGAATGCATGTGTATTATCTACACTTTGCCAGAGGACCACTGCCCACACACACCTACAGCAGTGTTATGCAACAGCAGCACATCTTTGCAGTTACATCAAATACAGTTCTTTTTAGGGTTAGTACAAATGGTGCACTTTCAACATTTTAAAATACATTTACAATATCTGCACTGTGTTCAAAATACAAACCTTGTCTAATCTACATTATTGAAGTGATTGTGCCCTATTTTCCTGATCATAATGCAAGCGTGAAAAAAAAAGATCACGGCATTGACGCGTGTGAGTGTGGCACCATGATATGTGGATAGGTGATCGAATCAAATCAGCACGTTGATATTTTAGTGGAACAAACACAGCAACAATCCCAGAAATGTATTCTTGTACAGTATGTGGATGTTCTGTGTGAGCACTCTGTAGGACATAGCATTGGTGTTTAGTTTTGTTAATTATTCTGTTGACTCTATTAAGTATATGATGTTCAGACAAATGTTTGATTCATATTCAGTAACCATGCTGTTCTTAACTTTTACATAAAACCAAAAGCAGGTGGTAGAAGTATACAGTACCTTTTGGCTCTAGGTCTGTGCTAAGAGTATAACATTAATGCTCGGGCTTCAAATGACTAATTGAATTGAGCAATCACAACTCAAACGTGTTTACATTTCAGATTTACTAATCTGAATTAAGTTATGAGAACTCAGTAACGGAACTTTGTTTAAAGGACTCAATCTGATTGAGATACTTCATTTGTGTGTATAGTTTTAGGTTTTAATTACTCAAATAATATTAGTTTAAACCTTGACCAAACATTCTTTCACATTTTAAAATTGAATACTGGCAACAGTTACCTTCAATGCTTGACCATTAATGATCATTTCATGTCGACGCCGGAATCAGCGTCCAGCTGCACTTCCCAGACCTCAACGCAGCCTACAAACATGACCGCTGAGAACTACAACACCCAAAGACTCTCACATTCACACTCACCTGATTACTGAACACACACACCTGGACTTAATCACAGTCATCATCTAGCTCTAGTTTTGTTACTCATGTTTTTGCTCTTGCCTGCCCTTGTTCATGTTGTTTGCTTATCTCCTGACCCATGCTTGTTCTTCGACTACGTTTGTGGATTACCACTTTGTCTTGGTTGCTACGATAAATAAAATCATTGAGCATCTGCACTTGCATCCTCAGCTGTATCCTGCCAGATTAGTTCATGGCTACTGTTTAATTTGAGTAAATAGGATGTGCATTTGTTATTATTATTTTAGTTGCCTGTCATTTAAAATCATTTTAAAAACATTTGCAGAAAAAAGACTAAAAAGAATCATTTTCTGAGTGTAGAACAGGAGTGGTTGATATTAAAAAATATATCACAATTCTCAAAGGCATTTTTCTGATACACAATATGTATAATGATATATAGGTTTGCTAACAATTTTCCAGAAATACAGTAGTGCTGTACAAAAAAAACAACATATAACAAAAAAACATAATTGACACTTTATTCATTGTCTACAAAATTACATATATTTTTTTCATAGATTCCCACACTGAGGACAATTTAGAGATGCCTATCAGCCTACAATGCATGTCTTTGGACTGGGGAAAGAAACAAGAATACCTGGAGGAAACCCCCAAAGCACGGGGAGAACATGCAAGCTCCACGCATACATAGTGGAGGCAGGAAGTGAGCCCCCAACCCCGGAGGTGCGAGGCAAATGTGCTAAGCACTTTTTAATTTATAGAAAAAATAAAAATAAATAAATAATATTTAACACTGTAAAGAAAAATAAATCTGTAAACATTGTAACATTTATAATGTTAAAGATTAAGTACAAAACCAGCATCTTACAGTTTCTAATTATAATTATAATTCACATTCAGTTTAAGATACAATTTTTAGATGTACATACATGTCTGATCGGTGGTGTGTGTTGTATATAATAAACATGAGGAAACATTCCTCACATAATAAACAATATGAAACAAAATACCTTGAGTATTAGGACTATAGAGCAACTATGATACCAACACAGCCATAAAATGGCCATTCATATTGCCCCAAACAACAAATACGATGCCCTATACGGTACATCTTTGCCACTGCATGGCTATATGGACCAGACACTGAGCATAATATACCAATATATCAATTTCCTGCTTCATTTGCATTTATAAAGTAGTTAATAATATCATGATCAGTGTGATAGGTATACTCATTATATTGTATACTTTTAATAATACATAAGCACTGATCATAATGCATTTGCTGAATTATTTTGTGTGTTTTTTTTCACATTTCAAATTATTTTTGTTATAAAAATTTGCATTCTCACAATCTTGGTTTTTCTAGAGGCTTAGCCCAGGTAATCATGATCTAGAGAAGCTCTCCTGGCATGCATCAGGAATGTGGTTTAGCCAAGTTCTGTTTCTAAAAGAGGAAAAACTGTTGGATCTAATTCCTCTATAAGAAATCATGCCTTTTTCATTGCAATATTGTAAATAGGACTTGGTTGGATGACTCAAATAAAGGAGCGGTACTGTGTATTTTGTAAAAAGCACAGTATGGCATCCACATCAGAATATCCGAATAATGTGTATTATGTGTATTGGGTAATGTCAGTGAGACACCAACTATGCCATAAGGTTGGACATCATTCATACAGACATGGGATTTGACTGCATTTCAGATTAATGTGTGTGGTAGATTTGAACAAGGTAAAATGTGTCATCATATTCATGCTTTACTACAGCTTTTACTTCCCTCTGCAAATTGAAGGAGATGATTTTAACTCAACACAGATGAGAATAGTCGTCTTTCTTCAGAGCTTTTGCGTCTGCCTCATGAGTGTATCATATCATTTCTGACACTTCCTTTACTGATATTATCCTCTGCATGGTGCCTCAGTGTAGGCTGAACTTTCCTATCGTAAAAAACCCAGAGCTGTTCCTGGTCTCTCAATCCCTCAGCCTTAAAAAAACAAAAACAAAAAAACGAGGGCCTCTCTTGACTTATCATTGTTTCAGACACCCTAGAGCACAACCACGTAAAGACAGTGTAAAAGTGTGTTCGGATGCATAGAGACGGTGGCTCTGGTTTATCTTATTTTCCATAAAGCCCTAGAGCATACTTTTTCGCCCCTTATCAGTTCTTTCCTGAATAATCTGCAGTGCCACCCTTTTATTTCTTTGACTGCAAAAGGAATATACAATGTCACTGGGCTGATGTCAGCATCTCTTAAAGATGTAGTGATTGAGGATGAACGACAGCTTTCAGATATTAACTGAATGGCATGTACTATATTCCTGCTCACACAGTAGATATTTATACCCGTCGGCCATGTTGGAAATGTTTTCACCTGCACTTGTGATTCTGGCTACACTTTGTTTATTAGCTCAAAATAATTAGCCCATGATTGAACGATCATAACCCATCATTCTGTTGTTTCCCCCATTTGCAATACAATTTGTTTCTAATTAGATGAGCTAATTGCAACTGCTAGATGCAGGTTGAAGGAGCAAAAATGAATACCATGTTTTCATGCTCCTTATCAAACGGCTCATTTCATGATCATGGTAATTAATATCAGATAATATTTACAATACATCTGCATTATTGGATTAATTTACTATATCAGCAGGTGCGATGTGGTTTGCAAATGTCCTCCCTGCAGTATGGCCAGATGAAAGGATTGCCTTTCAGTTGTGATGAAAATCAGCTGTTTAGCAGATTCATTACTGTGAACATGTGTGAATACATGAGATACATTCGCTCGAGGAAATTGGATGCAAGAAGTACCAGGAAAATAGGTTTCCAAAACTTGTAAAAACATTAGCCAACAAATTAAGAAGAAGAGTCATTCCCCTGGAAAATAGAAATGAGTGTGATTTAAAGCTTTTGCAACACTGTACCATTCACATGCCATCACAGACCACTGTATACAGTACCTTTAAGACAAAATGTACACAGTTTCACTGAAAATTTTATTTTAGGTCTCCTGCATTAGTTTTTCAGTAGAAATGAGCAAAAGTTTAATTCATTTTTCAAACAAACAAACACAAAAAAATCTGTCTTCCATTAAAGAAAGGATCATATAAAGTAATAGATGAGAGATATGGCAAGTTCTCCAAGAGGAAGAACTAATGACCTTATTGTATATACTGTAAAATTTGAAAATCCAACCAAGGAATAGATTAGTGTAATTGAATTGAGAAATGAAATTATTGTAATGGAACACTCTAGATCTAATCTAATCTAATCTAATCTAATCTAATCTAATCTAATCTAATGACAAACTCTTTATCACTCCAGTTAGGTACTTGTAGCACACCACGTATATTTTGTAGCTAATACTAACACTGTCTGTGAATCTTTTATTTATAGGCTTCACAGGTTAAATTTCTAAGTGTGCCTGCCTTTCATAAAGCACTCATTAGTCCCATTAGGATATGAGAGTGAGCAGTTAATAAGTTCCACATAGATTTAGCTTTCCTTGTTTAATTGCTATTTTTTATTATTTTGTATGGCCTATGGTGATACAAATAATAATAATTATGATTAAAGAGTAATAAAACATAATAAACTCCAGGTGTTCTTTTGACTGGCTGTTTAAACAGGTTTGGCAGTTGTTCTGCAATCTTTATTTTTAATATAAAAATGAAGAAAAAAATTATTTTTAAATTAAAGTACTTTTGTTGACAACTAAATTAGCTAAAGCAGAGTAGTGTGTATTGCTACATGTTAAAAAAAAAGTAAAATGTGTTTAAATTGTATGTTCTTGTTCCATTTGAGTCAGTAAAGGTGTAGGGGGCTTGGCCAAAATTGAAGGTACAGTCATACGATAGGAAAAAGAAAAGAATTGACGGAAATACATGAATTGTGAAAAATAATTTCATGTTGTTTCTCAGTTCTAGAGATTCCTGTATGTAATCTCTTCAAATTAGAAGAATATACTGTATATAGAGAGATTACTGTATGTTGTTTGAAGAGTCCTTTCCATTGTAAGAATGTTTTCCCTTCTAATGTGTATGGAACTTGAGTATATGAAGTATTTGTTCAGGACAGCCAGGTTACTGAGTGGAACACAGAAAAATGTTGGCATGTTTAATGGTACAAGTCCTTACCCAATACATATGATTTTAACAGAATACATTTGAACATTTCAATAGATATGAATCCAAATCTTAACAGTTCAAAATTCTATGTGTAATAACTATTATGATATTTGTATAGATAAACTTTTTTTTTTTCTCTGCAGAGAAAATAAGACATTAGGAGTCATTTGATTTGGCTGCTAAACCAGATGCAAAACTGCTCATCCTAAGTCAAATATTCCTGAGGCTTGTGACAAGATTGATGGATGTTTGCTTATCTCTCTGGGTAGAAAGAGGGAAACCATAAATCTTAGCAATCATAGCATAATTTTCATGCTCTCTTCTACTCTCTTAAGATGGCTGCTCTCCCCCAGTGCAAGTTTCTTCAGATTAAACAGATGAGTGGGAAAAACAGACCTTAAGGATAAGCGGTACATGATAGTCTGTACATGGACAGTAAAAATGTCTGTCTGAAATTGATTAGAGATTAATACCAGTAATACCACTCACAAGCCAAGTAGTTATTTTTCCTGTTGTTTGTCAGCATTAATTATGTGATTTATTTAGCATTTGTGATACTTATCATGAATAATCAGGTCTTGAGGTATAGTAGTGTATTAATGTTTGATCAAAGTACAACAGTTTTAATTTTGTGGACAGTTGGGGAAGCAATGTTGGCCTTATAGAATCTAGAGACGGTACATTGTGATGTCCAAGTAGCTTCAGCGCACACCTCTCAGTAGTACCCATGATGATGAAACATGCCTTGTAGAATGGCACGTCACGGTACAGGCTGTACCTTCCAGTAGGCCAGTCTTTACTTAGACAGGGCAGCACCTCATGCCTTTAAATAGCTGGTCTGATGAGTGAATAGTTGTCTTGCTGTTCAAATATGTACTTAAACATTTAAGGTATTTACTTGAAGGTTATGCTGCAAGGTTAATCACCTGGTGGCCAAACCTCTGTAGCAGGAACCCAGGTTTCAACCATAAGGTTACTGGTCTTTTTACTGGGCTTGTAGTGAGAGGACTTAAGGGACTCTAACACAAGGGAGGGGTCCTGGTGGGTGGAGGCATCTAGCTCCCTTCAGAAATACTGATATGACCTTATGAGCGCAAAATGAGGTGCCATCATCTGTGTTATGATGGGCTGAAATTCACATATACATTTATAGCTTTAGTGTAGACAGGGATTTGGCATAATTCAGCAGCCCCTGTAAAAAGGTTAAAACATTAGGCACTGGGCTGCACACCAGGTCTAAAAGGCAAGGTGCACACCGCTTGCTCCTACCTGACAGCATACAGCAAAGTCTGTGTACTAGGGGCTCTAGTGCTCATGATTATTTCTTGGATAGCTACATGACAGCCATCTAATTGTTCACTGCTCTGAGGGGGCAAATTCACAGATGCAGACAGCCTGGCTGGGGATGCCACACCTCTCTGTTCATCTGTGACAATAAGTCTGCTTTATGAGGAAGTTGCTAGGGCATTCCCCTCACTAGTGAGAGTAACAGCAGGAGCCAGGGTTTTGCTGGCCACATTGGGGCCTTAAGCAGAAATCAGTGGTTTGATTGCTAGTCCATCTGTGCCTAGTCACACTTTTCCCACATCTGCTGTACCACCTATGGGTGCAGGCACCACTCTCCTGAATGTAGGATGATGACTCATCTCTGAAAATAAATAATGTCTGAAAATTCCTTCGTCTTAGCAGGCCCAAGGGCACCTCTGCTGTGGTCAGTAGGCCAGTAGGCATCGCATTCTCAGTTAGAAGAAGTTGGAATCAGACATATTGACCTGCTTGCATTTTGAAAGTGAGCTTTGTGATATCTTTCATGAATCAGTGTTCGACAGAAGCTATTGCTGAATCCAGCTGTATGCTAATAATTCAAATGGTAAATGGTCTGCACTTATATAGCGTCTTTTAAATTTTGTGGTTCACAAAGCGCTTTATACTGTATCTCATTCACCCATTCACACACCAGTGGCAGCAGAGCTACCATGCAAGGCACCTGCCTGCCATCGGGAGCAACTTGGGGTTCAGTGTCTTGCCCAAGGATGGAGTCATGTGGGCCGGGAATTGAACCACCAGCCCTACGACTAGTGGACAACCCGCTCTACCACCTGAGCCACAGCCGTCCCTGTAATGTGAGTGACTTGCCTCAGTGTTAGTGAGCTTTTCAGAAATCACTCTGAGACTGAGCTTTGAGATGTGTGTGAGAAGATTGTAGGTGTCCTGAATGGTCTGTTCTCTGGTGGAGGAATAGCGGAGCCAGTCATCCATGTTCTGGAAAACCTTCACAACTCTGGCAGCCTGCACGCATCTTGAGAACACTTGAGGAGCTAGAGACAGCCCAAGTGGTAGAACTTTGAACTGGTACTTCTGTCCTAGGAAGGCAAACCTCAAGAAGCACCTGTCTTCTTGGGCAATCGGAACATGGATGTATGCCCCATGCAGGTCCACTGATGTGAGTCAGTCCCATGGCTGCACAACATGAATAACATTTAAGAACAAAGAAAAGGAGAGGACTTTCAGGAACTAATTCAGTCCTCTCGAATCCAGAATGGGACGGAAATCACCTTTTTTTTTCAAACAACAAAATACTTTGAGTAGACCCCCTTATTCTGACTGCCAGGGTCTGCTTTCTCAAGCATGCCTCTGTCCAGGAGGGAATGGACTTCACGCAGTTATGTTTTGGGATCTGATGGCAGAACTGGAATTTGTACCTCTGCGTAAAGGTCAAAAAGACCAAGTGATCTGATGTAGTCACTGTGGGCTTTGAGTTGTTTTCTCGATGAAGGAACACACAGGGTGATCAGGGGTGCTTGGGTGCTTGTTGGGGCCATGGAAGTATGGCTCTAAGCACCCATAGCTCCAATGTGGCCTATGAGCCTTCATGGTGCACCAGAGTTTTGGCTCTAAATTGGTCTAGTCCACGTTGCTCTGTTGGGTTTGTGATTCTGAAGCCTGTGCTCCCCTCTCTAGGGACTTTTTGGCTGCCGGCCCAAAGAGCAGCCCAGGAATACAGGGCAAACTACATAGGGCCATTTTGCATGCTTCAGTCAGTGTGGACTGTGGGCCACAGGCTGAAAGATGTGTGCAAGCAGTTTCTGGAAAGGTGAAAAATCACAGCTGGCAGTGTTCGGCAATGGAGGAGGTACCTTATTACCTGTTAGCACTGTTAGCTTGTGTTGTGTGAGGAAAAAAGAGGGGAGCAGCACTCCAATCTCATTAGCACCGGGGAAGCCGAATGGGCAACTCGAAGAATGCAGTAGGACAAAACAAAGTGCAAGTTAACAAGCTAAGCTAGCAGTAGCAATTCTAGCTACCAATTCAGAGCCAAAACTCTGACAGAGAAAGTAATGGGTACACTTACCGTGGTGGGAGAAGAAGCAGAACAGCAAGTGAAGACAGGCTAAAGAGAAAAAACTGAGTCTGGCACAGCTTCAGAGGACAGAAAAACTGTAGTCACAAGTGGTCTCAGCCCAGGTGGCAAGTAGGAAAAAAAGGAACCATGGTGACAGTATGTTGGGTGCTTGTAGAAAGTACTACATCAGTGTCATCAAATGCCTTGTGGTAAAGGTCTCAGCATGCACAAAAGAGAATATCCCGGTTTTCAACTTTACACTTTGCAGGGGTAATATAGAACTAGTGTATTTGATGACACCTCATTAAAGTCACTAACATTTTTAATTTTATTAATTTGTTCCCTTGAAAACATTTACCAAAAAACGAGGGAACGAATTAATAAAATTAAAATGTTAGTGACTTTAATTAGTAAAACGTGGCCATGATATACCAAAAAAGAGGGAACGAATTAATAAAAAGACCACAATATGTTTTTTTTTTTTTTTTACCTGCATGTCATGTGCGGGACTCCGTACATAATGACAATGTGCATTTGTAAAAAATTAACTGGAATACAGTTTAAGAGAAAAAATTAATATTTTTAGTTTTCTTATACTAAGACAGTTCAGTTTGAGTTGGCAACAACTGCAGTAATTTTTCTGTAACTAATTCTAGACTAAAACTAACAATAACGAAAGCAATAAAATATGATTAGGAATATTATGTATATTTGTGAAACGACTAAGACTCATATTGAATCCAAATTTACAAAATGAACACTTCAGTACAAGGGAAACTGGGAGTCATTCTATTTAAGTAATATAACATCTGACTTCTTGTAACAAGACTTCTTGTCTTATATTTACTTATTTGTGTTTAAACCTGGATCTCATAGTTTAACGGGACAAACTAATGAGATTATATTTCTGCAATTATATTACAAACTTTCTTCATTAAATTATATGGTGTTTTGTGATTTTAATGTTTATTTTTCCTCCAATATCATATGCACAGACATAAATCTTATTACAATCTACCGACTGGCAGTCTGCTAACTTTAAAATATTTGAGAATGGTTTTGTTGGTTTGATTCTTGTTTTAAGTGTTTTATTTGATGTGAGGCAAAAAGGTTGTCATTTCATTTTACAAATGGCATGAAGAATCTTTAATATTGTCCAATTGTCTTCAGTTTTAATAGGATTCTTACTGTGATTTGTGCATTATTAAAGGCATATTTTCCAACATCAAACTGTCAAAGGAAAATTATTGCAGTTATTACTGCAAATATGAGGTTTGTAGCATGACTCACATTGCGTTCACACTGTCTGTAGTGGTTTCTGGAACAAGAACGCTTGTTGGCAGTGGCCTGCTCTCAGCATCATGATGCATCAGGAAATTGAACACATGCAACATCATTGACATTCACACTTCTCATAATTGATAATGTGCCCAAGCTATAACATCTTTATAAGTCAGTTTGGATGTATCTATATGTTACTTGTTTTAGGTCTTTCCAAACTGAATGAGTTCATTTAAAATAGCTGAAAATGAGCAGCAAACACAGAGCTCATGTAGGGTTTTTTCTTTTTTTCTTTTTTCTTCTAGATCAGTTCATTTAGTTCACGATCATTACAATTCATACTGTTTAGAAAGGTATATCATTGGACACACACACACACACACACACACAAAAAGAAATTATCATTAAGGTCTTGAATGCATGGATTTCCCCTTAACTTCACAGTAGTCTGAAAGCAGGTAACATAGTAATAAGAAATAAAAATAACACTTTATTGTGCTCTTGGTTGTCTCTTGATGTATTTCAGCAACAGCTGCTTCAGTTCACATTGTCCAAACATTTCTAACATTTATGATATAGGAGTGCTACAGTATGCAATATAAAAACACATAGATTACTTGCTAGATTGCCTATAAACTGGTCAGTTCTTGAAATCTATTGAAATGCTCTTTTAAAAAAAGACAAGAAATAAAGACCTTTCAAAAACATCAACACTTAAAGAGAAAGAAAAAAGCAGTTACACATATATTTCAGAAGTTTAAGGCGATTGAAATAAGAAATTGGATGCCCCAGTCACTTCCTGTAACACTGTTCTGGTGATGTAATCCAGTGGCAACAGGTCAGGGTGGGGGTAAATCAGTGTCTCTCTTCTTGCACGTCTCATGTTCCAGATCAGTGCCATAGCTGCAACTCCTTTCCATAAATTGATTTTCAACATTTACAAAAGCATTTGAGTTTGTCAAACAGTAGAAAACAACTAAGACACAGGTTTGTAAATGTCCTTTCTTTCTAGTTGGTTTGGTACTGTTGAAAGAAAACTGATAAGAAAAGAAGTATGAATAACAAAACATGCAGCTGAAAAGGGCTGCATTTTCTATCATGTACTGTATGTATTACATTCATCCTCAGGGCTGAAGAATGGAGGAGACATATGCACGATGTGAGTTTATGAGCTGTCACCCAAGCACTTGAGCTGACCATCAGATACTGTAAATCCTTACCACAGCAAGCATTGTACAATTGAAACAAAAGTTAAGTGTATGTATTAAAAGTAACTTACCAGTAAACAAATTTCTAATGTACAAAAATTGACTTCACTGAGATGGGTTTTCATTTATGTCATCATTTGGTTATATATATCTCTTCCTCAGTCCTGTACATTTACCCACATCCCAATTATACAGTTGTTTCAGATATAACTACTGATCTGTTTTGAAGTAACACACTATCCAAATTTATGAGCCTTTAATAACATGGTAATATTGTGCATTTTGTTTAGTGACATAAATGAAAAATGACAAAGCAGACTAGATTAAATGGTGTTTTGAATGGACATATACCATTCCAGTGACAAGTGCAATGTTTATCCATCTGAACTCCGAACATTCATTATAGACAAATGTCACATGAGCTGATTCTAAAATCCATAATCTAAACCTGAATCAAACATGTCCTATATTTTTTCTTACAACCACCAATCTTTGCAAGTATAAAAACACTATATTGTACATTAGTCCCTTTGTATTTATAACTCAATATATAGGGAGAACTGTTCATTAATCAATGTACAGTGAGAAGAAATATGTTTCCAGAAGACATCTGTCAGTGTATGATGCTTTTTTTTTCTCACTGTACACAGTAGAAAATCCATTGTCACAGGACTTGGCCATGCGGAACCAAATACTTATAATCCACTTGAACATATATATTTTTAAATTTGCACTGTGTTCTCTTCTTGTATATATCCTTTTGGTAAATTTACAAAACTAAGAGTGTATTCCCAATTTCCCCCATTCCCCATTAGTCAAAGTTGGCTATGTCCTCCATTAAAATGCAATTCAAAACTCGTTCTGTTTTCATGGTCCAACAAAAAAACACTTGAAGAAACACTTGAGAAGATTAAGATTTATGTTGGGCTGACACACCTTTCCAGTAATCTAGAATGTCATGCAGGTCCTCATCCTTTGCAAACTGCACTTTTTTACGCAGGGCATGGCCTGCTGCCATGTATTCCTCATCTTTGTGACGTTTGCGATGGAGCTTGAAGCGTTCCCAGATGCTGTGAGTTGGTTTGCAGTAATATTCAGGGCTGGAGGAGTAGCTGAGGTTATGGTACTGGGGAGACAGCTGGGAATATGCCAAGTCTCTGGGCCGAGGCCTTGTCAGAGGCTCCAGGATGGATGCTTTGCGATTCTCTGGTCCCTCAAGCTCCTCAATTTGGGCATCAGGGTAGGAGTGTCTATGTTCACTGTATTGACGTATCTTCTCTGCCTCTGCTCTCAGTATAGCGGCGGCTGGAGTAATGGTCATGATGGTCTCACCTGTAGGTGAAGTCTTCTCTATGTATTTAGACTCTGACTTGTATGCCCCCTCAGAGCGGTAGGGCCTCGGACTGCGCATGGGACCACCGGTTGCCGTGCTGGGTCGCTTTGGGGAGGTATTTGAGGAGTGATGTCTCTGTAAAGAGTGGTGGTAGCTATCCTTGTAAACAGGGGACAGAAAGCCAGACTTGCTCTGAGGTTGCTCTGAAATCAGAACTAACTGGGGCTCTGCTGTTGAAACAGCTCCAGATTTGACTCCTTGGAAAGAAGTTGACTCTGACTTCAAAGCATCTATGCAATTGTTAATAATCTGGTTAACTTTGTCCACCTCTTTTGCGATTGTGGAGATCTCAGCAACAGAACCCTGACTATTGCTTGGCATAGGCATCTCACACTCTCTTCGGTCTTGATGCTCCCCTGTTCTCACATCCATGTAGTTGCCCTTAGCCATTTTTGGAGTGTCACTTATGTCTTGAATTTTGTACTGATCCATCTCACTCCCAGAAGGCAAATAAGGCATGCGAGACATACTCTCCCCAGCCATTATTTGCTTTTGAGACACCCTGGATATAGTCCCTCCCTCCAGTTCACCACCATATTTGAGCTCTATTATGTTCTTCTTAATACTACCTGCCTTTTTGTGCTTTTCATCTTGGTACCTCTTCTTTCGTAAGCAATAGTAGACCATTCCTAAAACAATTACCATACTGAAAAGGCATCCTAGGATGGTCATTATGTAGTGAGTGGCTGTTGCATTATTAGCCTCTCTCACTCTGCCAGTTCTGGGGCCTGTGGATAATTTGAGACAGGTATGGTTATAACGCAAAGAATTGCGTATGGAAGCCACACAGTAGGTATATTCAGTGTGAGGTTTCAGGTTCTTTAACTCAATATCTTCCTTCTGCCGTTTCAGGTTCTGAATGTCTGTGAAGAAGCTGTTATTATACAAAACAAGGATGTACATTTTCTTATAGGGGTGGGGTATCTGAACATTAATAACTGCATTTGTGTTGGAGACTTGTTTCAGCTTCATGATTGGTTTCACATCAAGGTCTGGGTAAGTGGGACTAATGCTTATTTCCTCTGGCTCACTACCAGAGGGACAGTCCTCCAGCTCACAAGGGGTAACATCTGGAGAGAAAGTCGTGGTCTCAGGAGGCACAGGGATATACGGAGTCACATAGTCCTCCGTGCACACAGTGGACAGCATATGCAGTGCATTACGCTGAGTAGGATTGTTTGGATTCTGGCTTAGGAGACTGTAACCAGAAACGCCTGCAGGAGAATCACATACCATCCGTTCATTCGTTCTGTTGGGGAAGACTGACAGCCACTTAACAAACCCCAGAAGCTCACAAGAGCAGTTGAATGGGTTTGTATAAAGCTCACAGGTGGTCAGCTTGGTGAGGCTGGTGAAAGTGTTCCCATCTAGCACCTGAATGCGATTCATAGAGAGGTCTATGTTTTCTATGTTTGGGCACTCCCAAAAGGCATTAGGTGTCACAGTCTCAATCAGGTTGGCCTGGAGGTAGAGGTACTGCAGCTTTCCCAACCCCCTGAGAATCCCTTCTGTTAGGTTACGCAGTTTATTGAAACCTAGCTGGAGTACCTGTAAGTTGAATTGAGCTGAAAAAGCCCCATCCTCTATATAGCTAATGTCATTCTTTGTTAGGTTCAGGTATGTTAGGTTGGCAAAGCGGCTGAGGGCAGAGTAATGGATACTTTTAATCTTATTTTCATTCAAGCGAAGGTCCACAATGGTGCTGTTGATATGCTGAGGGATGGCCTCATAAGGTGGCTGGTTTTGGCTGCAGATGGCCAACCACACAAAGCCCTTTTCCCCTTCAATGAGCCAGCAGTCCCCTCTCACTCCACCTATGTGAGTCAGATAGATTATGGCCATAGACCAGATGAAGGCACTCATCCCAACACCACCACTACAAGCCATGGGTGCCTTTCTGGAAATCATGAACAATAATAGTAACAATTAGGTAGTGATGTCACTTTAAGTTTCTACTAGGCTGGACAGAGCCTCACAGTATTATTGGCAGGATAGTCAGCTGTATCTTTTTATGTAGACAAGGTGCAATAGGTGTCCAGGGTCTGGGCAAGAATATGAGCTTTCACATCAGCTTCAGTTTCTAACCTTTATTTTTCTTTTGTGGCCACAGTATTTGCACTTATAGAGGGTTCCCTTAGAGAGAAGTGTTGGGGTTGTGGTCTATAACCACCTCCGGTTTCCTTGTGCTTATTTTCTCCTGGGAAAAAATTGATGGCTCTCATCCACTTGTATTTTCCTTTTTCCCATTGCTTTAGTCTCATTTATGGACCCAAAGGTATAGCCTGTGAAAATGAAAAAGGTACAGAAGATGCTGGTTAGCAGTCACATATACTTTGGTGGGGGGAAAAAATTATAATTGACCAGACATATAAAGGCAGATTTGACATCCATAAACTGTATTGATGTACTATTGTCAGTGACAAACTTGTAGTTGCATGTTTGTAAAATATAGCTTATTCAGTTAATGTGAGCACATTTTTATTTATTCTCTATACATTCTTTATAGTGTTACATGAAATACACAAATAACTTTGTTGTCATTGTCTTCCAATTATTTGGTGCACAATTTAAGAGGTGCATTCCCAGTGGCATATTGCTATTATAGCACACCATTGGCCAATTACCACTTGACAGGTTGGGGAAAATAAACCATCCCCGTTTTTCACCCCATTAACTGTGAGACTGTCAGACTGAGACAAACCAATGCTTAGGTGCTGCATCAGATCAATTACACCATGCCTTGTTAAATGGCTCCCTGGAAACAGCCAATGGATTCTAAAACTAGTTAATCAATTTCTTGTTCACACAGGAAATACAGATAGGAACAGCATATTTTTAATGGGTGTTGGATCTTAGAAGAAAGGATGAGATGAGCCTCAAACTAAAACAATGTAGAAAAACTGCAAGAAAAGTATAGATAGTCACAGAAGTGGGTGATATGACAAAAATATCATATCATGATACTAGAACACATTTCCATCACACATAATGCATCACAGTATATAGGTTTGCTAACAAACGGGCAGCAAAACACTAGTTATGTATGTAACTATTTCTATAAATGCTGGATAAATGCCAGGGGTGGTGAGAATCAACCACCATGTGTGTGTGTGTGCATACTGCTGTCATACAGCCGTCTTTCCCTTGGACCTTCTTGCCAAGTTCTCATCAGTCAGGTGCTGGTTCTGAACCCATATGGTTATACATAACTAGTGTTCTATTTCATGAGGCTGTGCATCAACGCCATAATGGAGGTTCATAACACATCCTGATGTGCATGTTATTGTGTCATCAGACAAGCACACCATATTTTCTTGAGAGTGACAATTACTTAATAATCACTACTACTTCCTATTGAGGGTGAACATCACTCAGACTCACCAGAGAACATACAGTTTGTGATTCAGTCAAATCATGACCATATAAGATTCTACTGTATCTGGGTTAAGAATGAATGGGTGATAGAACATTGTAATATTAAAGTCATGAAATGTCTGAAAGTGACAATACACTTAGGGCCACCCAGTTACCTAAGTTACACTGCCATAATGTAGGTCGAATGGCGTTGAAAGGAAGAAGGCACATCTTGACTGTTTTCAAGTAACAGTTCCTTTCCACAATGGCCTAATCTGTCTTTAGACAGCAGCGTATCCTGATGGTGTTAGCCAAAGCACACAATCAAACATGGCATTAGTGTATCATGTGTCTGTCATAGAGTGTCAAGATACAATATATGGCCAAAATTATGTGGACAACTAACCATCACACCCATTTGTGCCCACTCCAATGAGCATTAACATGGAGTTGGTCCCCCCTTTGCTGTTATATAAAAGCATTCACGCTTTCTACTAGATGTTGGAGCGTGGCTGTGGGGATTTGCCCATTCAGGCAGAGAAGTAGTGAGGTCTGGCATTGATGTAAAGTGAGAAGGCCTGGTAGGTGCACCGTCTGTATTCCAATTCATTCCAAAGGTGTTCAGTGGGGTTGAGGTCAGGGCTTGGGCCACTTGTGTTCTTCCACATCAACCTTGGCAAACCAAGTCAAGTTTGGACCCTTTAGTTCCAGTGAAGGTAAATCTTAATGCTACATAAAATAACATTCTAGACAGTTGTGTGCTTGCAACTTTGTGGCAACAGTTTGGGAAAGGCCCACATATGGGTGTGATGATCAGGTGTCCACATACTTTTGGCCATATAGTGTAGTTAAATAGGCACTTGTTTTATTTTCGCTATAGAAAAGATGTCATTACTGTGTCACATTTCTCTCATATAGTACGAAAATAGTAAAAAAAAAAAAAAAAAAAAAAAAAACGGGGGGGGGGGGGGGGGGGCGCCTTACATCTGTCATTATTGTATCAGGTGTCTGTCATAGTGTCAACATAGATTTACTTTAGCTATGGAACATATGTAATTATTGTGATGTGTCTGCTGTCTGTCATGGAGTGTTAATATAGCTAAAAGTGGGCTTGTTTTACACTATGGTAAAAAAAAATCTGATGTCGGGCGAGAAGGCTTGGCATGCAGTTGGGGTCCTAGTTCATTCCAAGGGTGTTCAGTGGGTTTGAGGTCAGGGCTCTGTGCAGGCCATTCATGTTCTTACACACCAACACTGGCAAACCATTTCTTCATGGATCTCACTTTGTGCACAGGGACATTGTCATACTAGAACAGGTTTGGGCCTCTTAGTCCCAATGACGGAAAATCTTAATGCTACAGCATGTAAAGACATTCTAGACAATTGTGTTCTTCCAACTTTCTGTGATGATCAGGTGTCCACATACCTTTGGCCATATAGTGTAGCTACAGCTCTGATGACTATTTTAGGCTTTATGGTGTGACTTGCTGCAGTGCAAGAACATTTTAAGTACTTTTGCTCTACTGACTTTTTAAATAGTTTGAACAAAAAACTTTTTTTAAAAACTTGCCGCTTTAATTTAAATTTGTGAGAAACGTGAAATACTTAAATTTGGATTTATGAAGAATTAATTTTCCCAGCATTGATGAGTGTAACTTTGATAAGGCTAAGTGCCAACTCTAATTGGACTTCAAATGACCCACCACGAGTGTCTCATATAACCTAGCTGCTATATCTAGTCTAGAAATCAGAGTGATAGAGAGAGAGACAGAGAGAAAGAGCACTCTTTGCTATCGTTGTGAGGTTGATTTACATTTCACACAAGTCATCTTGAAGTGAATTATACAGCATGGCATGCTTTTATAAGTTCACCGATACCTGCAGTTCTTAAATCTCTATAAGGCAGACAAGACTGGTTCAAGCCTGGGTTCCCATTTCCCATGCACTGACAGATTTATATGTCAGACAAGCATTATATTTACTCTGCTACATGGATTAGATTTTCTCTTGCTGGACTGAGAGCTGAAAAATGGAGGGATTAAAGTGCTTACTCTAAGATTTAAACAAAAAATAATATGTTTGATTCAAAGAATCACATTGAGGCACACTCAGTTGTAAAATATACATTCTCATTTTCACTCTGGCTAGAATGAATGGAAAGGTATGTGGAAAAGCAACAGGAGATGAGCTAATACTATAGGTGTTCAGGTGTCTATGAAAATTGTTGTGTCTCCTCAGTATACTCCTTATAGATACTGAAATCTGATTTGTTTTTGAAACACACTACCAGACTGGGAGGAATTGCACATGTGTACAACCCAAGGGCAGAGCTTCCTAGACAGTACCTATCTTTATCTTTGTCCTGTATTTCCAAACCTTGCAATCCCCTTTTAGAATCAGATTGGAATCCCCAGCTCATTCATTTCCTCTTAAATTTCAATAACCTGCAAAATACCAGAGCAGTAACACAGACACAGAGCGGTCACATAAGCAGAAGAAAGAATGTGGGCTAAATATAGAACGTATTAGATTTTCTTTCTGCAATTCCATTAGCAGGAAATTTGTGAATTTTCTGTTTATATTACATATCTGTTTCTACATTTGCTTTCCTGAATATGAGATGCTATGCCATTATGCCTGGTGTGGAAAAGTGTGTGATTGGTTAAGGGAAAGGAAATGTTGCTCTTTTTTATATTGTCTTTCGTCATTCTTTTATGTCTACGGAGCTCCAGGTTTGTTCACAAGCCAGTAACAGCTACTGTATGAATGTACTATCTTTATCCTTTCAGACTTGCCATATAGTTTTCAAGAAATCCAGCCTAGTACTTATAACACCTGGTCCTGGCTATTGGTTTCCTCTGATTGGCAGGAGAGAAACAGTGAGATTGGGCTGTGATAGTTTGACAAAATGAAATTTCCAGGTTTCCCCCTCAGCCCAAAAATTAATCCACTATACCTCAATCATCACAAGCAAGGTGGCAAGTTGTCAAGTAACTATAACTCAATTTCCTTCTGTGGTTGTTGACATATGACATACTGTCAGTCTTTAAAAATGGACAAATTATGCACTGTAGCTAAAACAGTACTAACAGCCATATTTAAGCCAAAACATAATTTTGCCTTAGCACATAGTTCTAGCATCAGATTCAGGTAATAAAAAGTCTACAATAAATATGATTCAGATAAAAATTTACTCCCCACTTTTTTGATTTTTCTATTTACTTTTTTTTAAAGCCTGTATCTATTCTGCTATTTTATAAAACTATTTACAGAATATTTTTAATTAGGCAAGTGTATCATAGCTGATAGTGTAATTATTATGCACAATGATAAACTGGTCGCTATGAACTTACCTTACTTTTTGGAAGTAAAGTTTAGAGACACAAAATCTGTCTTGTTTGATTGGGGATAAATGGGAAAATGGTGTAGATTTTTGTCTGAATTATTCCTTTAACCATCACATAGTGATTTGAATCATTTAATCCAGAGCCATTTTTTTCTGTTGGTTACCCCTATCCAAAATCCATCCATTTTAAAACTGATATCCTGTCACAGATGGACGTCTCTCGGGATGTGGAAAGAGAGAGGTCTCTAGAGGAGAAGCAGGGGACACGTCTGTGTAGGACCTTGATCTGCACTATAGCAAATTTGATGATCGGGATGAAATACATGGTCAAGGGAATTATAGCTCCAACTGAAGTAATATACTGCAGAGATCAGGGGTCATCTCTTTTCTGACCTTGGCTTGTCTTATGTAGACTGTTGTACATAATGTGAGGTTTTTTTTTTTTTGTTTTTTTTTTCATTTTAGGACTTCAGAGTGACTGGATAGAGGTACAGAGATGTGAGAACATATAAGAAGTAGTGAGACAAAAGGTGCGACCCAAATCGCATACTATTCTACGCCATTTTGTAGTATAAATAGTGTGACTAGTGTGTTCACACTGAAAATTCCAACAAGAAGACGTGTACTTCAAGTACCCAGATGATGCACTTATTCAACCACTGCTGGCTCGAATTAGCTCAGAATCAAAATAGGTCATGTTGGGCATAAAAAGTATCATTGACATAAACAGTAAAATGAAGAAATTCATTTTCATTGACTACTGTTGGGTATTGTTGGGTATTCTGTTAAAGCTAGTGGCGTCAGATTACATGCGTTTGACGTCATTTTCCATCGACTGGGAAACGGTTTAAACTTCCGGTTAGTAAAAATCCGTTAGTGTTCCTTTCGAGACAATGCTACCAGTCTAAAATTCATACACTAGACAAATGGGAGTCTCATTTTTCAAAGATAAATATATCACATGGTGTTTATCGTTTTTATTTATTTATTTATTCAGCATATGCAAATACTCCTTTAAAAGAAATAGCACAAGGAAGAAAATTAAGGTATGTGCACTGGTAAGGCTATATGTAAAAAATAAACTGTAAAGGTGTACAGGGCTTTAAAGGTATAAAATGAAAATATAATTAGTATGGCTGTTGACATGTTGTAGCATTTTGGTGAACTTCTGCCAGTCAGCCATTTATCTATTTCTTTATTCATGATTATTGTTTTTATTTTTACAAGTTAAATATATTTAGAACTGTATACACATTTGCAAATGTAAGTTAGTTAATGAGTCGCTATATAAGTTTAGACTTCTTTATATTTTTATGCACATATTGTCCTTGTGCATTGACTTGTGCTGTGCACCGATTCCTGAGGAACAGGGCAGATGCAACATGAGAAAAAAGGAAGGAGAAAAACACTCATTCTGGGTGTATTTTGAATGAATGTTGTATAATGATAAATAGTATTCACTACTTTAAAGTGTACGCGTTCGCGTGTGTGTGTACGTGTCTGTGGCATTGCCATGCTAAATTGTAGCTGGCCATTCTTTTTTTTTTTTTCTTCCTTGACATTCTGAACATTTAAAATGGTATAATTAATTTGTTCAGCTAACTTTAAATTGGCTTTACACTTCATGCAGGCACATTTTCACAGTTCATGAATAACACAGATTTAGTCGTAATTTTATGAACATTAAGTGTGTGCAAACATCACAATCTATCAGAGTGCTGAGAGTACAGTTACAGAGCAACAATTTGTAAATCTTTTTTGAAGGAAGTGAACTGACTTATTCTTGCTTATTCTTGCATTATACATAAATTTGAAACCTTAGATATATCTATACCAAATTATAAAACTTGGGGCAAAGCAGTTTGTCATACCTGACAGCACATTTCACTTGTGCATCCTCCAGTTTTTCAACCAATCCATATTCATATCTTTTAGAGAGGACTGTCAGTGGCAGGCACTGGGCAAGCTAACAAAAAATTGAACTTCATTTTCACAGTGCCTGAGGAGGAGCACAGGCAGCCATATGCTTGGCAGAGGGTGTATGGTGAATGGCTCAGGCCCATGGGTTTGTGTGGCTCTGAGATCCGAAATCCCAGTGCTCTGGGAAAGGCCCATGGCTTTCATGTCTGTCTCTCTGGAGCATTGATCTCCAGCAAGTAGCACAAAGCTGCAACATCTGAGCACTTACTGCATTGTCTTGAGCCATTCACTTTTAAACCATTAATCTGAGGCATATTAAATGGCCAATATTGTGTAGCGGTGTGAAAGACTTGTTACAATTTGTATTTGAATGTGTTCCATTTTATAATTATAGTGCTGTTGGGAAAGAATAAATGCATTATAAGCATCAACAGCTCTAAATTGCACCATAGTAGGCCAACCAAGAGGCTTAAATGTCAGAGCCTCTGTTATTGAAGTCATCTGATGTCCATGCAATAGCCTTAGTGAGGATGACATTTACTAAACTCAACTCAACTCAACTCCAGAGACTTCAGTCCTCTGGGCCTAATTACCAACAAACTGCTTCACTAAAGTGTAAGACATTATTATCATTTCCTTTATAGCAGTATGTGTAAAATCTAAACAGCTACCCGTTTTTTTTTTTTTTTTTTTTTTTTAAAGGTTCACCTTGAGATACTGCAGGGGAACTTAAAACAAAAAGCACTGAAGTGGAAAAGGAGAGATGACTAGTGGCACCTTGCTCTAATCCATACTTGGCTCAAATGTCCATGAAATGAATATGGGAGAAAGTGCACCAAATCATCCAGGTGTCGAAAAAACACAAACTCTATTCTGTGTCCCATTGGTCTGCGGTCTTAATGCCAAAGCCATAACTGTAACCAAACCTAAACCTCTAAACCTTAAAGAGCAGAAGTCACCATTTATAATCAATTGTAGCTTTGTCTTCAGAACGATATAATGTTGCGTTCCACTCTGTTGAAATAACAGCGCCCCGATACTGAAGGCCAAGTGGTGTTTTTTGCTCTATACAATACAAGCCAAAGGGAAAAAAGCATCACTACTGTATATCACTTACAAACAATTACCACGTAGAATAAAATGCCAGTCTAAAAGTAATACGGTATTGCAGTAATTAATTTTTTTTTTTAATGTTTTGGCTAAACTGTATTTCATTAAAGTGCTCAATTGTCCTGGGTTCTGTAATAAGCAATGTCAGCAAGTTGTGGTTCCACCATCACTACACCATCACACTACAAAACAACCTAAGAATATGAAAGTGTCCAAAAGCAAAAGAGGCCAAGCAAAACTGAACCAAAAAGTAAACATCAGTTCCTTATGAGATTGGGGGGGGGGGCATCCGGCTTTTTTATCAGCGCTCAGTTCAAAAGCCTGCATCTCTGATGGTATGAGGGTGCATTAGTGCCTACGGAATGGGCAGCTTGCAAATGTATATACAGGTTTTAGAGCAACATATGCTTCCATCCAGATTCCATCCTATCTTTACTTCTGAGAGGCTCTGCCTCTCTAAGATGCTCTTTTTATATCCAATCATGTTACTGACCTGTTGCCAATTAATCTAATTAGTTGCAAAATGTTCCTCCAGTTGTTTCTTTTTAGTAACACTTACTTTTCCAGCCTTTTGTTGCCCCCGTCCCAACTTTTTTGAGACGTGTTGCGGCCATCAAATTTAAAACATTTTCCTTAAAATGGTACATTTCCTCGGTTTAAACATTTGATAAACATATAATATTGTTCTATTGTGAATAACATATGGGTCTATGAGATTTGCATGAGCTTTTTATTTACATTTTACACAGTGTCCCAACTTTTTTGGAATTGGGGTTGTAAATGCATTACACTGTTTGCAGGTTGAATTCAGAGAAGCAAACCGTCACAAAACTCCTGAGTTGTGGGAGATATTAGCAGAAAAAGTGTCCACGGAGCCACATTTCGAAAATCATCCAGAAATAGTAGACCATCCGGGTACCTTTGGGATGCTCATATCAACATACTACAATTTGAGACACACTAATTCTAACCTCGGATACTATTTAGGATGGATAGTATGCAAATTGGATAACACTAGAAAGGCAAATAGCTCAAAAACAGAAAATGAGCAAAATCATGGCGAATAGGGCAGGCAAAGAAAATCCTGAGGGAAAAAGGCCAAAATAAAACACAGAATAAACAGCTTAGAACACTCGAGGGTCAAGGTGAATGCCGCCCAATAAGTTGTATAGATATGGAGAATGGATAGGCTTGTCCATGATAACTGATTCAGGCATTCTGGTGATCATGACCTCCTAATTGCAAGATACAGAATTGTCAGGGGTAACCATGACAACCATGGTTGCGAGGTTGGTCATTATCCTGACTGCAACTGTAACACTGTTACATTCAAACAGTGTAGGCATTGCTAAATTTCTTTATATTGAATCAGTGGTAAGTTTAATAAAGGTTTGCAAGATTGTCAGAAGTATGTATATTCATTAACCACTTGAAGTCACATTTGATATTCAGGTATTCACCGTATCTCTCTGTAATGATTTATTTACTAACTACAGTGTCATTAATAGGAAAGATATTTAGTTACGAGGGTGAGGAATGCATGTCAGGGCTCCCAAACCCACAAGACAATTGGTTCATGAATGAAACAGAAAGAAGCTGGGAAGTGCATCTACAGTATCTGACAAGCTAAAAATAATGTGATAATGTGCTTGAAGTTTGTTAAGCGTCTAATTCATGGGTTTAAAATACCCATATGTAGTGAGCTCAGGAACTGCTATTAATATCTATGACTCTGTGAGTACTCTGAGACTTAAAAAAGGTATATTATATTTTTACAAGCACTCGCTTTAGTTTCAATTTATTTTATCTCATTTTCAACTGTACATTCTGAGTACACAGTACATCACAGATACACAGGGATATACTGTACAGTGATATGGATGACATAACCACGATTTGTTCGAGTGACTTAAGAACATCTTGTATCTTGCATTTACACTTAATGCCAGCGCAGACTCTAGCAAACACGAGCATGCACATGTCGCTGGAATGCTGTCTGCGGAAGAATCGTTGTCATAACAACAAGTTCTCCATACAACAGCATGACCTCCTCGCTCCACTCTAGGTAGGTGCGATGTCACATTCCACCGTGTTTGCTGCCTACGTTCTGTGCAAGTGTGAACGGGTTCACAGTAGGAAAGGGAACAGTCATAGACGTATCTGCAAATAGAGCCATCAGATGAAAAGCATGAGTGGGAATGTAGCTTAAATATTGCATTTCAGGCTGACTTTGATACTACATGAGGTGACCCAGCAGAATGCAGAGGAAGGTGAACTGCTGTTTTAGAAGGATAGTCCTGTTGCGCTGTGGCTGTATCCCACAGGCCTTGCTGGGACAAAACACTTTTGACAGCAGCATCTCCATTTCAGCGTGTACTGAAACAAGAGCAAGCCAAACATTTCCATGTTGTCTACGCCTCTGGGGCTCTGTGCTCTGTAATGAAAACCTTTCCTCAAAACAGAGTCTCTTCTAAACTGACTGGATGAAATTGATAATGTAACTCCCCCCCACCACCACCACCAAAAAAATAGGATGAAGCAGGTTAAAAAGGTGTCATCCTTTATCTCTCTCCATCTAAGTGCTTGTTTATGATTTTTTTGGACACCTCTCTCTCTCTCCATCCCACCAATTACAAAAATACACTGTACCAAATTGCCTCCCTCAGTCGTCTCGTCTCATACTATAATCCCCTATCACTCACCTTATCCTAGACTGAATCTGATCCATTCACTTCCATCTAGATGTCTTTTCCATCCCTCTGAACCCATTTGGAATCATATGTGTGTGTGGCATGTGGCGCAAGAAATGATTGCCTCTGATTCAATCCTTCAGAGATGGAGAATCCACAGGTGTAAGAACAATCGAGTTGTAATGAAGCGAGCACTCTTGGGACAAATGGGGCAAGTTGAATCAGAAGCTCCCTGAATTCACCTGGAGTGAAAGAATTAGAAAGCGGTGGGAAATGTGCTTCATTTTTTATTTTTTTTTTCTTTGGATGGTATTAGCACTTTGCGCTAGGTTAATTATAAGATAGGCGCAGGCCGAAAGTCCGATCTCTTCACAGAGAAGTGACTCACTCGCTTATGACATCAGAAACACTTTTTCCGCCCTGGCTGGGTTTTTACTTCGACTTTTCAGTCAAGAGCACGGACAGCCACGGGGCATAGCACACTAATTATCTTTATCTAACTTTAGCTCTCCGATAAGTGAAAAGTATTGTGCTTGCCTCAGTGTGCTTTAAACTCATTTGTTTATCAGACAAAGCCTTTTATATCCTCACGGACTGCCAGCGCCTCCACGTATAAATGGAGGCTGGAGCATTCACCTCTTTCCCTGTGGCACTTTTCAGTGTGACCTTGTAGAAGCCATATTAATTCAGTGATGTGGTCAACGATGGCATCATGCATTAGTCCACAAGAGGATTGGTTCAGGAATGAAACATAGCGACACTACAGAGTGGACTGATCGGATCAGTTTTAAATAGTGTGAGGACATACGGTTGAGGACATACGGTTGAGGACATTACATACGCCTTGCAGAATCTGCAAAATGTTAATAATTAAAAAAATAATAATAATAAGACGGATCATAAAAATTGCATTTAGTTTTTTTATTTAGTGCTGCCCTGAATAAGCTATTTCACATAACAGATGTTTACATATAGTCCACAAGACACAATAATAACACAAATGAACCAGTTCAAAAGTTTACATACGCTTGATTCTTAATACTGTGTGTTGTTACGATCAACGACTGTTTGTATGTTTTGTGATAATTGTTCATGAGTCCCTTGTTTGTCCTGAGCAGTTAAACTGCCCAATTTTCTTCAGAAAAATCCTCCAGGTCCTGCACAGTATGTGCTTTTCCAGCATCTTCTGCATATTTGACCCCTTTCCAACAGTGACTGTATGATGTTAAGATCCATCTTTTCACACTGAGGATAACTGAGGGACTCGTACACGACTATTACAAAAGGTGCAAACATTCACTGATGCTCAAGAAGGCAACACGATACATTAAGAGCCATGGGGGTGTAAACTTTTGAACAGGATGATTGGTGTAAATTATTATTATTTTTTTTAAAATTATTAACATTTTGCAGATTCTGCAAGGTGTATGTAAACTTATGAACGCAACTGTATTTAAGTTTTTAAGTCAACCATAAGTTGCTAGAGTGATGATGGGATTAAAATAAATCATACTTTTGTTCAGGACCAGTAGGGGAATAAGACTTTTGTGGCTTCAGGAATGTCTATTACTTGTTATGTTTTTTTTGGTTGTTTGTCCATCAGTCTGTCCATCTGTACATCCGTCTGAGATACTCATTAGTGCAATATCTTAAAAATGCATGGTTTAATGTTTGTACAACTTATATGTAATCATCAGATGAAAAGATTAGATTTTGGACTTGATCAAAACAGGGTCAAGGTCACAGCAAGGTCAAATGTTGTTGTTGGTGGAGACATACCGGTTTAATTAGTTAATTGATTAATTGCTGCCTTTGGAACCTTGTTTATGCTTACATACACATTTTTTTTTTCTCCTTGTGGGTTTATTTATTTATTTATTTTAATCTAAAACCATTTCCAAATATAAAGTTCAACTTTTTCTGAGGAATGTGTCATCATCTCATCTTATCTTATTTTGGTAAATGTGGTTCTATACATACTTGGAAACCAGAAGATGTCTTCATTGCCATCTCTTTAAGCATTATTGTTCTCCCTTGCCCATTGGGGTTTCCAAATGGGTTCAAAATGTCTTACTGCAGCGGCAGAACAATTTAACGGAGCAAAAAGTTAAATGTCAGACAATTAATTATTCAGGAGATTAAGAGCACTTAGAGAGGATTATGCTCATTAAAAAGACCACAAAAAGCTTGGTACATATGCCCTGTCCTAAAACAAACATAAACCGTTCTAGACGTAACACTATGTTGCATATCATTTTAATTACAAAGCAATAATATAATAAAATAAAATCAAATACAGAATTATATTAGCTAATGTGTTACCAAGATGTCTCTAGGTGTATTAAAGGATCAGTAACAAAAACAAATCCATGTATTCAACAAATATCAAACATCCAATATACAAACATTAATTATCATTATTTAAGATGCAACAAAGAGGGAAAAAAACAATACCTAAAATTCTGTGAATATACTATTATACCATATAGTTATAAAGTATTAGAGTGAACACATAATTAACAAAGTTAAAGTATACTTTATTTCTTTTCTGGCACACATTATCTTTGGAAGCTTGCAAACCACCTGGCATCATAATCATCCCTTTAAGTAATTACAATAAAGCTGAGCACCAATCAGTCTGCAGTGCACCTGGTTTGTCACCAAAATGGTGTCAGTCTGTAACACTGTGTTAATTCAATTCAGCACTTGTAAGCACGAAAAAAGGCACAAAAGAAACCTGCAGACCTTAATGCAATTTTCCAGTCCATCAACCCAGCAGTCAGTTCTTAGGAGCAGCTAGGGTGGGGTGGGGTGGGGTGGGGTGGGAGGAAGTGGGTGCCTCTTCCTCTGCTGACTCAGGACATCAGGCAGCGTGCACACACACACACACACACACACACACCAATCCCTACCCTGAATGCACAAACCCACGTGATCGTTCTGAAGAGCAGGTGCCAGCTCTTTCATCAGCCTGCTAGTTGAGCTTGAGCATGGCTGTGTCTGGATTGTCTATGAATTATGTGTGTGTATGTGTGTTGTGTGTGTGTGTGTGTGTGTGTGTGTGTATATATATATATGTATATATATATATATATATATATATATATATATATATATATATATATATATATATATATATATATATATATATATAGAGAGAGAGAGAGAGAGAGAGAGAGAGAGAGAGAGAGAGAGAGAGCGATCAACTGGATTTAAAAATAAAAGTAGAAAGCAATATTCACACATTCACCTTAAATGTACAGTAAAGGGCATTGACTGAATCACCCGTGTAATGATTCCTACAGTAGTTACGCGAACATGACACAGCAAAAAAATAATGCAAGGGCATTGTGCAGCCACCATGGAAATCTCTTACAAAGCCTCAGCATATGGGCGAGTGATCCTTTAATAGACTACGGACACAAAGCCTGCATGTAAGGCTCTTGGGTGCAATAGGGATTAAATCAAAATCAGTTCAATTCCATAAACAATGTCTTTATGTGAATATGTGAAATGTGAAAAAGGCTAGATTAAGTTTTAAAAATGGCCTAATGTTTTCAGTAATAGTCCCAAATATTATAGGGATAAATATTCTAAGGTTAAATATCATAAGGATTGTTTAATTCTTTATAATATATTGATATGTTCCATGGGCGAAGCTACTTGCACAAAGACACTTCTGCAGTTGATTAACAATGAACGCAAATAAATAACAATTCAGAACAGCACATCTTATCGTTTTATTCTATATAATACATGAACTTTGAAACCAAAATGCTACAGATAGAAAAAGCTGACTTTCAGTAATGAGGCTCTGAATTTTGTCTCTGAGACATATTAGAAAGTTCCATCCTGTTTTCTATGCTGTTCTCATAATCTTCTTGCTAAGCACTCAATTAAACTAATCATTCAAACACTTCTTTTTTTGAGAGATGTGCAAGATTGTAATTATGTGGCCAGGACATTCATTGTGAAATGAGTAATGTATGTGAATGCATGTGTAATAGATTTTGGGCATTTGGTTCTTAGCACTGAAACATTTTCTGCAAGTGATAGAGAGCATTTAACCCACATTTCCCTGGTGTTAACACTTCATGGTTCAAGTGTTAGGGTTGAATGCTCTATTAAGTGCTTTATCAGGCTATTTCTTTTAATCTCCCCTCAATTAATCCAGTATAATGATTATTTGCATTGTTTGGTGTGCATTCCCTCCATCAGCAGCCACTATATAAAGAAAGATGATCAGAAAAAATAAACTCACAATAACATAACAGCCTAAATTTGTTCATAACTTTTGTTCAGAAAATTGCAGCTTTCACCCACCCCCCACTGACCATCACCCCCCACCCCTCATTTATTTCAATGTTTATATTCACACCACAACCAAAACAATACTTTGAGCTCCAAGCTATTTTTCACAGCTGTGTTTCTTCCATCGAAATAAATCACTCTACACCACGGGTCATCAATTCGATTTGACCTGGAGCCAAATTCCTGTAGAGCAAATACTGTTTGGGCCAGAATTCCCCACCCCAACAAACTAAACATCTCAACACCTCAGACACACATTCCCTGATTCATACCTATAACTCGTGGACACTCTCAGCTCCTGCTTTCCATTAAACATGGTTCAGAATAATAATAATGCATTTATAACAGGCACCATTCAGCAGGAGATGGCGTGTTCAATTTTAAAAACAATATTTGGCCTTAGTTTTGGGGACTACCGTACCTAGGGTACAGTAATTGCCATGCACACCCTATGTAGTATACTACCTAAAACGCACAACATTTTATATTCAGCCACAAAAAACAAATAAAAATGTGGCGGAAAAAACAGCCAAGTGTAATACAGAAAAAGTACATCTCCGTCTTTACATGCTTAACCATGTAAGATTAAAAAGTAATACCCATTAAACTAGACTTACAAATACAGCCACAATTGCTTGACACATTTTACTTGGTTGAAAACCGAAGGTCCAGATAGAGACACACCTTTCAGTACCAATTCCTCTTCATTTACAGCCTAAGTCCTCACTATTTTTCCAAAATCACAGTGCGAGTCATATCACTGGTTTAGTGGTAGCTCACACCTCCGGGGTTGGTGGTTCGATTCCCGCATCCGCCCTGTGTACCCGGAGTTTGCATGTTCTCCCCGTGCTTTGGGGGTTCCCTCCAGGTACTCCGGTTTCCTCCCCAGTCTAAAGACATGCAGTGAAAGCTGAGTGGCCTTCCCAAATTGTCTGTAGTGTGTGAATGTGTGTGCAGTTGTGCCCTGCGATAGGCTGGCACACCGTTCAGGGTGTTCCCTGCCTTGAGTTGGTATAGGCATAGGCTCCAGGCTCCCCTGTGACCCTGTGTAGGATTAGCGGTATGGAGAATGGATGGATGGATGGACATATTACCTATACATAGTTATACATATCAGTAGGTCTTAATGGTAGAACAGTATCTAATACATTTCAATATTTTAAAACTCTGCATCGTTTTAAAACTTGCCATTTGATAATCCCGGCTCTAGACCAGCATCTTTTAGATGCCTGCCTACAAAAAGCTTAGTTTTTCTATCCATTGTTTATACTGTATTTCCATTTCCTGTGCAGCATAAAGATGGGTCCAGCAGAAAGGAAGGAGCTGAGCAAGTGCTTGCGGACATCAACCTCTTCTGTGTTTGTGTGATCTGTTTCACTTAAATTCATTTCCTCCATGCCTGGGAAATACAGTATGAATAGCAAATGGTAGCTGAGAGGGAAGGAGCGAAGCAAAGGCTTGGTGAGTGGATGCTGGAAGGAGAAACGGAATCAATCATGCAGAGAATGCCATGGCAGCGAGGACATTGGGCCTGCAAGGAAATTTCCAACCCCCCACCTCCACAGCCCACATGTGATCTATCCATGGTGATGGAAACTGCAGAGAGCAGACAGAAGCAGTGAATTGGTTGAATGTGAATATAAACATTGCGAGCTTTCTTGCCAGATGGACGGTTTGGGAAATAAAATTGTTTTTCCTCCCTTTTTTGAGATGAAATCATTTGACATGGAATATTCCTGAGGGCGCAGAGTGGGGGAAAGCAAGGTGTGAGTACTGAAGGTTATGAGCAGGGGTGGCTGAGAAGGAGAAGAACAGCACAGCGAGTGCCGTTTGTTTATCATAATTTATATTTGAGAAGACAGATCAGATAGAGACAGGTAAAGAAAAATAGCATCTGTCTGTCTGAATACTATAATGCAATGCTTTTTGGCAATCAGTTGCTTAATAAAGGAAATAGTATGACATACAGTGTATTTCACCATTTTCATCCATTCTCAAAATCTTTATCTTTATTGCTGCTGTTCAATTTGTGGGCTTGCTGTCACAAGGCTATGGAAAACTGTATTTAAAGATCAAATGAAACATCAGATATCTGATGCACTCTTGAGATTCAACAAAATACTCCAAGATCTAAAACAGGGATTGAATTGTCTATTTATTGTGAAGAAAGCATTCCTGTGTTATTACTGTTGCCATTATATTTTGCTGTTCTGGAACACCTGCCAACACTGCGCTCGTTAGATTTTACTAGCGGGACCCATTTCATACCCCTACAGGCATCCTGAGGTTCCATCCTCCAACAGAGAAATGAGTCAGCCAAACAACCTCTTTATCCCCATCACCTCCTTCAAAGAGTGCAGCTGTTCTACTGCCTCCATTCGTCCCCAGGAGACCACAGCCCACATTCCTCCCAAGCCAAGCTCACACCATTACATCCACAGGCACTTTGCCTGCTCACGCAAACTAATGAACCACTGCTACACCAAGCCACCACTATTTACCATACCTCATGAGAGAGTTAAACTTAGAGTGATCTGTGGTCTTTAGAAATGCTGCTGGGTCTCTGTTATATTTGAATGGAACATGAATACAAGTAGTGGTCAGAAGGGAAGGTAGACATTTGCCTTGATCAGTTACCTAAGGGGCTTGGTTTGATACCCACGGAAAAGGTCTAACTGTACATATTAGATGGATAACGTTTTAAATGTCAGAATTTTAACCTTTGGGTCGAATCGTGACGTTTATATGTGGCGTGTTTTTTCGATGAGCAGCAGAGTTTAAAATCCTCTGGGCAATGTTGATATTAACACTATGTGGAGGCCGTTCCGGGAAGCTAGTGTGATGGTGGTGATGTGGTGTTAAAGTGTCTCTCCATGCTTTGTTTTGTTTCAGTGTTTCTTTTCAGGCCCTGTAAGGAAGAGAAGTCAGTAAATCACTCCTATATGAAAAAAAGGCAGAGCCTCTTCCAGGGATAGTGAGGAACTCTCATATATCAGATGGCATCACCTGATCATGCTTGGCACTGCTCCCATTCTGAAGCAGCCCAACCACAGGCTATCAGCTTTGCTTCTTCTAACTCTTCCAAGCAGATGTGGCATGCTTCCAAATCATGGCCTCAAGTAGACCCTATAAATGAATTTTGCTCTCATTTGGCTCACTGAAGATAGACTAAATTCAGGCTCCTCCATGCGCCAGAAAAGTATCACTATATGCACACAGTTACCAATGCAGAGCCAAACTAACAATGTTTTAAATAATGTGTACTCTTATTGATAGAATTCTAATCCTAACAATCTTGAGTCTGACTTTTCTTGATGTAAAGTCTGCATAAAGAGAACTGCAATCCTCCACCTCCTTTTTCACCATGTGATTCCATTCACACGAACACCGAAATGAAGAGAACTCATGCATGATTGTCAAACTTGCTGGAAGAGCAAAGCCACAGTGCCACTAGATGGCACTTTCCCCACAACTTCACCTCTCCTTCACTTCGGCTCTGACATCACAGTGTGCATCATACAGCTATTACCATTATGGCTTCTGTCTGGAAGAAAATACTCCTGAGACAGTTTAAATAAAAATCTGTACAATCAATACCTATGCAACTAAACCACAGTTATGACTGACACTATTACAGAATCAATCAGTCAGATCAGAGTCTGAGGCTGACTCGCTTTCTCTTTCAAGAGTGCATAAAAAAGCCTGTTACATGAATAAGTAATAGTCTGACAGAGCAGGATGCATCATCATATACTGTACATGGGTGAATGTTATTCATGTTACTGACTGAGGCACAATCCATTGTACACATTTAACTGACAAAACCTTTTGTCTTGTACTCTTTGTACTTAATTTGTACACAGTACACATATAGTATATAGGTACGGTACTGTGCAAAAGTTTTAGGCACCCTATTTTTTTAGTACAAACTTTGTTATAGATTTTTTTATTTTATGACTTCTACATTAATGACTAAACATTAGTTTTCTAGCACAAAAGTAAATGTTACAAAAAATGTTTGTATGTCATTAAAGAAAGCAGCATATTATGTAAGAGACACTTTTCAGATAAAAAACACAACGAAGGCTGCTGTGTTTTGCTGCAAAAATAAGAAGCGAGTGCGAAAGTCAAAATCTCCAGAAGAACTGTGTCTGGTTCTGCAAGATGCTCAATAAAACTTACCAGCTCATTTCCTTATAAAACTCCACAAATTGTACTATTTTTATTTAAATTTTTATTTTTTTGTCACACCAAATTTTGATTTTATTTCATTTATTACTGTTTACTGCTCTTTAGGGTATTTTTTTTTTAATGTAGAAACATTTAATTTCATTATTTTGAAGGCATCTTTGCTCTACTGCATTTCTTTGCATGTGCCTAAAACATGCACAGTACTGTACATTCTTTCCAAAAACTGGTATACAATTTAATTAGTATCAATTATACCTAGGGATGCACTGATACCATTTTGTTTTCCAGACCAAGCACAAGTACGTGGGGATATTTTTGGTATTTTTGATACCAATACTGACACCAGACGCATCTCTGCTGCGTTTCCGTGTGAGCTACTGGCAAGAGAAAGAGCATCTGTGCACTTTGATTTTAATCTGGTTTGGCAGCTCCAGTATTCAATGATCAATTATGAGTATATGAATTTTGTTTTGAGAGGTATTAACTGTTTACTGGTTAATAACGAATGGAATAAGCCTAGTTCAAGAGCTACCAAATCCAAATCTTGGTCAAGCTGATCTACATCTCCCATTTACTAATTACTGAAATTGCCAAACCATCCTGAAGAGGGTGCTAATACAATAGACTGGATTCACAGCCCCCAAAACCCAAAAGAGGGTCACTTTGCTCTCGTTTGCTCCTGAGCTCATTTCATTATTAAGACTTTTTAAATCAGTAAGACATAACTAAATCATTATTTTGTGCTTAGCAATCTGCCAGCTGTAATTAAAAATGAGACAGTGGGTCAGTGAATAACCACTGTGTTTAATTAGTTTTCCCATGTTGGTTTAAAATGTGTATCATAATGTACAAATCATTTTGTCTGTAGCTACAGATTGCACATTCATGACATCTTTGTAGATTACGGTTTTAAATAAAGCACACAAAATGTGGTTTTGTGATCTGGCCTTTATGATTAATCAGGGATTCAAGTCAACAATTTATTTATTCATTTATTTTATTTATGTCTCCTTGTTTAAACAGTGTCCATTAAAAGTGCACGTGTGTGTGTTCATGCACTCTACTCTAGACTACTAAACTCATTCTTTACAATGTTAGCGAGTTGATTTTATATGAAGTGCATTAGAGCGCTACATTAGTTGCCTTGGATGGAGTAGGTTTGCAGTGGAGAACAGCAGGGAAAGTGCTTCTGTACAGGCGTAAGTAAGGTTTCATTTTCTTCATTACATCGGAATCCTTTATCATCAAACGATAACAGCTGATCATCACCATCAAGAACATACAGGGTAAATGCTGTTATTTTCACTCACCCAGTGTTGCCTGTAGACATTTTTTCTTGCTTGCATCACTGTAGCCTGCATCACTGTTTGCTGCTGTGTGCCTCTAATAATGAACTCCTCATGCTGAATTTTAAGTTTAAGATGTTTTTTTTCAGGTTAGTGGCATTATACAGAGCTGTTGCAGTTCCTTCTCTTGATATTTTCACAGAGAACAGTTGGCAGGCTGCTTTGCTTCGATCTTTAATCTTGGAATACGTCCAGATCGCTGTCATTTTGTGTCACATGTTACATTCGTGTGGCAATTTACTGTACACAGCGCATAGCGTCACCTGGTACCGGATGTCGGTATGTTGGTAATGAGCTCAGTACCGGGGAGTTATCGGATTCGGTATCAATGCATCTCTAATTATAGCAGTAATTAGTATTTGACATCCACAACTACAAAGGGAAAAAAAAGGATCTTCCTTTTTAGAAGTAAGCCTTTGTTTTGTTTCAGTCTTTGTCAGCTTAAACCAAAATGAACATTAGGTGTTGGTTTAATAGTGCAGCCATTAAAAAACAAACATACTCAGGATATCCATGGGCTCATGGCTGTCTTTGAACCTTTGGGCCCATAAGAGATACATTACATATGTGCCTATTTGATTCTGGTTCACATTTTGATGCTGATACTGTTGCTACTGTTGCTTATCAGAACTGAAATATAGGGGATAGTTACCATTATACAAATCAGATCATTCTAAGGAGTACCTACTAGCTGCTGCTGTTATCTCATTTAGCCCTCTGGAGTAAAGTAATCATTTAAAGCAGAGCCAATAACGATTTTTACTTCATTGCACATGCATGGACTGGTCTTGCCGAAGCTAAGCGGAGAGAGCTTAAAGTAGGAAAAGAGATTATGGCAAATGTTAATTCTATATGAAAGGATCCTATATATGCTGGCCCATGACAGGGACCAAGCCAGGTCTGCTTTGTCGAAGTTTATGGTGGCTGTCAGTAAAATTCATATTCATCATATAATATGATTTTTCTTCATTATTGCTTTTCTCGCTGTTAGTTTTTGCATGCATAAATCTCTCACCAACCAGCTTAGAACAACTCAACTGTTCCCATCGTTAATCATATAGTAGAAACCAGGCACATGCCCTTTTTTTTTTTTTTAATAATGGTTGGTCCTCACACAAGGTTACAAAAGAGGCCTTCATCCATCTTGTCAGGCAGGAGAAAGGGAGCAACAATAAGTGGCTGTGGGTAAATGTTGTCACAGTGCATTCGAGACCATTAGCATGGTGATAGTTCACCAACATTATCATTAACTCTGGTCACAGAACATTGGAGTGTGTGCTCAGCCATGCCTCCAGCACTCATCATGACACATTGTACACACAATTTGAAAAATGGATGTTGCTCGGGAACACACACATGCAGGGGGTTTTAAAAGCAACTCCCACCTTTCCCCAAGTATGTTATTAACTCTTGTGTGTAGTGTAGGTTGGATGAAAGCTGAATGACATATAGAGATGTAAAGACACCTTGGTGGTTTTACAAAAGTATCGTGTAGATTAACAAGCTCTGTTTTTTATAAGTTGCATGCTTAAGCAACTCAAATAACTAAATTAATTTAATTATGAGTCGAGATGGAAACCTTAAAAACCGGTGCTTCAAAAACACTTCTGGACTACAGGTTTGTCCTCTATAAAGCAAACACCTGAGTGCTGTGTTAATTAAATGCATGGCAGAGGTTTTAAGGAGATTTAAGTGTAGAATTCTAATAACTTACAGTCTACAAAGGAGAAGAATGTATCCTTTTAATAAACTCCACACCTTGGCCAGTCACATTCACTGATGTTTTAGTATGGATGTTACAAAAGGTGCTTTTTCTGGAATCTGGCTGAGATAAAAAGCACGGTTTTTAAGATTTGACTGAATTAACTGAATCACTAGTCTAAGCTCATTGATGAACCTGGATCTCTCATTCCCCTTCCAGTCAATGCTAGGTGAAAAGGACTGCACTAAATAAAGGGTACCAATGTTTGCTTTACTGCTGGTGATGAAGGTACCTCAAATAAATCATAAGGTCACTGACGTGCCTATGTCTTTTCACCAGTAATAAGACTGCTTCTGAGGTTTACAAGATCGTGCACATCGTCCAAATGTGAGAAAGGAAGGAGGGATGAAGCTTTACAAATATGTTAAGGGAAAGAATTATCTACTGTATAAACTGGTGATCTTATCTGGTTTGTGTACAGTCCATGCACAAATTGTAGTGCTACATTGAGCAGACATGTCCCTGATACATTCACCCTCTTTCCGGAAAATGGAAATTACATGTGGGATGATAAGCCACCGCAGCTCCCACCAATTGGCTTTTATTAATCCTCTTCGCTTTCAGTGAATGCAGCAGCTCACTCTCTAAATATAAGTCATTAGAAATGAACAATTACTTTAGGCTGATATGGCATGCCGTGCCTCTTTTTCATGCCCCGTGTAGATAAGATGATTGTACAGGAGTGCTAATGGCCCTGGCGGCGTGATGGACACCACTCCTCAGCTGGACATGAAAATGATAGCATTAAGGCGATGTGGCAATCTGATTTCTAGAGGTAAGAAAAACATTAGCTCCTCAGTGGAAATAAATTTACCTGTTCATGAAGAAAGTAAGGCTTTCCTAACCTTGAAAAAGTTTCCCAGTGTGTGACCTTGATGGTTCATGTTTCATGGAGCTTCATATTAGAAACGTAACGGGTGCAATAATGTTCTACGGACCCTTAGTGTGTAAGGGCGGTAGCTCAAATGTTTGACAGGCACTAGGGACAGGGAACATAGATGAAGGCTCAGAGAAAGAGCAATAAGAGGCTGACTGCTTCACACACCATAAATTTCACCCTTCAACTAATAATAAGCTAACTGCTTATGGGGAGGGAGTCTTCATACAGTATATGATGCAAATAAGCACTATAATCATATGGTATAATATTCTCTGTGTTAAAAAGCTGAATAGTAATTACTGGTATACTAGTGGGGGCATGATGGCTTAGTGGTTAGCACGTTTGCCTCACCCCTCCGGGGTTGCGGGTTTGACTCCCACCTCTACCCTGTGTGCGTGGAGTTTGCATGTTCTCCCTGTGCTTCGGGGGTTTCCTCTGGGTACTCCAGTTTCCTCCCCTCCCCCAAAGACATGAACTGTAGGCTGATTGCCATTTCCGTAGTGTGTGAATGTGTGTGCAATTGTGCCCTGCGATGGGTTAGGACCCCACCCAGGGTGTCCATCAACTTGTGACCCTGGGTTAGGCTCCAAGGCTCCCCCTCGATTCTGTGTAGGATAAGCAGTATGGAAAATGGATGGTTGGATAGTACACTAGTAATAAACAGAAAACAGATACCTTATCTAGTTATCATTGCCATAATACATCAAATTTTGTACAAAATTTCAATTAAAGAGGCATGTGTGGTAGAACGTTTGATTTGCATTATTGCATTGCTATCCTAGGAGTATGGATCATGCAAGAAGGGGTACACACCCATGCACTGCTCTTTGTGTCTTCTGAGTTATCAACTTTATGTACAATTTTGCAGCATTTACTAATAACAAAAACTTTCTTGCAATTGTATAGTACAGTGCCTCCAGAACGTATTCACCCTCTAGTGATTATTTAGCTTTTTTGCTGTATTGCAACACAAAATGGAAGTATATGAGAATGTATAGATGTCCTCAGAATTTAAATTTTTAAAAAAATCTAAGTATTAATTGTTTAGAATTAATTTCAAGGACTAGCATTTAATTTTCTTGAGCACTCACACTACATATGTTAAACAAGGTTCATCTGTGTTAACATCAAATTCCCCTGTGTCTAATTGTATGGTTGCACAATAAATATCAAACTTCGGGAGGTCTCACAGCTATAATGGCAGATTATATCAGTCCTGCTGTGTCATGAGAACCAAGGAACTGCCTGTGAAGTTTCTAGATTAAGTTGTTAGGAGTAAAAAATAATAATAATAATAAAAAAGTAAAAAGATGGAGAAGTTTATAAAGACATCAGCAAAGCTTTGAGCCTTCCTAGGAGCACTGTGAAGTCCATTATAGCAAACTAGAAAAAATATGACACAACCTAGAACCTACCAAGATCAAACCAAAGCCTACTGCTTGGGAAACAAAAAGAAGGTCAATTGTCAGAGAAGTGTCCAAGAGTCCAGCAACAACACTGAAGGGGTTACAGAGCTCACTGGCTGAAATAGTAGAGCCTGTGCAGACCACAACAATATCATAACCTCTTCACAGATCTAGTCTCTATGGGAGAGTGTCCAGAAGGAAGAAACTTCTGAGAAAGGCTTACATAAAGGCATGCCTTGAGTTTGCTAGAAGGCATGTGAAAATATCATTTTGGAGCTTTTGGAAAAAGATTTTGAGCCATTTTGAGTCATAAACAAAGCATTATGTTTGGCACAGCCCAAGTACAGCCCAACACCCAGGTAACATCAAGCACGGTGGTGGTAGTGTCATGCTCTGGGGTTGCTTTTCAGCAGGAGGAACTGCAAAGCTTGTTGCCAGCAAGGGTAGCATGGTTGGAGCCAAACACAAGCAAATTGTCGAGGAAAACCTGTTTCAGGTTCTTTTCAGTCAGGTGTTTTCAGTCAGCCAGACATCTGTGGTGTTTTCAGTCAGCTAGACATCTGTGTCCAGGGTGAAAATCTACATCCCAACAGAACAATGAGCCAAAGCACAGGGCAAAAATTACAAAGAAATGGTCTGTAAAAAGGAAGGTTTGTGTTCTGGAAAGACATACAGGTGCATCTCAACAAATTAGAATGTCGTGAAAAAGTTCATTTATTTCAGTAATTCAACTCAAATTGTTAAACTCGTGTATTAAATAAATTCAATGCACACAGACTGAAGTAGTTTAAGTCTTTGGTTCTTTTAATTGTGATGATTTTGGTTTACATTTAACAAAAACCCACCAATTCACTATCTCAACAAATTAGAATATGGTGACATGCCAATCAGCTAATCAACTCAAAACACCTGCAAAGGTTTCCTGATCCTTCAAAATGGTCTCTCAGTTTGGTTCACTAGGTAAGCCACAAACATTCATTGCCAAAGAAGCTGGCTGTTCACAGAGTGCAGTATCCAAGCATGTTAACAGAAAGTTGAGTGGAAGGAAAAAGTGTGGAAGAAAAAGATGCACAACCAACCGAGAGAACCGCAGCCTTATGAGGATTGTCAAGCAAAATCGATTCAAGAATTTGAGTGAACTTCACAAGCAATGGACTGAGGCTGGGGTCAAGGCATCAAGAGCCACCACAAACAGACGTGTCAAGGAATTTGGCTACAGTTGTCGTATTTCTCTTGTTAAGCCACTCCTGAACCACAGACAACGTCAGAGGCATCTTACCTGGGCTAAGGAGAAGAAGAACTGGACTGTTGCCCAGTGGTCCAAAGTCCTCTTTTCAGATGAGAGCAAGTTTTGTATTTCATTTGGAAACCAAGGTCCTAGAGTCTGGAGGAAGGGTGGAGAAGCTCATAGCCCAAGTTGCTTGAAGTCCAGTGTTAAGTTTCCACAGTCTGTGATGATTTGGGGTGCAATGTCCTCTGCTGGTGTTGGTCCATTGTGTTTTTTGAAAACCAAAGTCACTGTACCCGTTTACCAAGAAATTTTGGAGCACTTCATGCTTCCTTCAGCTGACCAGCTTTTTGAAGATGCTGATTTCATTTTCCAGCAGGATTTGGCACCTGCCCACACTGCCAAAAGCACCAAAAGTTGATTAAATGACCATGGTGTTGGTGTGCTTGACTGGCCAGCAAACTCACCAGACCTGAACCCCATAGAGAATCTATGGGGTATTGTCAAGAGGAAAATGAGAAACAAGAGACCAAAAAATGCAGATCAGCTGAAGGCCACTGTCAAAGAAACCTGGGCTTCCATACCACCGTGCCACAAACTGATCACCTCCATGCCACGCCGAATTGAGGCAGTAATTAAAGCAAAAGGAGCCCCTACCAAGCATTGAGTACATGTACAGTAAATGAACATACTTTCCAGAAGGCCAACAATTCACTAAAAATGTTTTTTTTTATTGGTCTTATGAAGTATTCTAATTTGTTGAGATAGTGAATTGGTAGGTTTTTGTTAAATGTGAGCCAAAATCATCACAATTAAAAGAACCAAAGACTTAAACTACTTCAGTCTGTGTGCATTGAATTTATTTAATACACGAGTTTAACAATTTGAGTTGAATTACTGAAATAAATTAACTTTTCCACGACATTCTAATTTATTGAGATGCACCTGTACATCCAATTGAAAATTTGCAGCATGAGTTGAAAATTGCTGTCTGCTAGTGTTCTCCATCTAATTTGAGAGAGTTGGAGAAAATTTGCTTTGAGGAATTGAATAAAATGCCAAAATCAAAATGTGCAAAGCTCATAGAGTCACAGCTGAGAAAACTCAAACCTATAATTGCTGCAAAAGTGCAAGGCACTAAGTATTGACTCTGGGGGGCAATTGTTGTTGCAGAATTTATATTTTTCATTTTTAAATAATTCTGAGGACATCTAAATCATTTAGTTAATTGTAATTCTGTAGAGAGTCACTTAAAAAGGAGCAGACAAGAATCCCATTCTAATATTCTCTCATATACCAGTTTGTTGTTGCAACACAGCAAAAAGAAAAATATTCACTAGGGGGTGGATACTTTCTGGAGGCGCTGCACATATAAATAGTAAGTCACAGTGAAGCCATTTCTGCCAGTCATCCATGAAGCCTGTATTGGTTCATCAGATTTGACACAAAAATAAAGTCACAATTATAAGTCAAAGAATAAGACTGCCCATCTTTTTCACTCATGGCTCAATACTTTCATACTAAGTGGATATGGAATGAAATTTGCATTATATTTGCCAAATCTTGTTCACATTTACACCGATCAGCCATAACATTAAAACCACATGCCTAATATTGTGTAGGTCCCCTGCCAAAACAGCTCTGATCCATTAAGGCATGTAAAATAAAAACGGGATTCATCAGACCAGGCCACCTTCTTCCATTGCTCTATGGTCCAGTTCGGATGCTCACATGCCCATTGTAGGCACTTTCAGCGGTGTACAGGGGTCGGCATGGGCACTCTGACCAGTCTGCAGCTACGCAGCCCCATACGCAGCAAGCTGTGATGCACTGTGTGTTCTGACACTTTTCTATCATAGGCAGAATGAACTTTTTCAGCAATTTGTGCTACAGTAGCTCTTCTGTGGGATCGGACCAGACAGGCTAGCCTTCACTCCCCACATGCATCAATGAGCCTTGGGCGCCCATGACCCTGTCTCTGGTTCACCAGCTGTCCTTCCTTGGACCACTTTTGCTAGGTACTAACCACTGCATACCATGAACACCCCACAAGACCTGTTGTTTTGGAGATGCTCTGACCCAGTCGTGTGGCCATCACAATTTGGCCCTTGTCAAAGTCACTCAGATCCTTACGCTTGCCCATTTCTCCTGCTTCCAACACATCAACTTCGAGAAATGACTGTTCACTTGCTGCCTAATATATCCCATCCCTTGACAGATGCCACTGTAACGAGATAACCAATGTTATTCACTTCACCTGTCAGTGGTTCTTAATGTTATGGCTGATCGGGGTATTGTATTAAAAAAGAATTGGAGTTCCATAGAAAGACATGTTTGCTGCCTGGATCGATTGAGGATCAATTATATTAGTCAGTAATATCCTAAAAAAAGATCTGGCAAGGGTCATCAGAGGTTTATAAATTCTTTGAATAAATAATTTTAAAGGCATGGACATGTGACAGAAAAGTAGATGTGGATTTTCACTCATATTAACAAATATTGTTGCTCAAGCCCAGTGTGGTTTAAAAAAATAAAATAAAATCAGGGTTGAGATGTGGCATGAACTTCAATTCTATGCATATAAGACTAAATTCCACTAATGTCTATGTGGGCATTTGTATTGCTGTTCTTCTGTTCTAAAGAAATTACTCTCCACAGCCTGAAACCAGTGAGGATTAAGAGTTATGAGTCTATATCTGATTCTCTGTTCCTAGGCTTACATACAATATTAGCCTAGTAACCTAGTTACCTGATGCCAAGCTCTAAGCATGCTTTAGTCTCAGCACTGCTGTAATGCTGTTGTTCTACTGTAACAATGTTCTTCTCACTTCATTTGTTGGTCAGGGATGTGAGATGGTCGCAAGACAAGAATCAAATGAAATAGACACACCAGGATTCCAGATGATCTGAGTTCCCCACGTAAAGGCTCTATATACTGTAGATATTCAGTGTTTTTAATAAGCCAGTTAATGATCACATTCAGCTAATAGCTTTTCTTTAAACCTTTAAGCATACTAGGAACTATTGTTATTATCTTATCCAGGAACTACAGTGAAATTTCGAGTAATTGCAGTGAAACTAATAAGAAGCACTATGTAGTTCCAAGAGAGAGATTTAAGTCTGAACCTGGCCATGGGTCCTTTCATCTTGTCAAATATTATCATTTGAACACTTTTCGTAAACACATGATCATGCCATTTCATTATGTCCATTTCCTTGCATACAGCATAAAGAGACTCAGTTGCAAGATCTTTTTGGTTGTTCAGACTTTGTCCTTATTGCCAATAATAAATAAATATGTACTGTACATATACAATACTGTATAAAGACAGTAAATACAGAGTTGCCCCATATAAACTTGCATTCTCTTATCAGTTTTACCTTTCTTTCTTTCTTTCTTTCTTTAAATCTATATTTTCATTATCATTTTGACACAGTGGAATCTAATACAGGCAGGTAAAATAGTTTTCAGACTATTCAGTATTTTCAGTGTTAATCGCTGTCATGAACTCCATAAAGGTTGCAGTTATAAAAATGAGCATGCATTATTATAAGCAAAGTGATCATCTGACAAAAAGAAAGCAAACTGTTAAAGATAAGAGCAGATAAAATAGTCAAGTGTTCATATTTTGTTTGTTTAAAATGAGTAAACAAACCATCAAATTCCACCTGAAATTAGTATACTGTTATTTACATTATCTAATCATTAGCATCTACACCAGTGATATGGTTTAATTTTTATGCTTTCACCACTGAAGTAATTACAAACTTTTAGATGTGATCTCCTCTAAGCTTCTTTCTGTTAGAACTAAAAGCTGTGTCTCATCTGTATGCAGTTGCCCCAAGTTGCATCAGCTAGTTTGAGACAGAATGCAGGCACCGAGACTTGAAGACAGATGTGGGCAAGCAGCCGGCACAGAAGAGGTCTTAAAGGCAAAAGACTGCCAGCAGGTAGGAACTTGCAAGATACCTATAACTAACCAAATCCATCCTATTTTACCTCATTAAATATCTTAAAAATATTTTATAAAAATATCTTATTTTATATTAAATATAAAACTCTTCCCTATAGACAGGTGACATAAATAGACAGGAATAAAACATGTGGCTCTGTTATACTGTATGCTAATTCATTGGCACTTGTGGGTCCATTTGTTCCCTTAGAACCAAGGGTCACTCCAAATCAATACAAAGTTCTACAAACTGATCACATGATCACACTTCCAGGATCCTTAAAACATCCATTCAGGGAATATAATTTGAAAGAATGGTGCTCCACATCTCCAGTAGAGCTCCACAAACTTTCAAATTCTATTCAAAGGCACATTGAAGCTGTGCTTGTGGTGGACATGCACTTATAAGACACTTTATGTTGGTGTTTTATTTAATTCTATCGCACATTTGTATGTGCCGACTAGGTGTTCAGTCAGATTTAAGAGAATACAGTTGCAATCAAAATTATTCAACCCCCATTGCAAATCAGGTTTATTGCCAAAAATTTACAGACTTTCAGTTATTTGCAGTGGACAAATCAAACAAAAGCAATTGAAATAGTTCAACAGAACAAATTCTTCAAGTGGTTTCCCCAAATTCAACTGAAAATGCAACTTATAATGACTTCTCCTGTCTCAAAATTATTCAACCCCCCTCCCTCACAAAACCACAAATATGCAAAACAGGAGTTGTCTCAAGCACAGTTGATGCAACTAATCAAGGGCTTCATTAGTTGCACCAGGTGTGCTTGAGCTGGAACACATGAAATACCTGAACTGGCTAGGGGCAGAAAATACATGAAATACCTGGATGGGGCAGAAAAAGGAAGCTATCAATGGCTACAACCAGATTTCTGAGAAGGCAGCTTGTGAAAAACCGTCGAGTGACTGCAAAAGACCTGCAGCAAGACTTGGTGGCAACAGGCACTGAGGTTTCAGTGAGCACAGTAAGGCGCGTACTAAATGCAGAAGGTTTCCATGCCAGAACTCCAAGACGTACATCACTACTGACCCATAAGCACAAGAAAAGTCAGCTCAAAATCATATAAATAAGACACAGAAGTTTTGGGATTCTGTTCTGTGGAGCGATAAATCAAAACTGGAACTTTTCGGCACGATGGATCAGCGGTATGTCTGGAGAAAGAAGAATGAAGAAAGAACACCCTGTCCACAGTCAAGCATGGTGGTGGCTCGGTGATGCTCTGGGGCTGCATTGCATCCTCTGGCGCTGGAAACCTGCAGCAAGATGGATTCATTGAAGTATCAGGAAATCCTAGAAGAAAACGTCATGCCATCTGTGAGGAAGCTGAAGCTTCATTGAAGTATCAGGAAATCCTGGGAGAAAACGATGCCGTCTGTGAGGAAGCTGAAGCTTGGGCGTCATTGGACCTTGGACAATGATCCCAAGCATACCTCAAATTCCACCAAGACTTGGTTGCAGAAGAAGTCCTGCAAGATTCTACAGTGCCATCACAGTCACCTGACTTGAACCCCATAGAAAATTTCTGGTGGGATTTGAAGAAGGCGGCTGCAGCACGCAAACCCAAGAATATTACTGAACTGGAGGCCATTGATCATGAGGAATGGGCTAAGATTCCTCAGAAATGCTCCCAGAAGCTGGTGTCTGGCTATGCATCTCGTTTGCAGCTCTAGTAAGTACTAAAGATGCTTGCCATGAAGGGGTTGAATAATTTTGAAACTGGAGAAGTCATTATAAGTTGCATTTTCAGTTGAATTTGGGGAAACCACTTGAAGCATCCATTGTGTTGAACTATTTCAATTGCTTATGTTTGATTTGTTCATTGCAAACAGCTGAAAGTCTGTACATTTGGACAATAAACCTGATTTGCAATGGTGGTTGAATAATTCTGACTGCAACTGTATAGTTTACATGAAAATAAAAAAAATTTCATCAGAATGTGATTTCATTGGTTATACTAAACTTAATTCATAATTAGTAGAATTAATTATGTAGAGTGAATGTGATCAATTTATGTAGTATTAACCAATTACATTATGAAATCTCATGAGGACATTGGCTCTGACAGGAACTATAACTATAGAATTAAATTAATTAACACAATTAAGTCGTGAGCGGTAGAATAGTGTAGCAATAATGTGGCTGTTGCACTGGTGACCTGGGTTTGAGCTTCAGTTTGGGTGAGAGGGTGGTTTGGTTTTATTCAAGGATTTGAAAATGTATGATCAAATCACGTTGGATGAACGAAAACAAATTGTGTTAATGTAACTCAGTACAATCACATAGAACCGATGTATGCATTTGAATTAAATAAATTAATTGAGCTGTTTTCCCGATATTATTATTATTATTATTATTATTATTACTATTGCTACTAATTATCTACTACTAATAATTCCTGTTCTTTAACTTAATGAAGTATATAGATATTAGAGGTCTACAGATTTTGCTGATTAATTGGCAACGATAAGGGTCCGCTGTCATTATACAGTATGAGAGCGCCCTCTAGAGGTGAAATAAAAACTATCATTGACAAATTTTGTTGTGTTATTTGAAGTGTTTTTTGATTAATTTTGCATGTCTCTATTCTTATTTGTTATTTGGTGTGTTACCTTTTGTTTCAGTTTGGATGTATATTTACTTTAATATGTATTAATAGTTAATATATATTAATATTTATACATTTATTTCATTTAAAAAAGTACAGTACATTTTCATGGTATAGTCAGTACTGTTTATTTTTGTAATAAAATTCAGCAACATTTTACTTTGAGTGTTATGTTTTCATTCAGTATCAATTTAAAAAACTATCGATATACTGATTAATCGGTTATCGGCAGGTACTGACCAACTTAGTTATCGGTATCGGTAAAATTCTCTGTCGACCTCTAATAGATATGCTTAAGTTATTCACTTTTTTTTCATTTACTTTACAGAAAAGCATAGAAAGTGGATATTAGAAAAAGAAACACCTGTGAGATTTTGGACCGACACTCTCTGATTTGATCTGATTTATTCTGACTGCCAGCTTTTAGGCTACATTTCTCAGAGACCGCTCAGTGAAGACATGGCTTAACTAAAACTGTCCATTCAGCCATTGCCACAGTTATATAAGGTTTTTGATCTGAACACCAAATCTACTCCCATATGCATTAATGAGCTGAACCAGAAAAAAGCTGGCCAGTTTCTCACCGTGCTACAGATAGGGGCATGGAGCTGTGCCAAACCGGACTTACCCCCGCTGCTCAGGTTAAACACTCCGTTGAGAACACGCATCTCTCACCCCTTCATCAGCAGCACTCTCTTTCTCTCTCTCTCTCTATCTGGAAAAGCACAAAGACCCAGTAGGTTAGATTTGTTTATCTTCCTCATAGATTTGAAAAGAGAAGACAAATGGTCTTTCAATATGGCTATTCATCTGCCCTTGACCTAGTTGGTGTTCTTTAAATTCCAAAGTTAAATGCAAGAAAACAAAAGGAAAGCTTTTGGTTAATTGATGAGAAAAAATACTTTCAAAATGAAACTGTTGAATCCTTCCTAATTTAATGGTGCATTTCCTGTGACTGCAAGCTAGAAACCCACCCATAAATAGCAATAATGCTGTTATTGTATAGAAATTAATGCATAGTTTATCCATGAATATATCTATATACAGTCCCCTCTGAAAGTATTGGAACGGCAAGGACAATTCTTTTGTTTTTGCAATACACTGAATACATGGGTTCGAAATCAAAAGGTGAATATGAGATGATAGATCAGAAGTTCAGCTTTCATTTCCTGATATTTACATCTAGATGTGTTAAACAACTTAAAACATGGCACCTTTTGTGGCAGACCACCACATTTTAGGTGAGCAAAAGTAATGGAACAGATCGTCTTAAAATAAAGTAAATATCACTTAATATTTGGTTGCATGTTCCTTGCTTGCAATAACCACATCAAGCTGGTGACCCACTGACATCACCTGTTGCATTTCCTGTCTTTCCATATTTACTACGCTCACACGCCAGTCTTATATACTATATGTTAATGCTGCCAGTTTGCATGCTGACCCTGAACATCTTTAGCTCAGCGTGTGACAGAGGATCGATGAAGGCCGATTTGAAATGGTTGGCCCTGTGAATGTTTCTTGTCATGACGCAATCTCTCTGGTGCATGAGCCATTCTTTTTTTTCCCCCAGACATTGATCTAATGCTAATGAATCCCATACTCCAATTAACCAGCGTAAGCTCTGGCTGTGATCGGCAAGCAAGACCAACTAATTAAGCGCTACACAATTTGCTGCACCGCCCATATTGCACATATTATCTCCTTTCACTCCTCGGAACTGAACTGTGTAGCTGAGGAGGTAAATTATGATGTGAGTTTTAGAATCATTCTTCTACATGACTTTTTCCAAATGTTCCATTTTTTTCTTGTGGTGTTATTACATCTGTCCTAAATATCTAGTAATTATCTAGTAAATACTTAATTACATGTGTGAACTGATCATTCAATCATTCATCTTCAGTAAATGCTTTATCCTGGTCATGGTTGAGGTGAATCCGGCGCCTATCCCAGGGACACTGGGCATGAGGCAGGGACACATCCTGGATGGGATGCCAATCCATTGCAGGAAACCATGCACACACATTCACACACACATTCACACACTCATTCACATTTGGGGGCAATTTAGCACAGCCAATCCACACACATACTAGCATATTTTTGGGAGATAGGAAGAAACTGACGAACCCGGAGGAAACCCACATGGTCATGGAGAGAACAAGCGAAACATACAAACATGCCCCAGGACAATGTATGTCTCCATGAAATATGTCTTTCAACCAGAAGCTGCGAAACATGTTTGATGTAAACAAGAAAACATGGAACAGCAGTGTTACAGTAGCTCAGTGGTTAAAATGTTGGACTACTGAGTAGACGGTCATGAGTTCAAATCCCAGCTGTGCCCTTGAGCAAGGTCCTTAATCCACAACTGTGTAGTTGTATAAAATGAGATCAATGTAAGTTGCTTGGCATAAGAGTGTCTGCCAATTGCTGTAAATGTAAGAAAACAAGATGAAGGGTGTCCTCAAAGTCTCTGCTTTGCTCTATATTTAAGTAAACTTCTGTGAAAATAACTCACCAGCCAAAATGCAACGAATACCCCAAAATCCTAATTAAAAGCTAGAAATGCTATAAGAACAACTCTGACCTCCCACAGAATAACATCTTGTTTGACATTCAGTAAATATATTGAATAACTCTTGGGGTCGTATTATGTGACGTAATACCCAGATGAAGACATGAAAGACATAAACATGTTCTTTTGGAAATGTGAAACTATCAATATGCAGATGAGACTGTTGTTACACTGTGCATTCTTTCTCTCCTTGTATATGTTTATGTATTTCACACTGATTGGCATCTCAGTAATTTTATGTGAACGTCAATTATAAGCTGCACTGAGATCACTTTCAGCTGGCATGGGATCCGAGTAAAAACAACAGAAAATCAGAAGATATGCTTTGCTCTGCTGGGGACTGGACATATTTAGAAAGATGCTTCTTTATTACATTTTCAAAGTACATGTACAGAATTATGAAAATGGTTTAACTCTGATTTTATGCTTTTACTACATGCCAACCAAGCAAAACCCGATTCCAAAATAAAATGATTGTGACCAAATTGATCTTGGAAGCTGCAGCAGAGAATGAAACCAACAAGTGCTTTCAAAGGTCCAACTTGCAAAACAAATTTGTTTCCCATGGAAAATCTAATGCCTAGTCAGAATTTCAATAATGCAAAAGCCTTGATAATGCGGTTTAATTAGCTGGGAAAGATGTGATTTGCATTCCAGTGAAAGTGCCTACAGCAGCTGCTATGCAGCAAGAGTCTACGAAACCCCAAAGGCGGCGGAACCCAGAGGCAGTCAGAGGAGAGTTTCGGAGTCGTGGGTGCTATTCTTTTAATTACTCGTTATAATGACTCCATTTAGCTGTTCAATGACCCATTTAATGGCACTGAGCAAGCCTGGGAAGCACAGTCCTTGGCAGGTTCAAGCACGCAGCTGCCCTGGCCTATACTACCTCTAACCCCCCTCTCTTGCACCAGACCCGAAGTGTGAGAGAAGCCCTCTGACTGTGTCCTGTAAACATGTAGCTGATGCTAAATGAGTATTTGAAGTACATGCTTAGTGCTTATTTTGCTTTTCGTCACAGGGAGTAAAGCATTTTGCACATCAGAGTTTAATTAATTAAGGAACAGCCCCTGTGGGTTGGAAATAAAAAACAATTAAGCCCTACTATGTATGTGCGATTTCTTCCCACGAGGTTAGCTCTCACAAACATGTGATGGCAGGAGAGGGGATAGCAGGCTCATAAGGAGCCCCATATGCTTCTGAGGAATGAGTGCATTGAAAGTGCACTGACCATGAGCTCTGCCTCGTTTTTCCTCCACTTTGCCTCCGCTGAGTGACTGCCTTCACTCAGATCTAACACATGCAGAGGGGCACACGTGGCAACAAAGCACAAAAATAGCTGAACAGTTGCGTACCATGATTCTGACACTAGTAAAAGAACTTGCTTGACAGCACACAGATATGTCGCTTTTGAATCTCTTTCATTACGGGAACTCAGGTCATCAGGGAATGTGCAGCACAGACACTTTCCTTTAAACCTGTTCATCAATAATGATAAAGAAATGTAAATTTATGGTGAGATCCGTTCTATATAAAACAACAAATCTCCCCTAAGTATGATAGAGAGCTTAATAATGAATTGCAGTAAAGTTAAAGTTGCTGCTTTAATTATTTTGTAATATGACGCAGGTTATATATTTCATATAATACACACAATTTTATCTTAATTTATCTTAATTATCTCCAAGACACTTGTGTATATTTTTCAGTTTATATCTTTAAAAATTTCCAATTAATCAAACCAGTAGAACATTAGAAATGTTGTCACAATAATTAGTGACAGTGAAATTAGTAACATTTTGCCAATGATGACTGAATGTTCACAAAGCCGTCTCCTCCACCTTATTGCACTGCCTTACTCAATCCAAACACTGAATCTTTATGGAGAAAATACAGTTCTTCTACTTAGCCTTATGTACATTTCTTATCTTATCCTCTGAATAACGACAGCCTTTGCCAGACGAAGAGGACGTAGAATAGACAGTTCAAAATTAGCAAATAAGAGCTTGCAGCTGCCACTCTCTCCATCAATCTATTTGTGTGCTAGAACAACTTGACAAGATTCAACAATTAAGAGAGAAAACAATGTCAGCGAGGCTGTATTGACTGCTCTAATGAGCTAGACGTTTGACAAGATGGACATTCAACATAGCTACTATGCTGTTTATATATTTGGATTTGTTATTATCTATTTATATTTTTGGATCGTGCAGTGGGTAGCGTAGCAGTTAGATCCTGAGCTTGGGTTACTATCTGAGTGGACAGTTTCTGTGCATGTTCTCTCTAAGTCTGCTTGCGCTTCCTACAGTTTCCTCCAAGCTCTCAAAAACAAGTAGTAGTTGGATTAGCAACTCTAAAATTGCACGTGTGGATGTGTGTGTGTGTGTGTGTGTGCATGGTGCCCTGTGATGGATTGGCATCCCATCCAGAGTGTATTCCTGCTTCAAGCCCAGAGTTCCTGGGATAGGCTCTGGATTCTTCCGCAACCTTGACCGGAATAAAGCGGCTACTGAAAGTGAGTGAACATGCACAGTAGAAGTGGCCCAATATGGCATTAGTATACATAACACTACTATATAAGGAAGGTATAAGGAAGAAAACCTGACTTTAGAGAAGGCTGACAAAAAAAACCCAAGATATAAGAGTTATTATAGTGGCAGTTCCATTCTTGCATATATGAATAGAAAGCTATAGTTATAATCAAACACTCAATGCTCAGATCGTGTTACAACCCCTTTCATGCAAATCCACAGGGAAAGGTTCTGCCCAGCACCTGCCTCCCTGTTTACAATAGCAGGAAACATTTTATATCTGACTCAGTAGTGAAACATTTCAAAAAGTGTTTAGATGACATAATCACCCTGCCTTTAGCTACGGGACAGGAAAGTGACTGACATAGTGTCATCTCCGGGAAAGATAATGCATCCTCCGTGGGGATCATCTTAGAGGAAGATGGGAAGAAGATTACAGCAGAAGGCAGGCTTGATTTCAGTGCTGTCACTGTCCTTGTTTTTTTTTTTTTTGTTTTGTTTTAAATGTTGTGAACTAGCAGTGATGGAAGCAGGAGGGGTAAAACAGTGGGAAGATCTCCGTAAGCCTGATTTCACAACTGACTGAGTAAGTCGCTCCATTCAACCTGGAGGTACAGAAGCGAGAAGTGAGAAGTCACACTGCTAGATTCCCCCCTGGAGGGGCTGAGAAAGAGAGAGCGAGAAAGTTCACAGTGCTGGTCTTTCAAACAGACAAAACTGAGGGGGAAAAAAACAACAACTAACAAACCCCAAATATAGCTCTTAGGCTAAAAATAACAAAATAATATATATTCCATCAATCAAAAGCTGCTCTACAGCCCAAAAAATTGTCCAATCATGAAAATAAAAAAAGAATTTAATTGTAAGTTCTCTGTTGTTATACGGTATATACAAAATAGATATAGACGTCAGTTATTTTACCACAGAAAGCAGGGAACAAGTTCGATATGAAACACTACATTTACGGCATTTGGCAGACACCCTTATCCAGAGCGATTTACATTTATTTCATTTATACATCTGAGCAATTGAAGGTTAAGGACCTTGCTCAAGGGCCCAACAGTAGCAGCTTGGCGGTGCTGGGATTTGAACTAACGACCTTCCAATCAGTAGCCCAACATCTTAACCACTGAGCTACCACTGCCCGATATGAAGTACTACATTATATACTCATAGTGCAGTTCATTATGGATCACGCTTTGGCTTATGATCATTTGTATTCAGCCATTTGTAGTTAACAAGTGCAAGTAATTGTTATTGAAATTGAGAGCTAAATCACCTGTGCACGATAGACATTTCATCTAATAGCAGATCCATTGAGCAACGTTTCATCTGCTTCACGTAAGCCAATACCATTTGGCATTCGGCTCTGTACACCCTAATTGGTCTTTGGGGTTTTGATGTCACATCAGAGCAATGGTGATGCATTATAGAGGCTACATCACCATATGTTCAGATTGATTCTTCTGTTGGCTTTTGTAGTTTGCTGCTTGTAAAATGTTAAGTGCCTTTTGTCTAATAGAGATAATGTCCAGGTTAACTCACACACTCCACAATGCATGGGGTCATGTCATCTTGCCTAAATTGTACAGCACTGGAAAACACTACTGTTAGTCAAGTTGTGTGATTTATTGAGAAGAGATCAAATAGCATAGAAGTCACAAAAAAGACTTGCATGCTTGTATATAAATCATGTAATATAAACCCCTCTCATCTTCCTATAATTTAATATATGAATATACCTCTAAACAGAATGACAAATATGGAATCGCTACTATACACTAAACAGCAAGTCTTATGCAGACCTACACCTGTGCACATTGCCTAAATACATTTGAACCCAAAGTTCTTTAATTTCCTTTATATAATTAAGCTTAAAGCTACGAAGCCCCTGAAGTGACCTGTGCAAAAAAAAATAACAAAAAATCACAGAGACTTTTGTGTGCGCACGAGAAAGTTTCTCGGAATTTTTGATGATATTATGAGATATTCATAGTCTTCGCAATTTTACGTTGAGAAACATTATTCTGAAATTGTTCCACAAATTGTAGATACAGTTTTTCGCAGATTGGTGAACCTCTGCCCATCTTTACTTCTGAGAGACTCTGCATCTCTAAGATACTCCTTTTATACCCAATCATGTTACTGACCTGTTGCCAATTAACCTCCAGCTGTTTCTGTTTAGTAACACTTACTTTTCCAGCCTTTTGTTGCCCCCGTCCCAAATTTTTTGAGACGTGTTGCGGCCATGAAATTCAAAATTACCTTGTTTTTTTCTTAAAATGGTGCATTTCCTCAGTTTAAACATTTGATATGTTTTATATGTTCTATTGTGAATAACATATGGGTTTAGAGATTTGCAAATCATTGCATTCTGTTTTTATTTACACTTTACACAGCGTCCCAGCTTTTTTGGAATTGGGGTTGTATAATGTTTTATAGCTTTTAAGCATTTAAATAGACTAAATGTTGTTGACTGTTTATCCATGCATTTACAGTCTTCTTTAATATTTCATAAAAATACCAGACTAGCTTCAAACCTGTTCCACTCAGCTTTCGTGCACCCACATTATTTTGCCAGGAGCAAGTCATAAAAACAGCATTTCTATGCATGTGATACCTGGTACCATTCCTTTTGCCTACATTTTACCTTGTATGACGTTGGCAGTTTGAATACACTATTCTATAATGTGGAGCGTCCCTTCACCTCAACATTACAATAAATATTAGTGTCTAAAAGCAGCACACTTAACTTTTAACCTGTAAAAGCTTATACTGCGCTCCATCTTTATGCAGAAGCAGCTACGTTCTTTTGTTACTGGCACTCTAACGGCGCTCAAGGCAGGTAGAGACCAGAGGCAGTTGAAGAAAGCACGGTGTTACAGAATGCAGGAAAAGCTATTATGTGACTTTCAGGGTTTTGTAGCGTACTTTGCTTGGGGGAATCATTCATTTATCAGTTGCTCTGTGGCGCTTTGTGGGTGACTTCCGCCTTTGAATGGCAACGGATTCCAAAGAAAGTGCTTAAATCCTGTGACATGACAATGAGATTAATGTACTACCAATCTATTTCATCCTACTCCCAAGGACCGTTGTCACAACAGGGCTGTTATGAAGCTTTCTGAAGGGCTGTAATAACTTTTGGCCCTAATCAACACGGGATCCCTTGAGTGACACAGACGATAATTAGTTATTGTACTGAACATGTAGGGTGGAAAGATGAACAGGCTCATATAGGAGGGGCTGTGTGTTCGCTCGGATGCTGTTGCTACTCTGACCTTCTTTCTAGGGCACTTCAGAGCTGCAGAATGATGCACTGTATTCGTGGCAAATAGGTAAACTAGGATTGTTTGTCTGGAGCACAGAAAAGAGAGTCTGGCTCTCTTTTCTCTAATGGACACAGGGCTTCTTTAAAAAAAAAAAATGGAGAGGCTTAGGTCAGTACATCCATGTGGACTTTCAGCAAATCGTGGCTGAGCAAGCTGTCAGACACTGACAATGTCTGAGGAGTGGTGTAACAGGTATTACGGAAGCTATAATGGTATTATGCTTTTGTAAATTGGGACAGAACAGCCACTGGCAACACCAGATAAAAAGAAAGTGTTCACTAGTAAATCGATTAACCTTTGAGTTCAGACATCAAAGAACAATATTTTTAAGCTTGATGCTTCTTGCCACCCTGCCACAGCAAACCACTCAAGTCTCAAGGCTATATCAAACATTTTTCACTAAACCGTTAGTTTTCTCTAACTAGAGTGAAAGAGAAAAAAAAACAACAAGAAGTGATCCAAAGATAGTAATTAATAATTAATTGCAAACTGATTCTTTTTGACTTTGTAACAACCCTTGATGTTTCATTTGCTACTAATTAAACATGGATTCAAATGATGTTTCTGTGTTATGTTGCCGTGCGATGTAGAAGATCAATTTCCTCTCGGTTTGCTAAAGTGAGAAGTGCAGCACTTTAGTGCCTAATCAGGAAACAGAAAACAAAAGTAAAACTAATTATCCCCCTATCTTCGTGCGTCCCCTCAGAGAGTTTACACTCTTTATAGCTCAATAACAGAATGCAACAGAAGCAGCTCCCTAACAAGATACATATGAGTGAATGCTGGGAATGAGGAGTTACATCATCCCGCGTTGCCATCTTGAAATACATCGTTTAGTTTGCTCGGAAAGTTTGTTTTTCACTGAAGTCTTACAAAATTGAGCTAATGAAAAAAGGGAGGAACGAACGAGAAATATATTGTGACTGAACCAGAATGCCAAACTACAAATGCTGTTCTCCTTACGACATGGTGAGCTGTCCTGAAACACATCGAGGCGTAATGTTAACTCCACATTCTCAATCGGCTAACAATGCTTATGCGTTTAATATTGATTATTCACGGTCAGTTTATTCTCAGCATTCTGAATGCAAGGTTTCTTTGGCAGTGTTTTGAATGAATATGGATGTTGCAGATTGCAGAGGCTCGTGTGCTCCTTCTTAAAGCGAGTGAATGAAGGTGTTCGTGCTTCAGCATCACTGGACAGCAATTAGCGTTAACTCCGGCATCGACTTCCTTCCTCATCTGACTGAGGGAAAGGGGGATGTGTATCTGAAACGTGGCGGCTGTGATTGCTCGGCTTTCATAATCTTTAGCTGGGAATGGCATGAATGCCTGGTGAGTTGGGCCAGGAATAGATGGGGATAAGTGTTGTCATCATAGCCATTAGCAAAGCTGGGCTCTAATTCATTCAGGGAATTCAGCAGACAATCAGCCTCGGCCACTGGAGCTCTGTTGAATAACATCCTGCTGCTGAGTAAAATGCCATCAATTTAAGTTGTTGGTTCATAACAAAAAAGGAATGATCACCAATCAAAGATTGTTTTAATTTGAATTCTTTAAATTCAGTTATAATTTTTATTTTCGACTCATTAGATAACATTAATGACTTTTGCGGTTTTGGGGATTCCACATTTCATATGATCAGTTTTTTAATGAAAATTGGTATGTTATGAGAACTATTTTGAGCAGAATGAACACAAGAGTGACTGAATGTTCCTATTTTAATCCAGTTCTTGATTAGCAGGCACCATCTTCACAAAACAGCAGTTCCTAAGTGGTAGATTTAGGATGAAAATTGAGTTTGTCAGCAGGGACACATGACCCAATACCAAGGTTATAATAAGAATAAGAATAATAAGAATCATCATTATCATTGTTATTTATATAGCACTTTTCATTTTCACTTATATTCACTTAATATCTCAAAGTGCTTTACATATAAAAGATTAGTAAGTAAAAACAAAGTATTTGTGATAAAGCACACAATGAGGTGGTTATACCTCATCTATGAGAATTACTACAAATCATGGACAGTATATTGAACAGTGAACTAAGAATAGACCAAATTAAACAAGTACGATTTAAAAACATGTTCATTAGAACTCAACTTAAACATCTTGAGATAAAACCATTTCTGAGCTGCGACTGACCCTCTGGACTAACAGTAGACCTGCCTCAGGTAAGCTAATTGCTCAGGATTGCCTGTACTGCTTCAGGAGATCAGCAAGATAAGCTTAAATGCTATAAGCGGGACTTTGTTCTCGACTAAGCCACAGGGAAGAAATGCAGATTTAACGTGTAATGAGCATTCTTCTCATTTATAAAATCAGCATCGCTTTCCTTTCGGCTTTATTATTTATTATCGTAACAAGGAGATTGTGATTGTTCAATCCATACAATTGAAATCTTACAATTCATTAGTAAAGGTCACTTTCAGAAGTTATGTTTATAGGATTTAAGAAGTTTATTGCCATTCTTTTGTAAGACACAGCCTCAGGTGTTCACAACACTGTTATTATCCATATTATCACTGTTAATCACACATTACAAGTTCATTTAAGAAGGAACTTTAATTCTAATGAAAATCAATAAAATAAAAAAAAAGTAACTAATAAAATGTGTGTGTGGCAGGCTTTCCTGTTAACGAGCTATCCTGCTGTTATAGCTCTGATGCAGTGCTTCCATTAGAGGCTTCGAGAGGGGCCGAGCTCGAGCAGTTTGCATATTGACGGCTTCAAAATGTCTTCCATGGCCGTCAGACAGGCAGAGTCCCGGTGCAAACAACGGGACGCTCTTCACATCAGTAAACCAAACAAATGCGGAGTGCAAATTAAGTGCATTAATGGTGCTGTGTCTGGCACGACAGCGAAATTCACTGCTCAATCTGTCACAGTCACCGGAAGCGAACATTTCATCATGTATAAGGTCAGTGCGGTGGGTCATGTGAACAGCTCATAGAGAGAGTGCAAGGATCAGGTTACTATAAATGCCCATAATCAATGATCAAGTCTGGATTTCAAGCCCAACTGTGCTTCCCTCTGTATTACTATGGGACTCGACAGACAAAAAACTTCAGAGCACGGTGTTCCAGAGTGTTATACCATGTTCTTAACAAGCCCTCTGCTCACCCTTGCACACACACACACACACACACACACACACACACACATACACACACAGCACGGCCTATCAAAATGCACCAGCATGCCTCTGTTTCTGTGAGAGTGGAGTGTGAACGAGTAAAGCGGAGCTCCTCTCCATGATTCCACTATTGACCATTTAAATATTCCCTCATTAATAAAGGTGGAAAATCAATTTCCCGGTGCTGATTCTCATCCAGTGTGCACTCATTAAGCCTTCTGCGAGTGTGCATCAGTCAAAGCACGTCAGGTCTAGGCAGCTAAATGGCTGACTGGAGCGCTGGTAATCGCACACGGCCACACACCTGTGCTAGCAAGGAGAAGTCATTCAGTTCTGCTTCCTTTAGCAAATCTCTCTCTCTCTCTCTCTCTCTCTCTCTCTCTCTCTCTCTCTCTCTCTCTCTCTCTCTCTCTTTGCATTCCTCTAGGACCTGCTTTTCAGCAGTACATGCTTCACATAACTATTTTTATTCGCAAGACACGCTCCTAGGAATCTGAGGACTTGTGAAAGGTGCTTAGGAAATAATAATTACCCCCTTTTAGTGTCATGGTCAGTTTTCAGGATGAACCTTTTCGACAACACTTGCCCAAAACATTAGTATGATAAGCAGAGGTGCAGCTGAGTGCTCCAAATCCGACTAGAAATTATACTGGCAGTTATGGCAATTATGTACCATGTTTAACCCAAATCAATGTCAAGGACTGTTTTTGTTCCTCTCAGGAACAAATGAGCAATAATGTAAAGCTACTGTATCTCCCTGTGCTGAACAGTGTTTCTGTTAAAAAACTGAAAATGCGTGATGAAATTCATGAATCAATAATGGAGTTATTGCATGTAGCTCTCATGCTGTCTGTTTCGCTTGTTTACTTGGAGAGCACTCAATAATGGAAAGATTCCCTGGACGCTTGTTTGCACTCGTCACATTAGTCAACGTCTCTGTATTGATGGGTCATGCCATGGATGATTCATTACGGGGATTCAGAGAAAATAGTAAGGAATATGAAGATCAGATAGAGCCTCAGCATTGATGAGTGCAAAGATCCAGCCTAGAAAGGTCATCAGGGACACACACAGCTGCTAACATAATGGATAAAGAGCTGACTTGTTCTGGTATTATCAAGAGAAACGCTTCGTATTCATACTGGTGTTCCACTTTAAGGGTCCTGAGTGGTCACTGATTGGCGCTGACTGGAGTGTGCTTACAGCAACCACAATTCAAATCAGACAAGGGAAATCCTAATTAATTCGTTTTGTGCATTACAAAATTGCAACGATCAAGCTTTTAAAGTACTGTATAATTATGCACGTGACACATAATGGTCACCATCGCGCCCAGATACCTTATTTATTCCTGACACAGCCCTACATATCAGTGCGTTTTGCCTCGATAGCCCTTAATTGCCTACAGAGGGCAGTCCATTAAGCTACTTACGCTCTTTCAAATCAGTCAAATCACTTGAAATGGATTATACCACGATGAATATGATTTTTCAGCTATTCAAACAGAGGTTGAGCAATTAGCAGCCGTCAATTAAGTCTATGCCTTGCTGAATACATATCAAGCCATGCAGGAATGATATGAAAGTATGTCTTTTGAGGTAATGCTTTTCACTAATAACTTGACATCATTACGACAAATCAATTCAATTTTCCTAAGTGGAAAATTGGAGCCCTGTGGAGACACATTTAAACAGTTAGATGACAGGAATAGTAAGAGCGTTCTCTCTCACTTTTTTTGGAAAAAAAAAAAAAAAAGGAGAAGAAGAAGAAGCAAGTATTCTGTTTGGCATGTAGGCAAAAGGTGCAGCTACAGACATTGATGAGAATCTACCACTCCTGTTTCACAGATGCAAGAAAGCAGCATCACATGTCACCCTACAAATTGCACAGTTCTTTGTTTTGGTGTTGACAAGTGCAGTTCTCTGGGGCCCCGGCCCCGGCTGTCTCCTCTCGTTCGATTGTTCGCGTGCTCGTGCACCGGGCCTCCTCATTAGCCAGGCAGCCACTGTGTTGGTAGAGGCGGCATCCAGACAGAGTCCCCCACCGTGTCAATCAGGACTAGTGCTCCACTGCCTTAGCCCAATGGAAAGCCAATCAATGGCCTACAAGAGATTGAAGAGCTCGTCGCCCATGCAGTGGCGATCTTTCAGACCAGGGGTGGTTATAGAGTAAACAGCTGTATGTGCCTGAAAAGATGCAGCCCAGATCTATTCACTAAATAAGCTTCATGTAATGCCTAGTCACTCTGCGCTGGTGTTATTATGGTGAATCATTTCACTTGTCTAATGCACAAGAATGACCCTGCCCGAATGAATGGTCATGAACCACAGAGAGCACTTGAAATCTGAAATGAAAAATGTAATATCTCTGTAAATCTGCACACTTGTCGTGTAATGTAGTGGTGCCAATAACCTGAGCATACTGCACAGTTTTGTGAACTGTTGGACAGCTTTTTATTTATTTTTTTTAAATAAAGACATATGTTATACTCTTGCAAACCATCCATTTATCATAGATGTTTCTTTATTTACATCTCATTAACCATTCTCCTCTCCTTTCTGCTATTACTCACCCGAGACAAGGTGTTTCTACAAATCTTCTCACACAATTTCTACACATCTTTTTCCACTCTCTCTCTCTCTCTCCTTCGCACTTACTCTCTCATATACATACACAAATCGACTCATTTTGTACCTTCTATATCACACTCTTAGGGTGTGATGCAGGACAGTGGCACAAAGCCATGTGACATAAATGCTGCTGTTCCTTTACAGTCTTATGGAACACATGCTCAGTTAACCTGTCACCTCGCCACCTCGCCTTCTGTGTACTGTATTTTTTTCCCCCTCCAAAATCTTTTGAAAACATAGGCTTTTTCCAGAAGGCAGATGTACTCCGTGCAAACCCTGCCAACCATGAAAGACTAACAGTTACCACAACAGACACGAAAGCTTCTCTTCAGAGTATGAATAATAGAACAAAGTAATATGAAATGGAACTTAAAAGGTATTTTTCTTTGCACTTCAGTAGCCCGTAATGTTTGCCTTTGCAACAATTGCATTATTTATAAAACCTTTGAAAGTCACAGCAGAGACTGTATTTACCTGTGTGTAAATTGAGCTTTTACATTTACCCTGCTCACAGAGCTGTAAGACTGCAGCACTAACATCATACTTCCACTGCTCTGGTGCCCTATAACACTGCCTTTATGCTTGGCTTTTTTGAGGCGTATGGCCAGGTGTTGATGAGAGTCACTCTTTCAGACACAGACTCACAGTCAAGATATATATATATATATATATATATATATATATATATATATATATATATATATATATATATATATATATATATATATATGTATGTATGTATGTATGCTGTATTTGGACAGTGACACAATTTTCATAATTTTGCTTCTGTACACCATCACAATGGATTTATAATGAAGCAATCAAGATGTGATTGAAGTGTAGACTTTCAGCTTTAATTTAAGGGGTTTAACAAAAAATATTGCATTAACCATTTAACAGAAATTTTACACATAGTCCCTCCATTTTCACAGGCTCAAAAGTAATTGGACAATTGACTGATAAGCAGTTTTATGGCCAGCTGCGGCCTGTTTCATCGTTATTTCAGGACAAATTAAGGAGATAAAAGGTCTGAAGTTGATTCCAAAAGTTGAAGTTCCATTTGGTAGCTGTTCATCAATATGAACTCTCAAGATGTGGTCCAAAGAGGTGTCGATGCAAGTGAAGGAGGCTATCGTTATTCTGAAAAAACAAAACAGACCCATCAGAGAGATAGCAGAAACTTTAAAAGTGGTCAAATCACCAATTTGGTACATTCTTAAAAAGAAGGAATGCACTGGCGAGCTCAGCAACACCAAAAGGCCTGGAAGACCATGGAAGATAACTAAAGTAGATGATCGCAGAATTCTTCCTTGGTAAAGAAAAACCACTTCACAGCATCTAGCCAAGTCAAGAACACTCTGGAGGAGGTAGGCATATCATTGTCAAAGTCTACAATCAAGATACTCCTTCATGAATGTCAATACAGCGGGTTTACCTCCTGACACTCAAGAACAGAAAGGCCAGATTAGACTTTGCTAGAAAACATCATTAAAAAAAGCTTGACCAGTTCTGGAATAAGATTCTTTGGACAGATGAAACCAAGAGTAACTTGTACCAGCATGATGGGAAGAGAAGAGTATGGAGAAGGAAAGGAAGGGCTCATGATATGTGGAGGAAGTGTTATGGGTGATGTGAGGGCTGATATAAGTAGCAGGATGAATTCTGAAGCATATAGAGCTATACTTTCTGCTCAGGTTCAGTCAAATACTGCAGAAATGATAGGACGGTGCTTCAGTCATTGACTGCAAAGGATTTGCATCCAAGTATTAATAGTCCTAATAGTCCTTATATTTATAGTAATGTTATTTTGTCCAATTACTTTTGTGAAAATGGAGGGAAAATGGCTGTAATTCCTAGACGGGTAATGCAATATTTTTGTTTTGTTAAACCCCTTGAATTAAAGCTGAACGTCTACACATCAATAACTAATTGAAGGCTTAATTTCAAATCCACTGCGGTGGTGTTCAGAGGCAAAATTACAAAAATTATGTCACTATCAGAATACTTATGGACCCGAAAGTATATATACGTACATATTATTTGTGATAAAAGAACAAGTCAAACCACTATGGCACAAAGCTTCAGGTGTCAATCTTAATATTAATAATAGGCTAGCTAGCAAGTAAATGTTAACCTTACGATAAAAGCTAACTTTCAAACAAATAGGCTAAACAAAGCAGTCTGACAGAATGCATTTTCTGTTTCTTACTCATATCATCAGATGTGGTACAGCTTTCCCATTGATGTTTTTTAGTGTAACAGATGAAAGTTTTTTGTAATATTCTCCTGTGTTTGTCTAATGTTTTGCTAGTTCCCACTATGTAGTAAGTCAGCGTCCATTTAGTCGAATTGAATGATTTTTGATTTGCAACACAGATGTTTATACAGGGACCAGATTCTAAAAACACTTAGGATGATTATAACGTTATATATAAATGGAAATAGATTAAAGAATATTAACAATGCAGGTTTTTTTTAGGTTTTTTTTTTGACACACTGCATCTGAAAAGAAATTAAACAACAAAACAAACAAACAAACCAAAACACTGGTTGAATTTTCATTGCAGAACCATATTTACTAGACTTGTGTAAGCTGTCACAGGGTAGTGCCTGTTAGAATTTTCATGCTATGAATTTTTTTATCCACAAATTACACCGCCTGTGCACAAAGGCCTTCAGTCACAAACTACAGCAACATCTGGGAATACAGATGTTGGACAGCTGCTACCAAAAGTCATTGTAACTGATTGCTTTTTCTTTCTATCATCCTACAACCATCTCAAGCAAAAAGGCAAATTGTCACTAGCATATCTGAAATGTCTCAGGATGATGGGACGCCGTTCATTTTGGGCTTCAGAGAAGCTTGAAGAGACCTTCTGGCAAAAATCAAAATTTGAACCACTGATACATCTGTTGTAAACAATCCTACTCACGTTTACTCCTACTCACGTACAGAGGTGATGCATTAATATGAAAAGGAAGACTTGCCAGGTTTCTAATTTGGGAAAGCATCTTCCTAATGATTTATGTTGATAGTACCAATTTGCAGATGGATATAAGAGGGCAGACTTTTTTTTTCACTTGCAGGCTTTATTAATTCATTAACGTATATGATTATACGATGCATTTGTGCAAAGTAAGCAAAATAATGCATTACCTGGACAATGATGTATGAAATTATGAAAATGCTGAGGTTGAGAAATCCAATACTGTTCTACAGAATACTCCATCCTGAATAACATGAGGAATAGCATGTTTATGCCGGAATAGTCCTTACATTTGGTAGATATACTGCAGGAGGCTCGAGGCACAGTCTGTGAGGCCCTCTTCCCTCTTAAATCCATTAAGCAGCTGAGATTCAAGACTGCAAATTAGCCTCATATGTCACAGCGCCAATCAGCATTACAGACACACATTCCGATAGTGCTCAAAGAAAAGGATTAAAATAAAGCAGCCGGAGAAGACACATAAACCAATTATGATTGACAGGTGTTTAGCTTGTGAGAGGAATTCTGTGTTGGCTTCTGAGATGGGAGTCAAGGTTCTTGCGCCTGAATAGAGAACATACATGAGCCTGAGGTATGGACTTATTTGTGAAGTTGGTTCAATATTTCTGAAACCTGCAGCAGAGCTGAAACTCCCATTGTTTACTGAACCTCACATTTTCAGATCAACCTCCTCATGTTGCTGTGTTGGGCAGACAGGAGACACTGTTGCCATGTTCCTGGTATCTTGCATTCACATGGAAATTTATCCAACCTCACATATCACCAGGACATACCCTAAGGTAATCATTTGGAGTGTATAAGAAAACCCTTTCACTGATGTATTTTAAATGCCCTAATCAATATCTAATTTAAAAGGACTAATGCAGGAGCTTGACTAATTTACTGGCCGTTCACTTCTGTTTACCATTAAAATGCTTTGCAATCTGTTTCCCCTCCAGAAAAGCTGTCCTAGCAGTGACATTTATCGTTAGAACTGTGTCATGTGCCTTTACACCTCATAATATCATACAAATCAAGACCTGACATGGACATCAGCCTTATCGGACCAACCGTCAGGTCTGGCTGAACAAATGTCAAGCATGGACAACCTGGCAAATCAATAGTAGCCCCTGGCCAATTATCTCAACTTCTGCAATCTAGAAATGACATCTGCAGAGCTCTGTAGTCCTGTTCTCAGTCTATCGCTGATCCTCTTTTCCTTTCTAAACCTCAAATACTTGTATTGCACTCTAGCTTTAAAAAAAAAAAAAAAAAAAAAGATTACGGGGATTAGAGGCAGGCAAACATGGAACGATATATTTCCCTGAACTAGATGTATGATGCATGTGAAGTGCAAGGAGAGTGTGTTTGTGTATTAGGGGTGTAGCCCAATAAGAATGCATTACTGGGAATGAATAACAAGTTCTAAACAGATACAAATTGAGATACAAATAAGAGGCAAACTATTCAAGTTTTTTGGGGTACAAGTAAGCGGTTTTGATATGAAGATTGTGGGACAAAGAAAGAGCACATTCATTAACATAACAGTAATTATTAATTGCTAACCGCCTGGTTGAGAAATACAACCAACTAAATGTGTTAGAAAATATCACAGGTAGGTACAAACGACAATAATGATTGAGCAAGCAAGCGTTTTTCTTGGTGTCTGAGGGTACAGTATTCCATCCATCCATTTTCCACACCACTGATCCTACACAAGGGATGGGGTGCCAACCCATTGTAGGGCACAATCGCACACACTACGGACAATTTGGAAATGCCAATCAGCCTACAGCACATGTCTTTGGACTGGGGGAGGAAACCGGAGTACCCAGAGGAAACCCCTGAAGCATGGGGAGCAAATGAAAACACCGCGCACAAAGGGCGAAGGCGGGATTCAAACCCCCAACCCCAGAGGTGTGAGGCTAGAGACATCCCTAGATTGTGTGTGTTTTTGTGTGTAAGAATAAGGGCCATATTCTTGCATGCGTCAAATTTCTTTTGAAATCCAGGCACACATCACTTGTGTCTGCAGTCCCAAAAGATCACCGTGCATTTGCAGAATGTAAATATAGAACATCTGCATTAATCTAAATTATGCTGCATGAATGACAGTAGTAAAGACAACGATTGTCTCCAAATGAATCCAATTAGTTGCCCTGTTGTTTTCTGACCTCAAGTATTCCCTTGGTTTGGTTTGTCGTCCAGAATGAAAGTACTAAGACTTGTTGACTGGCCCTCCCAGAACTAACAGAGCACAAAAGTGCATCTTGGGGCATTGTAATGGGGTGTGGGAAACAGAGCAGAGCTCAGCGCTGTTATTCTGTCTGAGGCAAGGTGCAGACAGCAGGATTACTTAAGGATTAAGAAAGGTAGAAAAAAAATCACTTGATGAAGGTTTACCTCGCCACATTCTTGAAGGTGGTCCAATAAAGGGTGGCTGATCGAGTCCCTGGGAACAAGTCACTGTAGACAGGCGCGAGTGGCCGCTGCTGATTAGGTAGCGAGGGAGGTGAAGGACAGTAGCCCTTCTGTCTGTTCATCTTCTACTCGCCTGTGAATTAAAATGGCCCGGTCTGTCCTGGAACCTGCACTGAACAAGCTTTAAATGCAGGTCAGACAGGAGTCAGATGAATCTGGTTCAATCTGATGCTTTCTACTTCCTCTCACAATGCAAATGTGACACTCAGCTAGTGGCTAGTGAATAGGGATTACCCCAATTAAGGAAGCTATGGAAAAACCTGTATAATGGGACTGGAATGTGTCAGCACACATTAAGGATGCATTTAATATGCTCTCTTTTTCTATGGCCTAGGGACTGTAAAACTGGATTATGTTTTTTGGCTTAGTGGCAAATTCAATTATTACACTTAAATGCTAATTGACCATTTTCAATTCCATCTGACCTTTTTTTTTTCCCTCTTCAGACTATTTTCCTTAGTCAATTATGAAGCAGTTCTGAACACAGCTGGTAGTAGGGCAGGAGAGGGCAAAGGGTAAGGAGAAGGTTGGCTGAGTTGGGAGAACAGTCTACTGGGTTTGATGTAGATGAAGGATTCAGGAATGCAGAGGTGGCGGTAGTTAGCGAGCCTCTTCCTCTCCCATCACAGATACACAGCGAGGGTGAAGAGGGGGCAGCACACACAGCCTGATAGGAGCTTATCTTAATTATAAAGGCAGGAAAATGTGACATCCTATCCACATTGACTTCTACTAATCAGTGTGGACAGGTAATTCAGAGAAGAGCAGGGGAGAGCTTACCACCTACAGCCCAGAGCTCCAGCATGAGCAACCAGCATAGACACACACTCACACACACACACACACACACACACACATTCCATTCAACTACTCCTGCAGCAATTTAATCAAAGGCACTCAGAGCGGGCAATAACAACAGGTATTATGTAACAGATAATGACCCATAAGAGCCAATGCTGAGATTACTAATAATACGAAGTGATGAGCAGGACTGCATTTAAATGCCTCTTATTTATTCTCAAATCAATCTACCCAGGCAGTGGGGGGAAAAATTCCATGGCAACGCCCAATGCATAACCTCATCATTTCAGGGAGAAGTATTTGACTAACCAATGAGAATAATTAGGCTTTTACACAATCATTACTTCCTACCCTAAAACAAATGTTTTTTGGCTCTGGGTAGCAACTGCCTGGAGCCTATGGCTTTATTAGATAAGGCACTACATTAATTTACTAGTACAATAAGGCCCATCAGTAGTGGGAAAGCGGGTGGTAGATCACAGCATGTAGCATTCCAGGAAATACATGAGACTCTCGGCTCCGTCCGTCTGCTGCTGGCTTGTTTTCAGCCTCCGCTGAGACACTCTCATATAATTCTACTGTCGCCTTGACTGTCTTGGTCACTTGGCGTGATACACAAAGCAGAACATCACTGATAAAAAACAATAATAAATAAATAAAAAACACAAACCCTGGGCTTTCTCAGTTGAATGGAAGCAGAGACAAGTTTGGATGTTCCACAGTACAAGTTACGGCACTGCAAGCAGCACTCTGAGACAACAACATGACTTCTCCAAGAGAGGACAGTCCACAGTCTATGGAGAGGACAACTTTCCAGGTGATGGTCATTAAATTTACATTTAGAACTGAGATTTACTTCAGAAATGCCAGCAAATTGAGTTTTTATAACCTCAAATAAGAGAATAAAGAATCACTTTTCACACAATGATTTTTTTTCCCTCTTTATTTTATGAGATACCTTGTTCAGGAGTTAAAGCATTAGCTAAGCCTGCTATTTAGACAGTCCCTCCAGGATTTTGCAATCGCAGAAATGAACACAACATCCAGGAAACTCCGCAATATTCGGAGCAGCTTGCAGATTTTCACAATTAACGCAGATTTTCCGCAGATTTGGGCCAAGACGCGTCATGTGACGTCATTACAAAGCGCATTCAGCCAAAACACTCTTCGAGTCACGTGCGTCGAACATGAGTACAATTCAAGTAGTTTTCCACAAAAACAGCACAAAAAAAAAGCCACAGAAGCATTTTTGGCCACAACAATCACAAAAAAAACCTCTGCAAGATCCTGTATGGACTGTTTAGATGGGTTTACAATTAAGGATAGCACCGTTTTCTTTGTCATTAACTTGTGTTCTTAATGTTTGGCATCAGTTTTAGTAGATTCGTTTATGGATTTGTGTACAGATGGTGTACTGTTGATAAACAGATATGTTTATCATAATGTAACTTACAGTGCCTAAGGTTAAATTAAAGCTGTGTCTATCACATTAACTAACGTTAGCTTTAAGTAATGTTATGATATTTCAGGGGAATTAAATCTGCCTCTTTCCAACATGGTGGACGTGTTGCAGTAGTTAGCAATAGAAGCAAATGCGTCATGTACTGTTTTTCCCATATCTATGCCTTGACAAACATAAAGTTAAAAATTGAAATTGTAATAATACAGTTCTGTTAAGTTTAAATCTGTCAAAACAGATAAGTAAACACGTGTCATATTATTCAACAAGCTTTCAAAATGTTTCAGAATGAACTGTGACTGTTCCTAAGCTCAATATACTGTATGATTTGAGTTTTTAGAGACAGCCTGCAGGAATCATACAACACTGCTGACCAGAATTTGTCTTTCACTGAAAGGTCACAATTATTTTTTTTTATGTATTCCTATTTCCACAGAAAATACGGGGCATCGACATCACATCAGTTCCGTGAAAGGACTGTGTCCAAACAGATTGCTTTCATACAGAAATGCACGGATGATTCTCTGGCCCACATGAGCTAAATAAAAGGAACTAGTCTGGCTACATAGCAAAGCACGTACGCTTTCAACACAGTGGGCCGAGGTTAACATTACCTATAATCAATCAAATAGAGAGAGAAAGCAGTGCTCAGAGGCAGCAGGGAAGTGCAGAAAATGAACTAAGAGGCAGATTCATCCCAGTTAATTCAAGAGTGCTTCAGCCTGAGGGAGGACAGGCAGAACTCCTCACCAAAGTCAGACATGCTGCTGACATGTTCTCCACACACACACACACACACACACACACACACACACACACACACACACACACACACACACACACACAGGCCATATAGCACCACAACAACACCTTCAACAACAAACAGCACAGTAATGGAGTGATGATTCTGGCACTACCTGGCATCATCGCACTAAATCTGTTGTTTTTGCATAAAATCAAGACAAAATTTACTTCCAAGTCAATGCCGTGATCGTAACACTTGAAGTAAAGTGAATAAGAAAACACCTACAGTATATACACTGTTTACCTGTATATACTGAGGAAATTGCACATGTAGATCATTTGTGAAGCCATATATTTATATTTATGTAGTATTCCCTAGTATTCCCTATTAGAAGATTACACTAAACTGAATATAAACATATTCCCTAATTTCAAGCTTTAAATAGTCTTGTTTTAGAAATAGATTATGAATTGGAATTAATTTTTATTTTATTTTATTTATTTATTTATTTATTTTGCTGTGCAGTGTGGGAAGCCAATCCCTTCAATCCATCCAATCCATTTGCTTTTCACTATGATTTGAAATTTACCTAACCAGATATTATGTGTTATAACATGAAAAATCTGCAGTGTATGGTGACAACAGGACATGAAAAAGCAAACCATGGCCACAGCTCACTGGCCTCTACTATCATGCATGCACAAAATTTAATTTATATCATTTAGGCATATCCTAATTTTCGTTTCCCTCTTTTCACGGCTTGCTATTTTTGCAGCCAGAAATGAAAGTGCCTGTACTGATGTGGGTGGACTGACACAACAAGGAGTGTGACATTCAAAATCCACCAGCACACTGGTATTTTGGTCTTAAAATACTCTTTTTACTGCCTATCAAGATGCTGGCTTATTGTAGACCAATTACGGTATAACAAAGCAAAATAATAATAATAATAATAATAATAATAATAATAATAATAATAAATATAAAAATCCAATCCCATTTGTAACTTAGTCGGAGTCGGACTTAGTTTACCCACAGTAAAGTTGCGGCTGTTACATGGGAATCATCAGTTGATGTATATAATCAAAAGAATCAATAAAATGTCTAATAAAACTGATAAAATACCAGACTTGCTCATTTATTATAATGATAGACACAAGCATCGAACTGATGTAAACAGTATCTTAAAGTGTTCATTTGTTTGCTGTTGTCAACCATCTATATGTATATAAGTGAAATCATGAAAACTGATTTGATCGGATATAACCTAACAGCGCCCATTGATGATGTTCTGATCCAAGCCCTTTTTAGAATGCCACAGCCGTGTACTTGGTGACCTGTCACTAAAATGCATTTCTGCCACACTCATATGTTGTGATTTTAATGCATTTGTGTGGCTACATTATGATCGTAAAAACAAGGAACTGTGTATAGACCACTGCTTCATTTATTTATATATGTTCCTTATTGCACTAGCTGTCAGTTTCCTTCAAAACTATAGGTTGTGTCAGGTAAAAATGTCCTAGTGTATATAGACCCTAAATTACAGTCACTGATTGTCATTTCCCAATTGGCTGAATGACCTGGGTGACTACAGTTTTGATGTGCTTTGTAAAAACTATAATGGGCAGTGATTGATAGGTCACCGTTTTATGGGCCTTTCCATCTAAATGATTGAATTTCCATTCAAGCCAAGAGGAATAAATTTACTTTGCAATTTTCTGTAAGAATATTACAGTTTGAAAAAGAGCAGGCATCAGAATAATGGTAGAAAGAGAAAGAATATCTCCTTCAGATGAATTTATGATTACCCGCTGAAATTATGACAGTCTGATGGGATTGAGAAAGAGAGCACTTGAGTGCGTCACCCAGCAAGAGGTGTCATAAAATTTTCATGTGCCACATTACATAGCTTCTAATTTGTGTCCATCGGTTTCCTGTAAACACAGGTGGCATGACCCATGATGAGAGACGGGCAGACTGCTGGGTGTGTTCTAAACTAAGCTGAATGAATCTCACGAACAAGGGGGAGACCGAGAAGGACAGAGAGAAAGAAAGAGGAGGGGCCTCGATGATGAATCAGAGGTCTGGTTCTCTGGGGATTGTCTTACAGCAGATTCTCCTACATATTTAACCATGAGTACTCTGATGATGAAATGGACCATGCCAGTAGTGTGTGCATACTCTCAACCCTGGCCCTCTATATGCACTATATGCCCAAAAGTATGTGGACACCTGACCATCACACCCATATGTTGCTCTTCCCCAAACTACTGGAAGAACAGAGTTGTCTAGAATGTCTTTGTATGCTGTAGCATTACAATTTCCAATCACTGGAACTACGAGGACCAAACCTGTTCCAGCATGACAATGCACCTGTGCACAAGGCAAGCTTCATGAAGACATGGTTTGCCAAGGTGAGAAGAGTGGAAGAACTCGAGTGTCCTGCACAGAGCCCTGACCTCAACCCCACTGAACACCTTTGGGATGAACTGGAACACCGACTGCACACCAGACCTCCTCACCTAACATCAGTGCCTGACCTCACTAATGCTCTAGTGGCTGAATGAACACAAATCCCCACAACCAAGCTCCAAAATCTAGTGGAAAGCCTTCCCAGAAGAGTGGAGGTTATTATAAAAGCAAAGAGGGACTACATCTGGAATGGGATGTTCAACAAGCACATGGGTGTGATGGTCAGGTGTTCGCCATCTTTTGGCTATGGTATATAGTGCATGATAAATTGTGTTTTGTTAATCAAATCAAATTAGGAAGCACTCATGGAGTGTGTCAATATCAATTATTAAGCAGGAGTCTTTTTGCTAGTCAAATGGTTTGTTCATAGGTTTGAGCCTACATAAGGTTCCAAGTGTTTACATAATTCTACTTCTAAGAACCAGTCACACGTTTAACATTATATTAGGTTAATTATTTTGTATCCTGTCCATGTAGTTATTGGAAAATAAGCCTTAGGATTTTTAAATGTATGACAGAACACAAGATTAACACGTCAAGTCAGCTGTGGAGAAAGCGAGAGAGTGACAGCTAGCTGAAGCATTTTGATTTATTTTAAATGGCAGACTGAATGTAAAGCACTTCTCTTGAAAAAAAATGGTGAGCTCTAAGCAAATTAATGGCACAAAGTGAGCAAGGAACAGGCTGTCAGCTTCACTTCAGTCTACGATCTCATAAAAACCCACATCATTAGAGTGGCCCTTTCCTCCCATGTTCAAGTCCACCGAATGACAAGTTAAATTCTGCAGTGGCCTCAGCTGAGTACAGTAAAGCCACTGAGTCTAGAAGAGTCTCATCAAACACTGTGCTTCTCCCTGGAGACTGGAGCCAGGCACAAATATTCACCCATGAGTCTCCGATAAACATTAGTCTGTCATCCAGTATTAAAGTGAGATGGTGTAATTGGCGCACTGTTTACAAGGACATCCATATTTGTCTGCAGGATAACACCTTACACTGCTAACAGTTTCATCATTTTCTTTCTCCCCCTTTCATAATTTTCTTTCTCCCCCTTTAGCTCTTCTTCTCATACCTCTGTCTTTCAGTTGGCGATCAGCTGGCTGCTCTGATTGGGGCTGAAAGCCAGCCTGGTATATCAAGCAGCAAAGGTCCTGCGAATGTGGAACAGGTGGAGGCTTTTCAAGCACCTCTGTTCCCGCCATCTGCCAACCCTGCGTATTCATGAAAATACCCCTGAATATCACTTTCCCTCCAACGGCATTCACTAAGAACTACTTGCATCTTCCATTTCACCACAATGGCAGTCTATGTAAAGGAAGGATTCTTTAATTTCAAAAAACTTTGGTAGAATCACAGCCACAACACATTAAGATCCACAAGGCACCTGTTTTTGAGAGTGAGAAGAGTAAACAAGTAAAGCAGGCAAAGGGAAGCTGGGATGCAGTCTGCATTGTGATTCGGCACTCAGTGAAAAGCTATCACAGAGCTGGGGACTGAGTGAGATGAGCTTTATTGCTAAGGGCACACAAATATAGTGAAGTAAATTGATTTAATTCAGTCAGCGGTGCTCTCTGAAGCTTGTTACCCCGCAAGCCCCAACGTCACGTCCGCCTTCATTACACTGCAATCGATCATGATCAGAGAGACCCATTTGCTGGAAATGACTAGGAAGACTAAGCAGATTTCTACATCACTCTGACCATTCAAGAAATATACATATATATATATATATATATATATATATATATATATATATATATATATATATATATATATATATATATATACAGGTGCATCTCAATAAATTAGAATGTCGTGGAAAAGTTCGTTTATTTCAGTAATTCAACTCAAATTGTGAAACTCGTGTATTAAATAAATTCAATGCCACAGACTGAAGTAGTTTAAGTCTTTGGTTCTTTTAATTGTGATGATTTTGGCTCACATTTAACAAAAACCCACCAATTCACTATCTCAACAAATTAGAATACTTCATAAGACCAATAAAAAAAACATTTTTAGTGAACTGTTGGCCTTCTGGAAAGTATGTTCATTTACTGTACATGTACTCAATACTTGGTAGGGGCTCCTTTTGCTTTAATTGCTGCCTCAATTTGGCGTGGCATGGAGGTGATCAGTTTGTGGCACTGCTGAGGTGGTATGGAAGCCCAGGTTTCTTTGACAGTGGCCTTCAGCTCGTCTGCATTTTTTGGTCTCTTGTTTCTCATTTTCCTCTTGACAATACTCCATAGATTCTCTATGGGGTTCAGGTCTGGTGAGTTTGCTGGCCAGTCAAGCACACCAACACCATGGTCATTTAACCAACTTTTGGTGCTTTTGGCAGAGTGGGCAGGTGCCAAATCCTGCTGGAAAATGAAATCAGCATCTTCAAAATGCTAGTCAGCTGAAGGAAGCATGAATGCTCCAAAATTTCTTGGTAAACGGGTGCAGTGACTTTGGTTTTCAAAAAACACAATGGACCAACACCAGCAGATGACATTGCACCCCAAATCATCACAGACTGTGGAAACTGAACACTGGACTTCAAGCAACTTGGGCTATGAGCTTCTCCACCCTTCCTCCAGACTCTAGGACCTTGGTTTCCAAATGAAATACAAAACTTGCTCCCATCTGAAAAGAGGATATTGGACCACTGGTCAACAGTCCAGTTCTTCTTCTCGTTAGCCCAGATAAGACGCCTCTGACGTTGTCTGTGGTTCAGGAGTGGCTTAACAAGAGGAATATGGCAACTGTAGCCAAATTCCTTGACACGTCTGTGTGTGGTGGCTCTTGATGCCTTGACCCCAGCCTCAGTCCATTCATTGTGAAGTTCACTCAAATTCTTGAATCGATTTTGCTTGACAATCCTCATAAGGCTGCGGTTCTCTCGGTTGGTTGTGCATCTTTTTCTTCCACAATTTTTCCTTCCACTCAACTTTCTGTTAACATGCTTGGATACAGCACTCTGTGAACAGCCAGCTTCTTTGGCAATGAATGTTTGTGGCTTACCTAGTGAACCAAACTGAGAGACCATTTTGAAGGCTCAGGAAACCTTTGCAAGTGTTTTGAGTTGATTAGCTGATTGGCATGTCACCATATTCTAATTTGTTGAGATAGTGAATTGGTGGGTTTTTGTTAAATGTGAGCCAAAATCATCACAATTAAAAGAACCAAAGACTTAAACTACTTCAGTCTGTGGCATTGAATTTATTTAATACACGAGTTTCACAATTTGAGTTGAATTACTGAAATAAACGAACTTTTCCACGACATTCTAATTTATTGAGATGCACCTGTATATATAGTGTTCCACCCCTACTGTATAGTTCTAGACACTTGTAGAATCTACACCAAGGTGCATTGAAGGTGTTCTTAACACCATATTAATGCCACCCACAGCAAAACAGAGGCACCAGGCCCCCTTACTATACAGGGTGTCCCAGAAGTCTCCGTACATAGGGGACTATGTTTGGCAGCACCACGTCAGTTGTGCCTTCGTTAGTGGATGTTCGTGGATGTTCACTTCTCAGTTGATCCTCAACACTTCCAGTCTTTTTTAATTTGTTAATGTGCGAGGTGCTTGTCATGTTTCCTGTTAAAGTTTCAATATGTTCTTCTTTTGTCAAATGCATTCTTAAAGGCTATCTGAAAAAAATGTGTGTCTATATATATATATATATACACACACACACACACACACACACACACACACATTTTTTGACATTTATATATGTATATATACACAGTTTTCATATATATATATATATATATATATATATATATATATATATATATATATATATATATATATATATATATATATACTTTTTTTTTTTTTACATTTATATATGTATATATACACATTTTGCTAAAAATTGTTAATTTCCCCAATGTATGGAGACTTTTGGGACAGCCTGTAGAAGTCAAGCATTCAGACCTGTACCATTCTACTGGTATCAACACACATGCACTTGTGCACGTCTTTGGGAAAATAGTGAAGAACGACTTGTCTGTATACCGTGCTCCAACACTTTTTTTTAATTACATCTCTATACACAGAGCACATATGGTTAATGCTTTTGTGGCTGAATGAACACAAATCCCCACAGACACGCTCCAAAATCTAGTGGAAAGCCTTCCCAGAAGAGTGGAGGTTATGATAACAGAAAAGGGGGACTAAATCTGGAATGGGATGTTCAACAAGCACATATGGGTGTGACACAGGGTACAGGGTAGCCACTTCATGAACCATTGTTCACACAATCATTTATTAATTGACTGTAGAGAGATTATGAGGAGAAAGATTAGACCAATCAAATCATGTTTTGTCAGGTTTTGTCATGTTTTTGTCAATGCATGGGAAAAGGTGGAACTTGCCCAACACAAAAGAAGCATATAGGAAAGGAAGGTAGTAAAGGAAAATAGTTAGATAAAGTTGGAGAGAGACAAACTAAATGAATTAAATAAGTTATGTTTTCCTGTCTAAAAAAAAAAAGAGAGAATCGATTTAGCAGAAGTTACAGACGAGTGGATTAGTGGATAAGTGATTTTATCCAATAATCCAACATTGGCAGTTCTAAAAATGCAACCGACACACAGTTTTTTTTTTGTTTTTTTTTTCGAACCGATACAATACTGTACCCATGGGTCAATAGCAGAAGGCGCATTTAATATGCTTTAACATAAAATGCTACATGTCTTCAGATGGCTTTTGGGTACAAAGTAAAAATACATTTCCTATTCTTCACTACTTCTCCATTCCTTTTCATTCAGTCATCAACTATCATCAACAACTATTCAATAAAATCACCAGTACTCTAACAGAAAGCATGTAAGCAGTGTCAAAAAGAAGTCAAATAATCACTGTACATGAGCACCAGTGACTGTAGTCTCATTGATCATTCCAATTTTGCTTTTGTGCCATCAAAATATTTGCAAAAATCCTGTATAGGCTATGTTTATATTAATAATTATGTTAACAGTCTACATTATGCATGTATAGGGCCTATATCTGCTAGCTACTGCTACGGCTAATGGTCATGGAGTCCTATTCCCTTCCCTACAAATGGGAAAGTAATACGAATTTAATGACTTGTTGATATTAATGACTTTAAAGACTGGTAATGACTAACGTTTAAAGAAGCTGTCTGTAACATATAGGGCGCAAAATATCTGAATTATTGCAAAATCCTGCAATGCATGAAGATGCTTCCTAATGTCACTGCTAGTATACACCACGACCAACAAACCATGTGAATATTGGCAACATTTTCGATAAATAGATCCTAGTATACTGTATTTTCTCCAAGTTTGGAAGCTGTTTCTATGGTAACAATGCCTTTCTCTGCACTCTGCTGCTGAGTATCAGTACATGAAATGTTTTTTTCATCATAGAATCTCTTAAATAGTCATGGGATAAATTATTTAAAACAATTCCCAGCCTTTAATTATGGCCTGATGTGCTTGCTTGCGTAAGTGCAATGCCTTTGCCTGCCACGACGAAAAATTTACGCCCCATCGTGACAGAAATGCTTAGAGGCCTTTAAAATCTTGAGATGCATTAAACCTATCTTGGCAGCTGGTGCAATCTTCAGTCAATAGAATTTAAAAGACATTTTACTTAATTACCCATTGAACTTTAAGAGATGCTTGGGGTTCTTAATGGTACCCTGGAAACAGTGATCAATATTGCACATTAGCAGGGCAGAACAAAAATATTGCCCATACAAGGCCTGGTACCTTTACATTTCAATTCATTGCTTGAATGCAAGAACCACTTTCCATTTTAGTGTCTACATAAATCTTTGGAGGGTTTACCTATATTTCCATTTTCTGGATGAAGTGTATATAATCAAAACCTGACAATGCAGGACCCCTGTTGTCTCAGCAGATGGTGTAGTTAACCCTCACGAAGCAGGTAACAGTGATATAACATATGAGGAACAACTGCTGTCTGCCATTTTAACAGCATCTTTCTGGTTCAGTAGCAGTTCTCCATTGCAGAGAATATTGTGCACAGGTACTTACAACTGTAGAGCACAGCACTGCTTTATGAAAGCAGTCTATTTTTCTATCATTAGTGTTTGACTCACAGCCCTCCCACAGACTGCAACATAACCGTTTCACTTTCTACTCTGACCTAGGTGGCTTTGACAAAATTAATGTCCTGGACATGTGCTGCCTGTCTCAAAGAGTCATGACGATTTGACATCTACTATTAAATGTCCCTGTTTCAGGAGACATCCTTGACCCATGTCAGTGTAGTTGAAGGAAAGAGCCACTGAACCCACAAGAGCCTTACATTGTGGTCCTGTCCGAGAAACACATTATACATTTATACCTGCACCTGTGAACAAGATAAATCTGTCAAGATATCCAGGAGTGAGCATTCGCTTCCTTCGCTGTTTCACAAGATTTCCTGGCAGAGATGTCCACAGACTCACTGGGAAGACACAGAGGGAAACTGAAAAGGTGGACCACACTGATTTGTCATTCAGCATGCACTGAATTACACTCATTCCGTAATAAAATATTGGTGTAATTTTCCAAGGCATAAGCTTCAGATGTGCCACAAAGACAAACAATATACACATTTTCCCCTGGTCGTTTTGCTTTATGCACTGTAACACACAACAAAAAATTTTCTTCATTTCATTTAGTGAAACAGTCTAACTTCATTTCATTTAGTGAAACAGTCTGATTTGTGTCAGGTTTTCAGAATCTAAGTAACTCGCATCTGTCAGATATGTCTTTTGGTGAGCAGACACAGACATTAATCAGTTCTGCAAGTACGAGACAGCTTCTTTCCAGGGGCTAGAAGTATTCTAGAGCAGATGGCTGTTTGGCTGCTTCCATCAAGCAGCACCTGTCCTCACACTTCAGTTCGGCACGTTTCTTCTCACATAGCCTCTCAGCACTTCAACTCCAGTGACCAGCACAGTCCAAACAAATATTCACTGGTTTAAAAACCACACACACTCTCCTAGCAATAGCAAGAAAAAGGTGGAAGATATGAAGGACATGAGCATTGTGTTTTAGCAAAGGTGCAGTTGTAAACTACTTGCATTATAAAAATATATTGTTACTGTGGTTATGAGAAAAAAGGCATAACACACAATGCGTTAGAGAAATGTTTCCCTTTGTTATGTGTTGCTTTTTAATTTTTGACCCGTATGCACACTAATGATATGTTATTTGTCTTCTTTGCATCCACAGCCCTGCATCATAAACTACAGGATCAGCTTGTGCGCATCTTAAAGCAAAGGTTTCCAGGACAATTCTCATGCATCGTCAGTCAGTTCAATGTTAAATCACACCTGAAAATCTTAATGCACACGTTAGCAGCCAATCTGGTAACAAAAGAAAATTTGAATGTGTTAAATAAAGTTTCTAAATGAATTCAGTCTTGGCTATATTAATATGAATAAATTCATGAAATTAATTTGGATTGCAGTAACTCTAGGGCCCTCGCTCCTAAGGTTCTGTATGTCCCTCTGGGACTAATTATAGTGGCTCCGACATGCATGTTTTGCTGAGCAGCATGCATTTGGTGTGTGTGTGTGTGTGTGTGTGTGTGTGTGTGCGTGCGTGTGTGTCTGTGTGTGTGATGACATAAATGCCATCAGATATAAAAAGACCAAACCTGATGATATAATCTATCTAATCTCTCAAATTACATATAATATCACAATGACAGTATACAGTCTGTTCAGTACAATTTCAGCAAAACAATTATCACTCACTAATAAGGACTGTTTTATTCTATTAAGAGGTTAACTGAATTCAAGTTAGAGACATCGTTGTCTGTAGAACATTTAAAGTGCTAAAGGTCTATAATGGAAGTTGAGAAAGGTTGACTTTATCGCTTTTCATTTCTCACTCTTTATCACTCTGATGCTGGTTTTATTTTACCCCTCCTAATCACCAGGGGGCATATTTTAATATCTGGATACTTTCTTGTAAGCATGTGCACATGTCAAGACCTTTACCACAAAGTCAATTGATGATCATATAATGTAGTATTTGCTATAAAATGCCATCATCAACGGCCATTGTTCCATTTATTCTACTTTCCTCATACACACTGGACTTTTTCGAGGTTGTGACTCTGGTCAGAGCTACAGCTTGTTAACTTTCAAGATGATGACGAGATGAAGAGTGCTGACACAGTGCACTTGTTCATCAGATTTAGACTCAAATATCGAATCGAACCTGACCCAAGTGCAATGGTCTACGTATGTGTATGGATGTCCTGCCATCAGCAGCGGCTCATTTGAAAGTAATAATATTAGAGTTGAAGCCATGGACAGCGAGCCCTTGAACCCATCTGCAGAGTGTTCAGTATAGCAGGAGCTGATTCTCCCTCCCTCTCATCATCCATTTTTTTTCTCTGCTGAGCAATGTTTGCTCCCTTGGCGAGTTCCTCAGCTTTCACATCCCCAGGCATCTGAGGACTAGCAGCTTGACTCCTTTCTACTAGCGTGGTGAGTTTTCCCAGCATGACATAAACTCTTCATGGTTAACCACAGAGTTTGCTGGTTTCCACTATACAGTATACACAGCTTTGGCTCACAGTGATTGCTAAAAGAATCACACTTGTGCAGCCAATGTCTAAGCTCTCTGGAAGCTGGGAATGAACACCAGCAATGTGTCCATCAACTCAGCATTGCCCGTATTAAAGTCATTATCTGGAATTGCTGGGTCTGGAAGTAAATGTGATTTAGCCATTACCAGCCTGCAGGTAACTCCAAACAGTCCGGGACAGCCATCCTCAGGTGGGGGTCAGCCTGGATTTGACCAGAAGCTGAGAAGCAACTCATAGGACGAAGTGTGCTGTTCTGCATAGCCCCAGCCACAGGGAATTTCACTGTGCCTCAATATAAGAACTATATGGAGAACATTAGAAGGAGTTTTTTGAAACTCTTTACTGGGCCATTCCAAATCTTGCAGTTAGCCTCCCATTGTGACTTGTATTGCATCACTGGTGGCTTCACTGGACAAAAATTTGTGTAGGTTCTGGCATCTGATGCCCAAACACGCATATGGATTTGCCTCAGACATGATGCATAAAAGCAATCCAGTACAATTTTGCTGCTTGCTTTGGAATGATCACTTCAATCTGCAGATATTGATCCCTCTCTGACAGAGCTGATCGAAAACTCCTGGCAGTGAGAACCACATAGAACAGGATGCAGGATGGATCTCCACCAATTTGGTTTATGGATGACACCAGGCTTGGTTGACACAATCTGTGCTGCTGGAGACATGTAATCAACTCTGCAAAATCTACTGCATGTACCAGGGCCACTCTTTAGTCTTGCAGCCAAAGATTTCCTGGAAAGAAGAGCACAGGTTTCAGAATCAGCTTCATTGGCCTTGTATGAGTCCCAGATGTCATGCTCTCAGACATCTGATTGCCCTTGACCTACCTGTGAGTGGCCATTCTGTTCCAAGAACTGTTCCAAGATCCCATGGTCAGAACAAAGAGTCTACTCCACATGTAAGGCTGCCAAATGTTAGCTACAGTGTGTTGTGCAGCCACAGACTGGGTCACATCGGTGAGTCTGTGCGATGCACCTTTAATTCCCTCTTCACTCAGGAACACATATTTTGGGGGGGGCTTGCCTAACAATGGCAGGCATTCCAATTCATTGGCGTAACCTCCAGCCTCTCTCTAGAACTGAGGGTGTTCGGGGAATGCATGTGAACATTCCTGTCAACTCTGATGACCAGATACATAAGGGTACAAGCATACTTGGACATTGGCTTCTGACAGAGCTCCACCAAGGAGCAGGCCATCTGAGACGCATCCACATCCACATCCACATCCACCTGATCATTTAAATGACCTGCAGCTCAGATCAGTAGTCATGGCTCTTATTTTGATGAGTATGAACCTCTAGTATTTTTTTTTTTTTTTATCAGTTCTGACTCACAATGAACTGGGGAAGATCCCTAGTGTTGAAGTAGACCATACAATTCAACACAATGAAACTAGATTCAGTGGGAATACTACCCACCCTGTTGTACCAAAGCAGACGTTATCACACTTACCTGTTTAGGTAGGCCTCTATGGGCTGTTCCAGCTTATGCTAACATGTTTGGACTGTTAAGCACAGCTGCAACAACTGCCCTAGAGGCTCATCATGCTTGTCTGGAATGGGTATCATTGTAGACAGCCCTTTGTACTGTCAATCACAATGCATGCTCTGATGACCGAATGCTTCCAGGTTGTGGCCAAGCCCAGGGTTCCTGCCTAAGGTTATGTATCTTAATTTTTTGAAGCAGGTAATTGACAGGCAGTGTTCTACAAAGGTCAAGCAGTAGAACATTTCCTACTAGGTCCAGTACAAGCCTTATTGTATTATTTTAGACTCACAATGGCTATTTGGTCATAGAATCAGTTATTCATCTGTCAAGACATGAGGTGTTCCCCTGTCTAGACAAAGCTTGGCCCACTGAGTGATGGGTCATCATCACAGCCTACAGTTGGGCTAGAAGCCCTGTCCTACCATGATGGACCATTCAACAGGGAGTTTTTAATCCTCATGGGCAGTACTGAGAGGCGTGTCACTCCAGGAGATCTGCACAGCAGCATATACCATATCATTAATAAATTAAAAAATTGCAATCATTGACAAACACTTGTAGTATAAAGGGAAATACTAAATACGTCCTAAATACTTCAGGGTGTGCTGTTATAGGAAACTACTTTGGGGTTGTAGCCCCACCACTGATTATTTTCCTATAGCCGCATGCTCTGTCATGTTTTATACCTTACTTATTACATATTAAATTGAATGCAAATTAAATCAATGACTAGTAGTTGCTTTATTTAATTTAATAATTGTTGTAGCATCTAAATGGAGGCATGGTGGCTTAGTGATTAGTGGTTTGCCTCACACCTCTGGGGTTGGGAGCCCTGTGTGCGCAGAGCTTGCATATTCTCCCCATGCTTCGGTGGTCTCCACCAGGCAATCTGGTTTCCTCCACCAGTCCAAAGACATGCATTGTAGGCTGATCTCTGAGGTATCTCTAAATTGTCCGTAGTGTGTGAATGGGTGTGTGAGTGTGTGTGCAATTGTGCCCTGCGATGGGTTGGCACCCTGTCCAGGGTGTCCCCCGCCTTGTGCCCCGAGTCCCCTGGGATAGACTCCAGGCTCCCCGCAACCCTGTGTAGGATAAGCGGTACAGAAAATGGATGGATGGATGTAGTATCTAAAAATACCTGTTAACAAATTTCTACTGCTCTCTTACTGATATCAGTATATTGCCAACAACTATTTATTACAGGTGAGGTGATGTTTTCTGACTGTATCTACTATATGTCCAAATATTAATAATATTTTAAAAAATATATATAGGTAAAGTCACAGTAAGACACTACCAATGCATACCATTTTGAGTTTCAATACATTATAAGTGTTATGTTTAAATTCTAACCTGTGATATTTTGTAGTTATATGTGATTTGCATCATCCCTTTTCCTGGAAGACGTATACAGTAGTTTAGTTAACTATACAGAGTGCTGACATTCTAATGCTTAAAGTACTGCAATCTTTGAATACATATTTAAGGAGTGAACGTGCATGTGCCATATGCGCGCACAAAAACCCAATCAATAAAAGAGGCTCTGAATTTAGCAGTGATGGTGCTATTATGTGTCACCAGCTTAAATAGGGTTTCATATGAGTACAGTATATTCATCAAAGCAGACCCGAGACCTGAAGGTACAATACCATGTCACCCAATAGTTGGAACCTCTAATTAATTTATGTGAAGGATAGCAGGATATTCACATACGCAACGTCATCAGTATGTCGTTTATTTATGGAAGGTCTTTGTCCATTGTAGAACAGCCAGCAGCCTACATGGCTTGTTGAAGGGCAGAACAATAATGATGAACTGGAAGCTGATTAAAATGTTCATTCTTGCAAAGGACAGAATGAATCTATTAAAGTATTTCAGAGACATATAATACATTGTCACTGTATCTACCCCTAGTCTATGCCATTTTAAACAAATTAATCTGTGTGGTGACCTGCTTCCCATTCAGGTTGTGTTCCAACCTCCTGCCCAGTGTTCCAGGGATAGGCTTTGGATCCACCATGACACTGTCCAGGATAAAGCAGTTATCTAGGAGGAATGAGTGAATGAACTGTGGTGACCTTTCAATGAAAGGTTTGGATGGTTGCTTGAAATCTACCTCAACCTTCACTGACACTCATCAGTAGTTTGGTGATGAAATCTCCAAAGTAAACACTGTTGTGCCACTTGCCAGGTCAGAGTAGGTGACAGCTCACTAATCTCAAGTCACACACTTAAATCACTAACCTGAGCAGCTTATTTAACCTTTCTAATGCCATTGGCATGCTTGTGAAGAGATAACATCTCAGAACTTGTGCAATCTTTGCTTTGCTAAATTGAAATAAAATATCACTCCGTGGTAAAGCCTTTATAATTTCCACATTATCTAAAAGTGCGAGTGCATTTCTAGATGCAGAACGATGGCTCTCTGAAAGCACGACAGCCTTATTTTATTCTTTCTCACCAAGTGCTTTCTGCGACTGTCAGTGGCTCATCTACCCATTTGCAAGCTGTCCCGAGGCTCGGCACTCACTGTAGGATGAATAATGATTGTGCCCTCCATCTCTGGAGGTAGGCGTACATTCTCAGGACAGGCACTTCTCCTGAACAGTACTGTACTCTGGAAGCATCAAAGGCTGGTCTTGGGAATCTGTTTTCAAAGGCTTTTGAGCTGTTTTAATTTGATACGTATATAGAACCAACATGGTGATGTTGTGATTAAGGCAACATGTTTCAGTAGCCAACAACACAATTCAGGCCAGTGTTTTGGCATGTTTTTTTTTTTTTATAATTCTAACCTAAAAGACAGCGTGTAATAGTGTGAATAAGAAATGCGTATCAAAATAGCCAAAGGAAATCAAATCCTGTATGCCACTGAGCAGCTGCTTTAAGGCTTTTCAGCACTATAGACAAACCCTTTCTTAATTCTGTCTACCATATAATTCAATATGCCATGTCTTTATTCATCTCTCATTTTGCATACTGTTTGATTTATGTTTAAATCAGTTACTAACCATCGAAACTGAAAGACGTACACTTTAGGCATTTTAAAACAGACCTATAATTGTTGATTGATTAATGTGCACAGGTACGTGCCACCAAATACAATATAATTGTTCAACTAATTTAGAAACACATTCAATTATTAACTAAACCGATAAATACATAGACCTACTATATGACAAGCACCTTTAGTATAAACTAAGTTATCATACATTGAAATTTCAGATTCTAAAGCAATAAAATGCATTTTCAGTTTGGTTTCTTCGTGTAGAAATATATTTTAGAACTACTCTCAAAGTATGTAGGGTCAATGAGAAAAGCCGAGAGAATTTTAAAATATGTTAATAGTCACAATCTTTGTGTTTTGTTTGGCCCCTTTTGTAAAAGCTGGGATAAAATGTCCACCAAGGTTAATTATCCACTGAACCACCAAATGTCAATTGATGGAAACTGTGTCTTGTGGCACTTGCACTATGCTGTCAGCTTCTTTAATTGCTCTATGCTTAGGCTCTATTCTGCTACATTAAGTCACTTTGGATAAAAGCTTCTGTAAATGCTTAATACATTTACAAATAAACAGACATGTAAATGTCACTGAATTCTGACACTTTCTTTCCAGGCTTAGTCAGTTTTTGCCAGCTGATGCAACTCATCCCATTAAGTTACTCCAAAATCACTTCTTTTTTTCATTAGTATGATTGGTTAGACATCTGAAAGTACTACCTGATTGTGAATAAAAATGAGAAAGATACAAGAATAGTTTATAATGTTTTGGGTCCCTTTATAGCCAATACACTGAAATTAGGTTTCAGGAAACACAAAGAATTTTACCAGAATTTTAAAATTTAATGAAATTACAGCAATTTTCGTCTTTTTGTCTTCTTTCTTTTTTTTTCTTTTTTTTTTTTTTTTGGCCAACCTGATGTTTCTGATATAAATATATCCAAACATGTTCAGTCTAGAACTGTCAATCAAACTGTTGGTGCTCCTTTTATATAGCAATATACATCATCATCAACAACAACAACAACCCCAAATTTAACACATTTTTACTGTGTCAGGCCTGTTGTTCTGGTACTTAAAAGAGAATTTGTTTGGCTCTTGACTCAAATGTGCTAATTTTGTTATTAAGTTCAGGGGTCAGATATTCACTGTATTTTCAGACAATACAGTGTTGTTACTGTGTGGTGTAGGACCCTTTCTTGCTATAAGCGGTACATAAGCAGGTGCTGTAAGTGATGAGTATGGATCTGGAGACACAGAAAGCTCTTACGGTCTGAAAAGAACTAGAAATAAAACTTCAAAGCTGCTCATATTAGAGATGTGCTATGCAAAGATCATGATGAAGCACAGATATCTATCTCTTGTTTAAATGAAAGCGTTAGTGCTAATTACTTAAGCTCTGTGATAGAAGTCCACATTAACCCACTACTGCACACTGTTGCCAAATTGCAATGTGCCATTTTTTTTTTTTTTTTGAGAAAAGAAAACCTATTCTACTTTTCATAGTAGGTGGATTTTAGTTGTACCAATTATGTACTTAGATGAAGTACATAATTGTACCCCTAATTTAAAAAAATAGACCAGATTGTAAGTAGAAAATTCAACTTAAAACCTGTTGTTGTACCCCCAAAATACCTAATAAAATTTAAAACAAAAATGAATAAATAAACATGTTGTGTATGTGTATTGCTGCCTCTCTGCTTTCCCATGTTCTCCCCATGTTATTGTCGGTTTCCACCATATTTTCCTGTCTCTCACTGTCCAAAATCATGCATATAGGTGGTGGATTGGTTACACTAAATTGTTACAGAGTGTGTGAATGCGTATGTCTGTGGTGCCCTGTGATGAACTGGCATTTCTTCTGGGGTGAATTCACCCGCTTCGTGCCCAGTGTTACCGGGTTTGATTTCAGACCTCCCACGACCCTCACCAGAATAAAGCTCTTACTGAAGATGAATGTGTGCAGTAAACGGTTAAGTGGCAACTTAACCAGTTTATGCCCATCTATGAAAACACCCATTTATAAATCTGTTCAGTTGGTTCACTTGTTTAAATTTACATTCGCTATAAAAATTAATCAGCTGTCTGACACAATCTGAAATCTGTATCTCTCATCTCAAATCTTGGTTATCAACCTAAAAAGGTAAACCACGGACAACTGCACGCTAATTTCTAACATTTATTAAACATTTTTGATATTGTATACATCCCCCAGATGCTCAAAAACTTTTTTAAAATCTTAAAAACAAAATAATGGACATAAATTCTTTTTACGGGCATAAATTATAATCCTGCTAATCAAGTATTACTTCTAAGTATAACGGTGGTATCAAAGTAGTCATCTCGCTTACTAGAGAGCTACTCAGTAGGCTAAATGTGAAACTGTTAGTGTTAAAAGAGCTATTAAGGGGTTTTATTCAATAAGGGGCAATAATTGATACTGTGCATGATTTAAGAAGGTAAAAGGAATATGAACCTAGCTAAGAAAATGAAGTTTGAAATGTATGCTGCCGTAGTGACCAATTTCACTTTTACTTTAAGTACAGATTTTAAGATTGAATAATAAAGATGAAGTGTAATGAATATTAAATTAGTGGAATCTTAATTGAATGACATATAGCTTTGGTTTATGGGTCTATAGACTGGTCTATGGATACAATCTTTCACTTTCACTGTAAATTTGTTGGCCCGTGTACATAAAGTGTGCAGTAACGAGTGATTGTTTTCCCCCCACTGCACTCTAATACACACGTTTTAATGCACTAAATGTCAATGTAGCACCTTCTTATCATCTATAGTAAGTTATCTGCTTCATAAATTTTTCAGTGGGAGTCGCACGCCGGAAAACAGCACAACAAAAATTAGCCACCGATTGTACAGTTAGTTACTTATTACACATTAAGTGTTACTTTAACTGACAGGTTTTTTATGTTAATGCAAGTGTCCCACTGCTCTCGTGAAGTCCATCTACCTCATGTCGTCTCACCCATCTTGCGAGCCTGGAACGCTCTCTCGGTCTCCCCGCAACAAAGAGCCTGGCTCAGTCGGAGTGCATTCAAACTAGCTTAGTCAATCTTCAACCTGCATAATCACGATTAGAGATGGAAAGAGAAAAGACGAGGACACTAAAATGCACAAGCACCGAATGAAATGCTGTGAGATTTAAAAACCAACCCGTCTCTCCTTTTAAGGTGTGAAGCACTGTTTGGCCAGAAGCCACTGTCTGAATGCCAACACGAGAGCGCAAGGAGACGCACCTGAGCTTGAACATCGTTTGTATCCATTGCCAAAAGGAAAAGCACATAGCTGTTTTGGTACATGTTTTTTTTAATTTTTTTTTTATTAAAACTCAGAAGTTAAAGGATACCTTTCATTTCCTAGCGATCAAATCATGGTGTAAAACCCTGTAGCAAATTGCTGAGCAGCATTCTCACACTTTGCCAATAACAGTTAATTAAAATGCATACCTTCTTTTTTTTTTTCATTAGATGAACAGGTGATAGCAGGTTATAACAGAGTATAGTTTCCTTGTATTTCTGTCTCTATGGATTTGCACAGACGAGCCACCACGCAAAATGAATATCAATAGAGTAGGACAGGCAGTGAGCACATAAGATGGCATTTAGCAGTGGAAAAAAAAAGAATAATAATAAAGGCCTGTCAGCAAAATAGCCTGTATTGGAAGACTGACAAGCCATGAGTGACATTGTGGCTAGGATTGCAGCCTCTTGTATCTTAATGTGTGCAGCTGATTATCATTCAGAGGCACCCTTAACACATCATTACAGCACTATGAACTGCGTGGGTCACACCATGCCTTAATAAATAGCTAAATCTAAGGTGACACACAGGCACCTTTTTAGCACTGGCAGCTGGTGTGTACAGCTCTGATGCGTTTTCACACTTAGCAAAAGATCAAGAGAAAAATCCTGTGAACAACAATTCAAACCCCAGTCTCCCTTAAGCACCATCTCTCTCAACTATTGTAAGCTCTTCAGTCTGAACCTCAGTCATGGACACAGAGGTAAAGTTTTTTGTTCTTTTTCAACCACATAGGCTACACAGGAAATGCTTTCCCTATTCCCAGTAGTTAGACTAGGATGTCAGTAATACATTTCCTTGACTTCATTGCACATGACAGTAAAGTGTCTAAACGATCCACTGTCCATGCGCACAGGATCCGATTTAGGCATGATATAATATAATAGCTTTACAGTTAGGCAGATTTCACTTCATTTGCATGAGTTAATAAGGTAACAACTATACTAGTAGATATGACAGCAAGTCATTTTCGGTTGTGACAGTCTAAGATTGAGGGGCTTCATTTTAACTCCCAGCTCCTGTTTAGTTACACATTTATCCATCTCTCTCTCTCTCTCTCTCTCTCTCTCTCTCTCTCTCTCTCTCTCCAAACCTAGCTTGAGTGTAGAGCTAAAATGTTCTGTCTATTTTCATCTTATCTGTCTAAATCCATCAGACGTCTACAGATCAGTGACAGAAGAGCAGTATCCAGAGCACAGCAGCTATCATGTTGTAGTGCATAAGGATAGACGTGGAGTGCAAAACTTACGGATCACAAGAGTCGCACACAGCCCGAATCTGCTCTGTAGGTTATACAATCAGCATTTCATTCCCATGCCTACAAAGGAGACACACAGCATACTCACGCAGCTCATCAGCTCAGCTCAGCTCACTGAAATCCCAGAGACAGAGGAAGGAAAGGATGAGTCGCACTGCGCCGGCTTTTAATGGTTGAAGGCGAACTCTAGCGGTTAACAGTCTGCTGACCGACGTGCTGAAACGTTCTCTCTCTCTCTCTCTCTCTCTCTCTCTCTCTCTCTCTCTCTCTCTCTCCAAAACCAGCAGGAAGTTAAAAAAAAGTAAAGCTCAAACCTCAATGCAATACCGTGATAGATCTAGATGTGCGTTCGCATCAGCCAAACGCAAATTGCGCACAAATCCACGAAACGTGTTTTTCCATTTGCACGCGCACAGTTATATTAAAAATTGCGTTATGGTCACGGAGAAGCACAAGTTTGTCAGCATTTGGTTATCACCTCGCACCCCACCAAAAAAGCAACCAAGTCCTGAAGAAGCGAGACCTCGTGCGATTTGTCACCAGTACGATGATGCACGAGAAGAACAGGTGTTTATACGCTCGCGCTTCACGAATGTTTCGCGGTAAGCGCGTGCCGTTCAGGCGCTGAATTGCGGAACGTTATTAGTGCTTGCATATAGGCTACTTACCGGAGCGGAGATCCCGTTAGGTCTCAAAGAAGCTCGTCACCATGAATCCCCGACGTGGAGGCGGCGGGCTATACAATCCATGCAACTCTCTCTCTCTCTCTCTCTCTCTCTCTCACTCACTCTCTGAGCTCCGTTAAAAGATCGCGCGAGGGGGTTGCAGGATTGACACGGGTTAGCCGCTCGTTGCGCGCGCTCTCACTGCGCACCTTTATGTATTCCCGAGGTGAGGCCAGGCGGGCGCGAGGCAGGGAGGTTTGTCCGTCACCGCGCGCGCTTCTTTATGTGGTGTCACAAAGCACGGGTTCACCATTCCCAGCGCTTTCTTATTTACTTCAGAGTACTCTTTCACTGAGCCACAGGTCCACTTGGGGCCGAAGTAAAGCTCATAAGAAGATTGCGTGTGGCCGCAGGGCTATAAATGCTGCGGATTCATCAGAGGGTAATTGAAAATCCCTCCTTCGCTGCGTAGTTAGACCTCTCTGTCCACCCCGAAGAGGGGGGTGGGGAGGGGGACACTAAACACATTAGGTGTTATGAAGGTTTTCCCTCACACAAGCCGTTGAAATGTCTAGAAGCAGAACATGAAAGAGATGGAATTTGCAATATAGTCTTATTAAGAACAAGATTCTTGGTGTAAACAAGATTATAGCAGAAGAGAACACTCAGAGTGGCTTAGCACTCTACCTCACATATCACAAGCGGCATCTTAGTCTTGGGGTGTGTTCCTCTATAACAAAAAAGGATTCTGATTTAAGTCCTGAAATATCTAAATGTATTCATCCGACAAAAACAGAAACAATAACAATATTTGCAAAATATTAAACCTGGCTATGATTTGAGGCTTCATACAGATTTCAGACACTTAATTCATATTTGCATCTGGTCACCTACAGTATGTTGAAATTCTAGTGTTTTAAAAAATTAAATCTGGTGGCATATCCAGCTAACATATTCTATGTTTTTAACAACACTATACTTTAACTATTTAAACACATTTTTGTGTCATATTGTGTAAAAAATGGGGGGGGGGAACAACAAACTGTATAGCTGGCCAGCACACCATGTGTTAAATTACATTACTGTTGTTGTTCGTTTGTTTGCTTTCTTGCTTTCCTGCTTGTTTGTTTGTGGACTACTGTATATTTGACAGATACCCATACAGTGAAAATGCTTCAATTTTGCATTCTTTTCTAACTGAAAACAACAATTTTCATTACATATGATATTACTGACAACAACCTGAGTAAAAAGTAGAATCTTTGAAATGTTTACTTGAATTTCAGACTTTATTAGTATTTGGTTCCTCCACTTTTTGCATTAATGACAGGGTGCACTCGAGCTGGCACGGACTCCACAAGTTTGTGTAAAACCCGATGATCCAGGTTAGATCGGATCCATGGGAGTTTTGTCTGAACATGTTCTTCAATAGAAGAGATTAGTCATGAGGAAAATCTGACCTTTTGTACAAAGCACTTAACATGGGCAATATCACAAATCTGTTTACATTTTAATATTGACCCAGAAATTAAATATTCAAGATATTGAACATTTACTTTCTTTGTTTTAAATATTTTAAAATTCTAAGACCTTCTGTCTTATTTCCTATTTTAAATGAAAAAAAAAACAAAAAACAAAAACAAAAAGACAATGTGGTCTCAGACTTTTGGACTCCACTGTAGGAAAAAAAAAAAATCTGATCATAATGCATGTGTTAAATACTGTATGATAACATACTGTTTGTGTGAAAAGTAACACAAAATTAATTGGACACATGAGCACTGAGAGTGTTTTGAAAGTGATGTCCAGTCGCCCTGAGCATCGCTTTGTATTTGCACACCTACAATACACACTTCAAGCTCACAGACACTTCGGCCCCCATCCTCCACCTGTACTCCATCACAGTTACAGGTTGGTAAACTTTTATAGAGGGTTGGGGTTGCGCTGGCAGTCATCCCTGTGCTGTCCTCATACACAATACACTTCTCTTCTCTTGGACCTGATTTATGGCTGCTGTCGTTCCCCCTGTAATGCTGGCTGGGGCTGAGAGCCAGCGGCAAGGTGCAGCAGCAGCAGCCATTTCTGACAGGGAGGAAACATGCACTGGAGGCTATGCCACCCTGCCACTATGCCACCCTGCCGCTCTGCAGTACAGTGTGTGGGCATTGAGTGGGCACTGGCCCAGAGAGTAGGACAGGGGCTCTTGAGCATTAGCCACAGGCAGCATTTTCTTCTAGGTGATGTATGGGAGGAGGCATACTCAGGGCGCACTTGGCCTCACTGCATCAAATTTCCTAATTATAGCTGGGAGGCTGATGTGAAGTAGCAGGGTTAAAAACTCACCATGAGTGTAATAAATGGCAATCATCCATACACACTGATGTAAACTGTTTATTTTATTTTTTTTTATTTAAGTTTATTTATTTTATTTGATTCTTCACTAACATTTATCACAGGATGCTCTCAGGATATTTAGGAGGATGTAGTTCAATTAAGCCATGTGTCCTTATCCTGGTCATGGCCTAGTCTGAAATATGAGTGTGCTTCAAAAACGCCACCATTTGGTAAATTAAAGTGGCTACTTCATTGATTTTCTATTTTGCACTGACTCTGTTGCAGAACATTGTGAGATAGTTTTCTTATACTGGCAAATGGGGTTATTTAATAGTGACACTAAAGCATAAATTAATGTCAAGGTATCAGAGATAATATTTCATTTGTAATGTTTCAGAGGAATTTTTTTAAAATCATTATTTACAGTTTTTATTTACATCTGGGCACTGGTCTACTATTGCCTGCTTGCTTTTGATGAATCCATGACACTCAATCAGGTACACAGCAGTTGGCTGACACATGAAGAGGGCAATTCAGCAGCATGAAATGTCACTACCTGAACATTTATACTGTAAAACAGGTGGCTTTGTCTGTCATAATGTTCCTCAGTATTTACTGATTTCTGTGTTAGTGATTAGATCTATTGTCCATCCATCCATTTTCGATACCGCTTATCCTTACTGGGTCACAGGGAACCTGCAGCCTATCCCAGGGAGCATGGGGCACAGGCAGGGGACATCCTGGGCAGGGTGCCAGTCCATCACAGGGCACAATCACACACACATTCACACACTGCAGACACTTTTGAATATGCCAATCAGCCTACAATGCATGTCTTTGGACTGGGGGAGGAAACCCTAGTACCTGGAGGAAACCCCCGAAGCACAGGGAGAACATGCAAACTCAGTACACACGGCCACGGCAGGAATCAAACCCTCGACCCTGGAGGTGTGAGGCAAACGTACTAAACAGGAAATAGCTGTTATTATTATTTTTTAATTTTATTATTATTATTATTATTATTATTATTATTATTATTATTATTATTATTATTATTAATTACTATTATCAATTACTTTTTCCATGATATTTTGGCCATAAATGGATTAAGCAAATAAATAAATAACAGAATATTTTTGCTTTGTGTGTGTATGTCTGGGAACTTACTGTATGTTACGTATATATGTATATATATATATATATATATATATATATATATATATATATATATATATATATATATATATATATATATATATATATATATATATATATATATATATATATATATATATATATATATATATATAGGGTGCCAGTATTAGTGGAGGGCACTGTATGTATATATACATACAGTGTCCTCCACTACTATCGGCACCCTTGGTAAATATGGGCAAAGAAGGCTGTGAATTGTCTTTATTGTTTGAACTTTTGATCTTTTGTTAAAAAATTCACAAAAATACTCTGCTCTCATGGATATCAAACAATTGCAAACACAACCCAAGCACAATGGTTGAACAGTCAATGGGAATATACTTCAAATATATTTTTCTCCTATGAATTCATAGGGGTGCCAATAATTGTTGCATATACATATATTGATAAACCTGTGTTGTGTTTACAATTTTTTATATCCATGAGAGCAGAGTATTTTTGTGAATTTTTTGAACAAAAGATGAAAAGCTTTTCACAGCCTTCTTTGCTCATATTTACCAAGGGTGCCAATACTAGTCAAGGGCACTGTATATGTTTAAAAATATATATATATATATATATATATATATATATATATATATATATATATATATATATATATATGGATTGTAATAAATATTGTATAACCCTCTCTTTGGATTTATGAATATAGGTCAGCATTAGGGCAACAAGCATAACAGCAGTACGTGTTAAGGGTAAGTATAAATAATTCTCCATAGACGTCTACTTTCATTACATAAGCAGAATTTAGTGACCTCAAAAAAAGAAACTGAAAGTAATTGAAAGAGTTAAGGCTTTTACTATCAGGCTTGTGCAGAGAGTTGGCAGACAGAACCACTGCACTGGTCTGTCAGAAATGCAAATGCAATGCAAAAGCTTGAGTAACAAATCTGCCTCTAGCAAACGACAGAGACAGACAAAGCGTTTGCACTCTAAATGAGCACATTTTTTCACAAAACACGGGCAAAGCAAACTTTCCAAAGTGGTCTTTTGAGGTTTGAGTGATTCAATAATTTACATAAACACATGTTTGGTTGTGAGCAACGCCGGACTGGGTTCACCATCTGAGAGGCAGCAGTTCATTACGTAGGCGTACCATTTGCATAGATTTGAATATTCAGGGACACTGTCTGGAGTGGGTGGAGACTGTATTTCCGCTCAGAGGCTGATCCGCATCCATCTCTATACTGAAGTGAAATTGAACACTACAATATGCTGCTTTCTATGGCGTAGAAATTGAAGTGCATATAATTCACTATTGTGCTGATATTTTAAGAAAATCTACACCAATATAACAAATACAGCGTTTTATGGGGCTAATATTTTGAGTGTTAAGGCCCTCCACCACCATAACACTGCAAAAAAAGACAACAAAAACCCTACAAGTACCTAAGTACAAGATTTTTCAGAACAAAGACTTCAGAGAGCCAGCTGTAAGAGATACAGCTCAGCAGGAAAGAAAGACAACTGCCACTCAAGGGTGCAGGTGCTCGAGTACACATACTCTGTCCTGGCTGACTGAGTAAACACACCACTGCTACTAAAAATATCTACAAAAGAGCTCCAGCAGGGACGATGTGCCCCAGCTTAGCCCTAGCTACTGAACGGAGCCCCTTTATCCCCATCCACAATGAACCTGAGTGAAAAGCCATGACACGCAGGCTTTCAACAGCAGGTGCCCCTTTTACTCTTCTGTAGGCCGGACCCAAAAATGGACTCTCCTAGGACGCACCGCCTTGTGCCTGGCAAAATAAACAGGAATAACTGTGTGGAGCGAGTTATTTTGTTGGATTAATTATCAATAAGCTAATAATAAAAATAAAAGGTAAAAAAAAAACTGCTAACAGCACAATCAACCCTCTGATGTCTGTGGGAAAGATCATGTCTCACATGTTGAGTATTTGGCGTAGACTTTTATTTTAAGCTGTGTCTTTTCACAGAGACCTGTGGATTTTGGTGGAGAAAAAAAATTATGACTGCATTAAGAGCCAGGGGGGTGTAAACCTTTGAACAGGATGATCAGTGTAAATAATTATTATTTTGTTTAAAGATCTTATTTTTTAAATTTAGTACTGCCCTTCAGAAGCTACATAAAATATTTACATTTCCCAGAAGATAAATTGACAATTTACTATTGTCATTATCAATTTACTAAATTGATAATGACAATTTACACCAATCATCCTGTTCAAAAGTTTACATCCCCCTGGCTCTTAATGTGTCGTGTTGCCTTCTTGAGCATCAGTGAATGTGTACGAGTCCCTCAGTTGTCCTCGGTGTGAAAAGATGGATCTGAACATCTCATAGTCACTGTTGGAAAGGGGTCAAATATACAGAAGATGCTGGAAAAGCAAAGAATGTGCAAGACCTGGAGGATTTTTCTGAAGAGCAGTGGGCAGTTTAACTGCTCAGGACAAACAAGGGACTCATGAACAATTATCACAAAACATAAACACAGGGGTTGATCATCCAGGTAACGACACACAGTATTAAGAATAAAGCGTATGTAAACTTTTGAACTGGTTCATTTGTGTAAATTCAATTATTATTGTGTTTTGTGGACTATATGTAAACATCTGTTATGTGAAATAGCTTATTCAGGGCCGCACTAAATAAAAAACATCATGCAAAATTTTATGATCCCTGTTTTTTTTTTTTGTTTTTTTTTTAATTACAACCCCAATTCCAAAAAAGTTGGGACGCTGTGTAAAATGTAAATAAAAACAGAATGCAATGATTTACAAATCTCATAAATTATTGCAAATGGAAAGGCATCATCAATGCTGAAAGGTATATATATGTTTTAGAGCAACATATGCTTCCATCCAGATTCCATCCCATCTTAACTTCTGAGAGACTCCGCCTCTCTAAGATACTCTTTTTTATACCCAATCATGTTACTGACCTGTTGCCAATTAACATAATTAGCTGCAAAATGTTCCTCCAGCTGTTTCTTTTTAGTAACACTTACTTTTCCAGCCTTTTATTGCCCCCGTCCCAACTTTTTTGAGACGTGTTGCGGCCATCAAATTTAAAATTACCGTATTTTTTAATTAAAATGGTACATTTACTCAGTTTAAACATCTGATATGTTTTCTACTGTGAATAACATATGGGTTTGTGAGATTTGCAAATCATTGCATTCTGTTTTTATTTACATTTTACACAGCGTCCCAACTTTTTTGGAATTGAGGTTGTAGTAACATTTTGCAGATTCTGCAAAGCGTATGTAAACTTGTGACCTCAACTGTATTAAAAAATATGCACAGACCTCTGAATGTTAATCGTCTATACGTTTCGATACAAGATGTCAAGCACAAATTCTTACAAATGTGCAGTTGTGAGATGTTAGTTGACCTCAGACTGATCCACTTCCTAGAAGCAAAAGCAAGGTAGTTATTTTCACAGCAGATGCTGGACATGAATAATTTAACCTGGCTAAGTGCATGTGTGCCATGTTGTTCACTTGTTTCTCTCTCCATCAACCATCAAGTATTGAGAAGGTGAAAAATGCTCACATCGCTGTTTCTCTCATGCTCCATCCTCAGCACATTCATTTTTAAGGCTTAATGGTAGGCAAAGGGAATGGGAGCCGAAGAACAAGGAAAGGAATATGAGGTTCAATCTTGATTGAGTGTGTAATGCTGACTGCTGCACTGCTGCTTTTGAACCTACTGTCAGCCTTGTCAACGATCTGCTGGCTGGCTCCTTTCACGCTAGCGGCTTATAGGGAGACCGATGGTGTGCTTGTGATCACTCCCGCTGTCTGGTCAGCGCTCAACCCTATTGTGCATGGGACAATGGCGAATCAGGGGCTTCAAAAAGAAGGAAAGACATGTATGAAAGAGGGGAGGAGGGTGGGGGGGGGGGGGTGAATTCTGATCACACAATTGTGAGGACAGAATGCATTTGAATGCTACAGGGGTATAAAGCATTCACTTGCCAGGCTGGCAGAAGATCTGATAACCTTCCGAGCTTCTGACTTCCTGCCAGAGCGCTCATTTATACAGTCAGCAATTTATACTTCTCACCTGTGTTTTAGCACGGTGCTGCCCTGCTGGACATAGATGAGACTTTGTTGGCAAGCTGCAGCTAAAGAGCTCATTCATTATTGCTGCATCGCTGGCATGGGACATCTCTACTGTATGTCAGACACACCAATGGTAAATATTTTAGAAGGTCTGATGCCCTGTATATCATGTTAATGCGCTCTGGGAAGCATAATATCTTTTGTTGTTCATGAGATATTCACTGTGTTCAGTTAAGAAGCATTGGGGAGAGTATAAGGTACACCAAACTGTAGGCAGTGTGTGTGTGTATGTGTATGTGTGTGTGGGTGGTTGTGTGTGTGTGGGTGTGTGGTTTGGGCATATGATGTGATCCAAGCAGCAAAGCACAAGAGCAATAAATGCATCTCCATTCAAACAAGCATTGGTGTGAAATGTTAATGTGCACTTTTTTTTTTAATGTATGTTATTCTCTAATGCCTGCAGAAGCGGTAGATTGTTACAGAGGAAGAACACTACGAAATAGGGAGAAAGAAGGAGGAGGAGGAGGAGGATGAGAACAGCTTTAAGTTCCACTCCAGCTCCAGCTCAGTGGTATCTCTTCTGTGCTGGGATGATTTCAGGCCCTTTCCCATCAGGATGCCCGCTAGTCTGCAGCTGTCTGTGCACAACCTGCCAGGATCCCACCCCCACCACAACCCCCCACCACCCCCAAAACAATCCACCCGCTCCTTCCTCCACCATCCCCTGCTTCTCATTCTCCGTCCTCAGCCATGAAACAGGTTCCAGAACACTATATGACACAGCACAAGCTTGATGAGAGCAAACAGAGGCACAAACCGCCCACACATCAGCGTCAAAGTGATTCCTAGCTCACGACGCAGAGCCGAACAACAGATTGAAAAGTGTTAGTTCGGGAGTGAACAAAAAAAAAAAAAACCCAGATACCTAAACCCTCATCTGCATTTTTCCTCGACCAATTAGCTAAGCTAGAAATAGAGCCAAAGGAGGACACTCAAAGCAGCTACTTTTGGAATTTGTCCTGTTTGGACTAGATGTTTTATATGCTGCTGCAGAAGGTGAATTTTTAAAGAACTGATGGAGTGTCTTAAAATAAATCCCAGATTTGCTGTGCAATAATTGTTTTGGGCAGAAGGCTTTCCACTGGACTTTGCCTGGATTGATTCGTACTGGCTTGATGACACCAAATTGCATTCTGCGGACCTTGAACGCTCCCCGTTTTAAATTGCAGGACCGCGCAGCTGAGCAACTTTGGCAGTTCAGTGGAGACTGAAATGACAGGTTTAGTTTCAGAACCGAGGATCACGCTGAGCGGCTGGCTAATACTCTCAATTTGATGAGAACGCCGACTTCTCTTGTCTGCACCTGCAGAGGTGGCTGTGTGACCACTGGCAGCGTAATGACAGCTCTTCAGTCAAGCTACCTGCAGCATCCCCATGTCCCTCACCCAAGCACACATACACATACACACACACACACACACACACATCCACACACAGTGCATTTGAAATCCCAGAGAAGTCATGTTCTTTTGTTTTGGGGTTTGTTAATTAACAGAGGGTGTTACTCTGACTGAGGCAGAAGTTTAATCAAGATTGGATGTGTCCATTAACCTCCTCCTAAACAGATTAGCCTGACATGCTAACCAAGCTTCATTAAAGAACAAATTGATTCATGGGCGCCGGTTGGGTGCTGGGTTTTAAAAATAATTGTTTGCACTCATTTGGAAACTGTCAGCATGCTAATAGGTCAGTGCCATTATGTATGTGCTGAAATTAAAACTCTCCTTCGTGAATTCCCTCTCTGTGGATTTGTTTGGTGCTAAAAGGCTGAATGAATTAGAATTAATGAAACATTTCCCTCTTTTCCTTAATAAGGGTGCAAAATCGTATTGTTTTATGAATTATATGCATGCACAAAGCACATCTCATGCCATAAATAATTCCACCTTAATGCAAAAGTATTTACTGGGAAGCCAGGATCTTATAGAGATCAAGTATCTATGCTGTAAGTGAAAAGAGACCATTTTCTCAAATTGCCTCTGGAATGGCCATTGAGACGCCGTCTTATTAGCGGGCTTGCAAAAGGAAAAAGGCTCACAAAGGCAGAGATTTTTTGACATCCTCCCCATTAATGAGGAGCTGTAGTGGAAAAAGGACTGATGCTGACTTGAAGAGATGGAAGGTGTTTCATGACAGGGCTTCTCTTATCACATCTGGTTTGTCAGATTGCAGAGCAGATAAAGTGGCGCATGGTCAACTTCACCTACCATCAATCTCTCTCTCTCTCTCTCTTTCTCTCTCTCTGAACCTTGTCTCTTCTTTACTAAACTATCTGATCTCCAGAAGAGGAGTCAAACTTCTATCAAACTTTTATCCACTGCCATGGTGGCTAGATAGCACAGAGACACATCATTACCACTGAAACTGGCATTTCTGTTGTCTTGAACTGCGTCCGTCTAAGGAGATATGAAGCAGAACAAGCACTTCAGTAGTCACACACCAAGTCCTGCAGGAGATTTCCCCCAACTGGGACTTTCACACGCTAAAACATATATCCAAGCTCCACAGGGAATGCTTAGCAGGTGGCTTTGCTGTTCTTTGTTCTTGGCAGGCTTGTCACATTATTTACGTTTCTTAAGGCCAGACTATGATGAGGAAGTGTAGTAGGCTCAATGATTTTACTCTCGTTAATACACTCATCATTGTGAGTCTTTATTCACATCTTTTGATGTACAACTATTTTTGGTATGAAATGTTTGTACATGTTGTGGGAGAGAGAGATGGAGAGAGATTTGTTATGATCCACTGAGTTTTAATTATAAATATATATGTTTTAAGATTAAGTTTATTTTACTTAAATTCACAAAACATTGTTAAGTATTAATCTAGTAGTTAGACTTCTATAATATTGTCATTTATGCGTATTCATTGATCAGCCATAACATTAAAACCACCCGCCTAATATTGTGCTGTGGTATCTGGCACCAAGATGTTAGCAGCAGATTCTTTAAGTCCTATAAGTTGCGAGGTGGGACCTCCATGGATGGGACTTGTTTGTCCAGCACATCCCACAGATACTCGGCTTGAGATCTGGGGAATTTGGAGGCCATGTCAACACCTTGAACACTTTGTCATGTTCATCAAATCATTCCTGAACAATTTTTGTAGTGTTGGGAGGGTGCATTAACCTGCTGAAAGAGGCCACTGCCATTTGGGAATATCGTTGACATGAAGGGGTGAACTTGGTCTGCAGCAATGTTTAGGTAGGTGGTACGTGTCAAAGTAACATCCGCATGAAGGCCAGGACCCAAGGTTTCCCAGCAGAACATTGACCGGAGCTCTTTTGTGGAATCGGACCAGACAGGCTAGCCATGACCCTGTCGCCGGTTCACCTGTTGTCCTTCCTTGGCCGACTTTTGGTAGGTACTAACCACTGCATACCGGGAACACCCCACAAGACCTGCCGTTTTGGAGATGCTCTGACCCAGTCGGCTGACCATCACAATTTTGCCCTTGTCAAAGTGACTCAGATCCTTACGCTTGCCCATTTTTCCTCCTTCCAACAAATCAACTTCGAGAACTGACTGTTTACTGCCTAATATATCCCATCCCTTGACAGGTGCCTTTGTAACGAGATAATCAATGTTATTCACTTCACCTTTTTTTTTTTAATGTTCACCTTTGTTTTAATGTTATGGCTGATTGGTGTATACAGTATTTTTACGATAATGTTTTTTTAGGCACTCAAGATTAGCAACATTTGCACTGCAATAAATGACATCTTAGCAAATGAAATGATCTCAAATATGGTAGAATTTATCTAATACTAAATGAATGTAGATACATTTGACTACATTCAAGATATTTTCAGTTGCTGTCATTTTGGTGTTTTCAGTGTGCTACTCCAGTATGTACGCAACCTGTAGTCATGTTTCCTGCAAATCACTGTTTTCTTTTTCCGCCTTTATCAGAGTAGTAATATTCTGACTCGATCACCTTTTTGAGTGCTCAACATCCCATAGCATATTTGCAGAAAAGAGTCGCTGGTGCGACACAAAGGAAGATGTTGTTGAGAATGTACCTGCTGTGAGATCAAATGATATATTTAGCATAACAGATGTTCATGGCAATGCCTCAGGGACTTATGCTCCTCATGTGCCATTGCACAATGTGCTGCAAACACACTTCGTCACACGGGTGCATTTAGGCACATATTTTCCTCAATCTTCATGTCTGGGAACACGAACTCACTTAATAATAACCGCACTCAAAATGTGTCAGCAATGCTTAGTCACAGACTGATAGAGTTGCTTGATAATGTTAAGAAACTGACAATATTCATACGAAAGCATGACGTGAACATGTGGTATGTAAATGAGAACATGCTAACTGATCCCTATTAGTGAGAACTGTTTGCATTATTGAGTGATGAATTTCTTTTGTAATTCTGCAATTTTTACTTGATTTCATTTCCTCGAAAATGAAACAAAGCTGAAACCATAATGGTGTTTTGCTCTGTTTGAAATACTGCCTTGCTGTAATGAACATGCTTGACCAGTTTCTCATGTCTGAGGGTATAATCATCTCCAAAGGCCTTGCTCTGCCACTATCAAAACATTTTTCCAGCCACCCTAAATCAACCCGTTCTTCTTAAACCAAGTGACTGGACATTCTTTCATTTTGTCCTTTGGTTTAATCTGCACCGTATGAAAGCTGCCGGCCATCTGCAAGAGCGTCTCAGTGAGAAAACTGGTCTGACACTGCATGCACCCGCCTACAGAGATTATGCCCTACTCCTTGTATGAGGCCCAAGATATCCTACACCACGCATAAAAGGCACAACCACTGTGAATAGTGTGTCAGGGAGACCCTAGAGCTCTTTTCTCTGTTGTCAATAAATTGTTAAGGTCCGCAAACAGCTTCTTCAGAATACTGCCAGCTCCCATCAACAGACATTTATCTCCTTTTAAAATGCCAAAGAAAGTACGCTTTCACGCTATTAGAAAAAAAACAAGTTCCTTGAGGGTTCTTTGGATCATGAAGGTTCTTAGACTTCTGAACTGTTTTGTAGAAAGAACTTTTAAGGGTTTCCTCAGTACAGGGGTCATCAGCTGTGGTTCAAACATGGACCCAGATAAACATATGAAAACAAACTGTCTACAGCTCAATGATTCTAGTTTTCTAAACATGAACCATCTCTGCCCCTGTAGCAGATCCTCTGTTGAGTTTTATCCAATCACGTGCATTTATGTAGCTGAAGGCAGCTCATCAGGCCAGAGACTAGTCACAGAGCTAGACATTAGGTCAGACAGGGGAGCGTTTTCACATTATTTTTTTTATTTTATTTCTCTTCTCTAGGGGGGCATGGTGGCTTAGTGGTTTGGATCCTGCCTCTACCCTGTGTGCAGAGTTTGCATGTTCTCCCTGTGCTTTGGGGGTTTCCTCTGGTTTCCTCCCCCAGTCCAAAGACATGCATTGTAGGCTGGTTGGCATGACCGAATTAGTCCGTAGTGTGTGAATGTGTGTGCAATTACGCCCTTTGATCGGTTGGCACCCCATCCAGGGTGTCCCCCACCTTGTGTTGCCTGGGATAGGCTCCAGGCTCTCCCATGACCCTGTGTAGGATAAGCAGTACAGAAAATGGATGGGTGGATGGATTTACCCTCTCTGGTCTGCAAACTGACACCATGGCTTGACAAATATGGAATGTCTAAAGAGGAATGGACAGAGAAGTGTATGTATTTATTCTCCACCCATCAAATTCAAATTCAAAACTGTCTATGTCCATGGTGCAAGTTAAAAGTGGTAACTTGAAGCACCACTACAAAACAAAACATACCAACATTACACTGATCATTAATGATTAAGCCTTAGAAAGCATTCAGTCGTGTTAGCTGCTTATGCAGGCATTTGTAAGCAAGCAATCATTAGAAATGTAAGTTGAATACCAAATGAGGAACCCATCAGGGTACTAGATTAAATACTATCAAGGCATTCAGAGCTACTACCTTTCACCTAAGTGCTATGCCTACTTCAAGCCATGTATTTTCTCCTTCAGTCCTTAACTAATCTATATTGCTTTACTTTCTAGCTTTGCTGTGCCCAAACTGGCAACTGGCTGCAGTCAGTCCAAAAAGCCAGGGTTTGACCCTGAGGACCTTAACATTAGAGACTTATTTTATCTTCTACTTACTTAGCAAATTATTCAAATGTGCATTAGTGGCCCAGGTAAAAGAACACACTACATTTCCATCCACGTATTTTTATGCAAACTTTGGGATATAGCATAAAAAAAAAAAAAAAACGCTGGATGGAAACACCAGGTGCGAATAAAATCTCCAAAATGTGCATACAAAACTTATGTGCTTGATTAAGGCAGATAATTTTTTTATTTGATGAGACATGAACTACGATGGAAACACATTCACCGAATAAATTCCTCAATGTGCATCAGTAAATCATGTGACTTTGTCTCAACAAATCATGTGATTGGATAATTGGCTCAGAAAATAAAAAATGGGAGAGAACTAGGGCGCGGTGGGTCACATAACTGGACTAACCAGCGGAACAGTCTAGTTATACAGCATCTCAAATATTGTTTTTTCTGACATGCCTGAGCCAAAGTCTGTCACTGAAATGATTTGGTATAATTACATCACAGAACTGTGTCACATGATTCCGTTCCCAAATATCAAGTATCCGCCTCCGATTGCAAGATAACATGCAAGTTTGTGATAGCATTTCCCCTGGAAGTGATGATTTGTTCTCTGGAACACATGGGATGGAAACGGTGCTTTATTCCCAAATGTTTTAAGCGATATTCCAATTTTCCGTGTAAAATTTTTTACACAGTGTGGCATTACATACTACTTAAAAATGACTGCGCCTTACTCTTATTATACTCATTTGGTTCATATCTTATGTCACAGACAGACAGCAATTTGTTTCCACTGTTAGTTTTAGGTCTGACTCGTCTCGCCTCCAGCTACAGTAATTATACACACAATTAAATACACAATAAACCATCACACAGACTGTACAGAAAGTAATACAAACGTCTTTTGGTTCGTCATGAGTACAAAAGTGCAGACTTTATAGGGATAAATGTTTAAATACACTGTACACATTAATTTGTTTGTTTCTTTTGTTCTTTTTTGCACAATGTTTGTTTAATGTGTCTATGTACAGCATCATTGGGTAGAAAAGATGATTATTAACAAGACTCTATACTTATTAGCAGCAACAGTTATTATTGTGTCATGATGCGCTTAATCCAAACATACAAGACTGATGAACAGACAAAAGTACTCTATACTGCATGAAGTCAGTTATGGCTCAGAGAAAAAGTGAACATTGCCAGTCTTTATAAAGCTTAATAATGGGTGGATTTTTAGAAACTCTAAAAGCGTAATCTGTAAGAAAAACTTTAAGCATAAAAGCTTAAAGTTTTATGGTCGCACAAAAGGGAGATGCAGATAAGCTCAGAGATCTGTTCAGAATTGTGAATCAGTGCTACTGTATGTCCAACATATAAATACATTTATGCATGAATAGCCTTAGGAATTAACAAATCTGTTCAATCATGATTCAAAAAGAAAGCTGTTTAACCACAATTAAATATTACTTCGATGTTAATACAGTATTTACCACATGGCTTTGATAGAGCTGTGTTATGACAGAACATTCCAGCAAACTCTTTTTTTTTTGTTTTTAGGTACACATTAGAAGTCTGCATCATGTGTATTTTCTCACTGCATCTTGTTTTCATTAAGACTTTCATGTACAGACATGAAACTTGGTCAATAGAGCAGAAATGAGTCTTAAAACCCGGAAATTAGTTAGTATTTTTGCACTTCCAGTTCCATCGTCCCAAAGTCAGTGTGTTTTTGAATGGGTTTTTGGTTAAATGACTGAAATAAGGTTTGTGGTTAACACAAGCTCAAGATATTTTTACGTTTTATTCTACAACATAAAATACATCCGTAATACCCCACTTGTCTTGAAAAACGTGGTTGCTGACAAGTGGCTAAATGGGACTACAGAGGTTGTCGGGGACATTAAACGTCATCACAATAAACAGGAAAACTCATGTTTATACTCGTGCTCTTGCAAACCATTCCAACTCAAACTTTCCAACTTGTAGATTTATCAATTTATAGTATTTTCCAATTGCAGTGTTTTTTTTAAATAAAGATTGAAAGAGTCGTCTGAAGCTTCGTGGTGGTGACGTTGAAGTCATGCGACCGTGGTGTAGTTCGTTTATAGCCTAGCTGTCACGGGTAGTTGGTGGGGACGGATGCAAACACAGTTAAGAAGTGGAACATTTAATAAATGACTAAACAAAACAAGAACAAGTGCTAATGAGCCAAATTCGGGTGAAAACAAAACATGTGACTAGGTGCAGTGGCTGATGGGAATCATAGTCCTTCTCCGGTATTTGCATGGCGACATCTTTTGTGTAGTTTTGCAGCCACATGATTACACAAGTTTAATAAAGACTATTCTCTGATCATCTCCTCACACTTGTTTCAGCTCTCACTGTATCAGGCATGATTACATACATGTTATTTTTTTCCTGCCTAAACTCCAGCTTTGCCAGTTTTACAGGACTGAAGAGTGTATTCACACACAAATACTCACAAACAGTGGAATCACCGCAAGTCAGTCGGTCCCTGACGTGACTCGATTTTTCCATTGCAGCTGATAAGTTTGAATTTAAACATTTAAATCATCTATGTTTGTTACGTAAACGGACGGAGGGAGGCAGGATGCATGCGCAGGGGAAAAAGTCAGTTTATTTGGAACAGTTTACTTCAAAAGTAATGGAACATAAAAAGGGGGGAACAAACCATAATCTACAAAAACGGTAAAGCAATAATCCAAAAGAGATAATCCACATGGCAGTAATTCTCAAAAGAGATTGAACATGAGAACGAAGCAAAACAAAACAGAAGCAAACGCACGAAACTAGGCTATGGTCTAGGAGCTACGAAATATGAGCTAAGCGCTAATGAGCTATGGTCTAGGAACCATGAACTAAGGGCGAGAGAACGCGAGAAGGTAGCAGGTGTACACATGCTAGGAAAACCTCCACTCTAATACTCCGCGAGGAAGCGGAAACGGGAGGAGGTTTAAATACACAGACAAATCAAAAACAAATGACGTTAAACACCAAACACCTGAAACTCATAATTAAACCATAAATGGAAAACCTATGAATGAACAGGGGCGGAGACATTACATAAACCAGAGAACCAATAAACAAAAAGGAGGCGGAGACATGACGTAAACGAAAACACAAGCACATGGTGGTGTAAACAACGCGAGAGTTCAGCTCTCAGCAACGCGGCGCGAGGAATGCGGAAGTGTTCGAGTCAGCCGCTCTCTTAGCGAACGACTCCGAGAACGAGGGAAACTCTAACAATGTTAGATAACTATTAATTAATTATTCATTAATATATGGCAATACTGTATAATTCCATTAAATTATATGATTATAACTCTATTGCCACTATTTTTCTTAAGTAACTTTGAATTCCGAATAATGCTCTGGTGCTTTGACCACCAGGGCTTATACCACAAAGGAAATCTGTCCATTTATATTCCATAACAGAAGATTTTGTCTATGCTATGTGATCAGTTCAAGGATGGATGTACTTCAAATGACTGTTAATACATCCTCGGTGGCTTAAGGAGATAACTTTAATGAAATGGCCTCTATGTGACAGGAAAATCTCCTCTAACAAGATACAGATAAAAGTGATAAAGAAATTCCCACTATGCCCTGTGTAAAAGTCGAGTACATGCACAGCGTTTCAATAAATGTATAAAATTACTTGGACACAGAAAACATTCACAAATCTTTATAAGTGTATGAGAGTGGAAGATAATTTCTACACAGTACACTATGTAAGCAAATACAGTATAACCTCATGCTTTATAAAAACTGGAGGATTGGCTGAGATGCCTACTTCTGGGGCAGACTGCGAAAACAATACTTTTCAGCATCCATTGAAATGGACAAAAAAATTGAGTTACCGTTCACAATGTGTGACATCAACTGGCAAAGCAGATCTTTTCCATGATTATAGTTATTCCTGATTGTACTCCACTTTCTCCAGCAGCACAATACACTGGCAGGCACACAAGAGTTTTACTTATTGAAATGTCTCTCAGAGCAGAAATTATTGTGATTGGTTCAGTCAGGCGACCCATCAGTTTCTGCTCGGAGAACACATTTCGATAACTGGCAGTGCTAAAAGGGAGCTCGAACATACTGCAGCTACACCATAGCATCCCTAAAAATGTTGTTAAAATTGGCATAATACTGGCAAGCTGTATTAAAAAAATAAAAAACATACTTAATGCAATATGTTTTTGTCAGTCACGCTCAGACATAATGTGTCTGAGATCGCTGGGTTTAATTTATTATATGGCCTATGTCATATCGATTAACTTCCTAATTTTGTTGCAGTTGTGACTTGGAGCTACATTTTTAGAAAACAAAACAATTACTCACTTCACTATAACCACAGCAGGTGAATTGTTTATCTGTTTGTGGCAATTACACAAGTATGGATATTTTTTTTTTGGTAAGCTATCTGATGCATCTTATTTCACTAATAAATTTCACCAAATTTATTGTCTTTTGTCCCATGGGTGTGTGGACTAGATGATTATATAAAAACAGGGTATCACGCACATGTCAAGTGTTTTTATCAGGGCATAAAGGAAACCTCATAATCCCAAATCTCAAGGAAATCAGCACAGTTCCATTATCACTTGATGCACTTGATGCAAACAAGATGGAGCAGGACTTGTTCCCTTATATGCATGAATAAGAAGTGTAATCTTCTCCTTGTCAGTCTGGTTCTGGTCTGGCCATTTTAAATAATCTATTATAAAGACTCTTGTGCATTTGCCAGACTAGAACAAGCTTGTCCCCATATCTGCTCTCTCTCTCTCTCTCTCTCTCTCTCTCTCGCTCTCTCTCTCCATATATATATATACACAGTGGGTATAGAAAAGGATCACCCCTCTTCAACTCATGTTATATCTTTCACTTGGATGTTATAAGTTGCACTGAGTAAATACAGCTGGATAAAACAAAAACTGTGTCCGTCTTCATTTCAGGCTGAAAAAGCAACAAAATGAGATTATTTTAAAGGGGGGTGATTCTTTTCTATACCCTCTGTAGATAGATAGATTCAACCTGATAATAACGTCCTATCTAGCTACTACTAACAACTACTAACAACTGCCCGTGTTGTATATGCAAAGGACCAGCCCTGGTTATTTTCTCAAATTCAACACTGTCTACAGTTTCACTATAGCTGTATTGCTAATGTTGAGTCTTTCTGTCTTGAGTGCAGATACAGCCTTATCAAAGAGAGCAAGCATGAGGCCAAAAACACTTGTGATTAGTTAAGTCTTGCAAGTAATAAAACCAAATAAGTTAAATAAATAGCACAAATCTGGTTTAACATCATTCTTAGAAATAGAAATCCATGGCTGAATGTTTTTCTGCCATTATAAAATTCTGAATCCCAGAATCCCAGCAGCATATCAGATCAAGCAGATCAATCTGTGGAAGAGGCTTTTATCAGAGATTGATGGTTTATAGTTTATTAATAAGTTACCATTTAGGTCAACATTTTTCTAAATGTGGTTCTCATATTAATAAAATACATTGGATGCAAAAAGTCTACACACCCCCTTTTTGCAGTGTTTTTTGATGGGGGGACGACTCTTAACTAATACTTTGTTACAGCACCTTTTGCTTGTAATGTAGCACTCAGTGTGTTTGGGTAAGAGTCTACAAATTTAGCACATTTTTGGCAATTTTATTCCAATCTTCTTTGCAAAAATGCTCCAGATCTATCAAATTGTGAGTGAGTCTCTTGCGCACAGCCCTCTTCAAGTCACTCCACAGGTCTTGGATTGGATTTAGATCTGGGCTCTGACTGAAAACTTTCCCGAAATCTTCTTCTTCTGAAGCCATTCCTTTGTCAGCTTGGATTTGTGCTTTGGGTTGTTATCAAGCTGGAAGGTGAAATTGTTCTTCATCTTCAGTTGTCTAACAAAGGTCTGCATGTTTTGTGCCAAAATAGATTGGTATTTAGAGCTTTTATTTAGACCATAACACATTTTGCCACATGACTTGTGATGATTTAGTTGAGCCTAGATGTTTTTTTGTTTGTTTGTTTTGCTTTTTGTTTTTTTTTGTTTTTTTCATGAGAAAGGGCTTCTGTCTAGCCACCCTACCCCATAGTCCAGACTTGTGAAGAATATGAGAGATTGTTGTCACATGCAGGTAGTGACCAGTACTTGTTAGATATTTCTGCAGCTCCTTAAATGTTGCCATAGGTCTCTTGGCAGCCTCACTGATCATTTTTGTCTTGTCCTTTTGCAAATTTCTTAGTAATGTCACTGTGGTGCCCCATTTACTTCACTTGTTCATGATGACCTTCACAGTGTTCCATGGTACATGGAATGTTTTTTTGTTTTTTGGGGGTTTTTTTTGCATATTCTTTTTTACCCCTCTCCTGATCTCCTGATCAAGTCCTTTTTGACAAGTGAGATCCCGTACAAGCTCTGTAAGCTCTTTGGCTTCAGAAGTTGAATGAATCCAGGAAGATGCCAAGAAAATCCTACAGAAATAGCTGATCTTTATTTGGGGTTAATCAGAATCACTTCATTGATGAGTATGATGGCTATATAATAATTACTTTTGAACATGAGTTTGAATGTCATTCATTTGGAGCACCCCATTATAACAGGGTGTGCAGACTTATGCATAAGATTTTTCTTTTTATTTTATTTGCCCTAAAATGTTTGGATTTGTTTTTCACTTGAATTGTGATGGTTACTCTATCTATAGCCTACCATTTTAATAGGGGTGTGTAGACTTTTTTTTTTTTTTTTTTTACATCCACTGTATGTGCATTAAGCCCTACTCTAGGTAATTCCATCCCAAACCAACTGCTATAAAATATTCCTGGCGCAACCACTGGTACAGCCAAGCAACATCCTTCTGGCCTACAGATGATGCAACTGCTCCAGCTATTTGACCCCGGAGTGTTTTACAGCAAAGTTAGATCAGGGAGCAGCTAATTATCAAGCCTTGAAGTCTAATAGCATAATGAGGCAACAACATACTGAGAAACTTTTGATGTTCAAGCCTCTTATATTGGTAATTGCATGTTGCCCGGATATGTGGCATTTAGGTCGCAAACTTTAAAGCTATTGACATGATCAAGTATGATATTCGTGTGATTCTCCCAGCAGTGTAGATCGAGATGCCTAGAGGCAGGCGTTCAACAAGCAAAACCACAGCCATGTGCTAATTAGATGTGTATCAGGCGGGTTTTTATGTCATCTCGCAGAATGATCTGGCCTTTGAGAGAATGGCTCGGAAGCACACTACAGCTTGGAGATGCACTCTTTTTAATTGTATGGGACAAACTCCACTGCCAGGCATGGCTGTCTAATGTCATGCCATGTTAAGGCAGCGCTTTTGTCTCGCCTGTGAACATGATTGTATCTTTAATTTCTCTGCATTTCATTTGCACAGTAATGTAGCCCCATGCTTTGACACAATCACCTCTGGTGTGCTGCTAGAGACATGCTCTGGCCTTCAACTAACATTTGCATCATGAGACAATGCCTCTGATTAACATGAAAGGGAGGGGCCAATGATATTTCGTCAGAAAATATGCACCGAGAATGTATTCTCATTTACATAGGAAGTAGGTTGTGTTATAGGTATAGCATTATAATGAGGTTTATTTGTAATGGGTTCTATTATAAATCATCATCATCATCCAGCTGTATGAAATTTGGCATGAAAACAGTGTGTCTCACTTTGGAAAATAATACTGCAGAAGATGACTCACAGTATGGAAAAAAAAAAAAAGCAGAGTACAAAAGTAAGTGGGCTGGACATGTAACAGGATCTATCAAGAGGAGAGGGGTGCAGGGTCAAACCATCCTTTTCACCAATTAAAACATCAAGATATGTAAATTACTGAAGAGTGGAAAATACACAAAATATTTTGCTTATTAGAGAAAAATGCATGTTGTTGTATGCTCTGATTTGCTTTCAAGATTTATTTCTTAAGGTAGATGTCAAGTGAAATAACAAACTGACATATGATTGAGGTTTACCTCAAGCTTGTTCTCATGGATGACATCTTTCTAAACACATCTCATTCAAGCATCGCATTCCAACATGCATGGACACCACTGTGGAGTTGAAGAGAAAGCTACCAATAGAGTGCAGCAGGGATGACATATTTTTGTAGGCCAACCAGGCCTATCACCCTGGTTCGCTCGACAAAAAGCCAATAGGATTTTTCCATTGGCTTTTGGATTATTGCAAAAAATAAGCTCTGAGACCAACAAAAAGTTTATGATTCTTACACGTTTTGTGTAAGATAATCTTAACAAATGAACACAACTTTTATGAATTTTATAATAGAATCGCCAGAAGCAAAAACAAACTATGCAACGTTCGTATGACTTCACCGTCACCACCACTAAGCTTCAGACAACTCTTTCAATCTTTATGTAGAAAACATGTTCCCTGATAAGGATCCACTGTGCTCTTTTTGTGGATGAGTTTTCCCCCCACCTTTTATGGGAATGTGTCCATGTTGCATCCCAGTGGAAAAACAAAAAAACATACAGAAGAACTTAGACAAAATTGAAGGGAAAAAAAAACTATTAATTGGTTATTCTATAATTTATAGCAACGAGGCTGTAGTAGATGAGTTTTCCTAATCGGCATGATGACGTTTAATGTCCCCGACAACCTCTGTAGTCGCATTTAGGCCCTTGTTATCAACCGCCTTTTTCAAGACACATAAAACTTTTGAAAATCACGAGTGGGGTATTACTGATGTATTTAATGTTGTAGAATAAAACATGAAAATGTCTTGCGCTTGTGTTAACCACAAACCTTGTTTCAGGCACTTAACCAAAAACCCATTCAAAATACCCATTGACTCTGGGACGATGGAACCGGAAGTGTTAAAATGCTAACTCATTTCCGGGTGTGAAGATTCGTTCCCGCGGCACTCTATATGCGGTAAACGAGACACAGGGAATGCAAAAGGTAACATGCCTATGCGTCGGCACACAATGAATACAACTGAATTTGTGTCCAGAAATCATGCTACTGAACAGCTTCTTATGGATTTCATGGCTAATTACATTTGTGCATAAATATTTATAGAAAAGAACCATAGAAATTGGAAAAAAAAACAAAAAAACATTTAACTAGGAGATCAATACCATGGGGAATTGGAGCAGCTTCTGTCAGTTCAAATTACCAGCTCTGATTTTATCACAGTATTTATCACCACTTATGCTAAGCCTGCATCACAATGAAAGTCTGCATCAGTGTCAGTATCATTATCAGTGAGACACAAAGTATTGATCAACCTGTATTTTCTAACTGGTGGATTTGTTAATTGTTTTCTTTTACCCTGGGATAGTAGAGTCACTGTACTGGTAAGAATCTCCAGTAGGAAGGTCCTCGGATGAAAAGGGCATCTACAGTACACTATCATACACTCTGTCTAATAGCTGTATCTTAATAGTACAGCAGTATCGTTTTTCTGTCAGTTGTAATTAGTTGCCATAGACAACCATATTACTATTTAAAACATCTATAGCCGATAACTGAAAGTTGAACACCAGCCAGTCAGCAGGTCAATGTTTTGCTATTCATTTTCTGAACAAAGTCTCAATCATTGAAGTGGATGCTTAAATCTTAATAGTTTGTTAAGTTCTTTCTTGCTGTTCTGTCTCTTCATCAGTTTCACAATGCTTTTTGCCCCCAATGATTGCCTTTATCACTCTGCATATCCATGCATATCATATCTGCATTATCCCTGCATTTCCCTCTGCTATACATTCTGTAAAATACAATTACAATTTCAAGCAATGTTTTATGATTGATCCTCTATTATCCAAGTCCAAGGACAATTGACCATCAAACCCATATGTGGTTCTTTCCCAAACTGTTGCCACAAATTTGGAAGCACACAATTGTCTAGAATGTCTTTGTATGCTGTAACTTTACAATTTCCCTTCACTGGAATTAGGAGGCTCAAACCCGTTCCAGCATGACAATGCCCCTGTGCACAAAATGAGCTCCCTGAAGACATGGTGTGTTAAGGCTGGAGTGGAAGAACTCGAATTTCCTGCAAAGATCCCTGACCTCACCCCCACTGAACACCTTCGGGATGTGCTGGATCACCAAGTGCACCCCAGACCTCCTCAGCCAACATCAGTACCTGACCTCACTAATGCTCTTGTAGCTGAATGAGCACAAATCCCCACAGCCACACTCCGAAATGGTAAATGTTAAAAGGTCGGCACTTATATAGCGCTTTTCAACCTTTTTGTGGTTCACAAAGCACTTTACACTGTGTCTCATTCACCCATTCACGCACACACTCACACACCAATGGCAGCAGAGCTACCATGCAAGGCACCTGCCTGCCATCAGGAGCAACTTGGGGTTCAGTGTCTTGCCCAAGGACACTTCAGCACATGGAGTCATGCGGACCGGGAATTGAACCGCCAGCCCTACGATCAGTGGACAACCCGCTCTACCACCTGAGCCACACCCACCCAAAATCTAGTGGAAAGTCTTCCCAGAAGAGTGGAGCTTATTATAACAGCAGAGGGGGAATAAATCTGTAATGTGATGTTTAACAAGCACATATGGGTGTGATGTTCAGGTGCTCAGAAACCTTTGTTGATATAGTGTAACTACAGCAGAAGTTATTTACGCATAGTTGTGTGGGAGTTGGGCATGTGGGTGGAGTTTGCTGAAAACATAGGCACATTGAACTTAAATAGATTTCTCTTGTGCAATATTGGTTCTGATCGCAGTGGCGTTATCTGATCACAGTTACGGTATCTGATCGCAGTGGCGTTATCCGATCGCAGTGGCATTATCTGATTACAGTAACGTTATCCGACCGCAGTAACATTATCCGATCTCAGTAACGTTATCCGATCGCAGTAGCGTTATCCGATCACAGTAATGTTATCCGATCACAGGAATGTTATCCGATCGCAGTAACGTTATCTGATCGCAGTGGCGTTATCCAATCGCAGTAATGTGATCCAATCGCAGTAACATTATCCGATTGCAGTAACGTTATCCGATCGCAGTGGCCTTATACGATCGCAATGGCGTTATCCGATTGTTGTGGCATTATCCCATCACAGTAACGTTATCCGATCGTTATGGCATTGTCCGATCGCAGTAACGTTATCCGATCACAGTGGCGTTATCTGATCGATGTAACATTATCTGATCGCAGTAACGTTATCTGATCGCAGTAACATTATCCAATCGCAATGGCGTTGTCTGATCATAGTAACGTTATCTGATCGCAGTAACGTTATCTGATTGCAGTGGTGTTATCCAATCGGGGTACTGTTATCCGATCACTGTGCCGTTATCCGATTGCAGTGCCGTTATCTGATTGCAGTGGCCTTATCCGATCGCAGTAACATTATCTGATTGCAGTGGCGTTATCCGATTGCAGTGGCATTATCCGATCGCAGTAACGTTATCCGATCGCAAAGGCGTTATTCGATCGCAGTAATGTTATCTGGTTGCAGTAATGTTATCTGTATAATAATAATAATAATAATAATAATAATAATAATAATTAATATTTTTCAAATAAGGTCATTTTAAAATCTGTTACAGAAGCAAGAGAGAAAAGGAGGATGAACCTGCTCAGAGAACGTGATAGAGAGAGATAACTGTACACCAAAATATTTAACTCAATAAAATTAAAAATGAAATGAAAAGTATTAGCAGCTGGTTTATGACCCATTTCTGTTATGTGGACCTCACTAAAATTTTGATTGTGGTTACAGCCCTGGCTCGGAGCTGAAGGTCAGTGTCTTCTCAACATTGCTTGGTGTTTTATTCTTTGAGCTATACAAAGACAGGAGACAGGGTGGGATTGCTGTGTGGACTCAATCAGAAACAGTAAAAGAACTCATCCGACTTGAGAGACATATCATTTGGCCACAATGGAGCCTTATTCGGCTCAGTGATTGAAAGCAAAGGCCAGGGGGTCTGCAAGGAGAAGCAATACCCATATGTCAGCATGATGTTAAAGGCTGATCATTTATAATGGCCAAGAGCCGATGGCAATAGTTCTACGTCCATGCTTTCCCCAATAAGACCTGGCAGGTAGATGTGTTTTGATCCTCATACTGAATATTGCATGAGTTGATCCTTATACTGAATATTGCATGCAGCTGTTTATTTTGCAGCGTGCTCTACACCTAATACAATGTTACCGAGTACTCATTTGGTTAGGATATTATTACTATCAATGGCAAATCATGCACCCTGCTTCATCCTGTCAGTCTGGAAAAGACTGTAATTTCATCCTCAACTTTGAATATTTCTCATGATCCTTTATACATGGAGGAAATTAAAAAAAAAAAAACATATTTATGTATAAAATGAATATGAATTTTATGCATGTCAATGTCATTAAAAGCTAATATCATTAGCTTCACATCATTTTCTCGCCCTGGTTACTGTAAAATCATTTTCCTGATTAAAAACCAGATGGCGGTTCTGCAGAGCACAGGCATTATCTGTTTCGAAGATGTACTATGCCTAAAATACTGTGCATAATGCCATAAAGCATAAGCATTTATTAGCATGGACCTGGAAATAATTACTGTGAAAATCTTGCCCATATGCCAGCAACTGTGTTTCACTGTTGAGATCTTTTGCCTCTGGTGCTGCAGCTGATGTTGTGCTCCTGTGATAAAGGTCTCCCCAGATCCACATAAACCTCCGAATTCAACATGTCCCTAAAACAATGAACAGCACACTACAGTGTAGTAAATCTGCACACTGGAACATAAAAAAATCTTCAGTTTCATACAGATTAATGAAGTTATGGAGGCGTGCTTTTCTCTCCACGTGTAGCCTTTAATCCCTTGTGCTAAGGTATTTGTTTACATATTGGGTAATATACAGTACATAAATGATCCCCTTCGTTTTCTATATGGGAATTTAACTGCAATTATTTTTATTCATTTTTTGAGCTTTTAATTTTCTTTACTTCACAAGGAAAAGAGGTTCCAGAAATATTAATTATAACATGAAGAATAATGCAAAACCAACAGTAAGAAAACAAACAGAAGAAGCGTAGCAGACATACGACATGACAAAGAAAAATATAAATAAATGAAAAGAAATAAAGCAAAAACAATCCCCACAAATACACTACTACTTATACTACTACTACTACTAGATGATGTGCAGGCTCATCGATATATCAGTTCAATCCGACCACAACAGAAGTCACTGAGAAGCTCTCCGAGTACAAAGACCTGGAAATAGGGATTTGCCAAATTTGTGGTATGAAGACAACAATAGCTATGCTTCCATCCAAACTGTGAATTTAACTTGCGAAAAATTGGAATATCACATAAAACATTTGCGAATAAAGCACCGTTTCCATCCCATCTGTTCACGAGTAACTTCAGTAACTTCTGGGGAAACTGGCGCTTCTCACTCTCCGCCATTTTTACTTTTCTGTAATTATCCAATCACATGATTTGTTGAGGCAAAGTCACATGACTTTTTTGATGCACATCGAAGAAATTATTAAGCAAATGTGTTTCCATCATAGTTTATGTGCATGTCTTCTTATCGAATAAAAAAAATTTTTTTTAAATTGTCCACCTCAATTGAGTGCAAACATTTTTAATGCACATTTTGGAGAGTTTTGTTTTTCTTTATGTGATATCCTAAGATTTGCATAAAAATAATGGATGGAAACATAGCTAATGACTGTAGTTGTCATTGGAGCACTAAGACTCGTTGGATCACATTCTTTGGGACAGCTCACATCCTGTCCCAAAGTGCTCTCTTTAGAAGTAGAACAACAACAACAGCAATATAATAATAATAATAATAATAATAATAATAATAATAATAATAATAATAATAATAATAATAATAATAATAATATGGCTATAGTATTGTGGCTATAGGAGACTGCTCTTGCTGTGCTTGCTGTTCTTGTTATTGTAGTGAAGATTAGGAGGTCACTGATTTCAGTGATTTAAGTAGGTGCCCAGACAGAATCAAATTCTGTTGTTTTGGTTTTTAATTGAGATACATAGGTTTTTCCCTGACATATAGTAAATTATTATTATTATTATTATTATTATTATTATTATTATTATTATTATTATTTATTTTTTAACAGTGAGATTTATATTATTCTATCAATTTTTTAAAAAAGTTATTATTATTAATTATTAATTTTTTTATTTTTATTTATTTTATTTATTTTTTTTTTGGCAATGCCTATTTTTTGGCAGTTAGTGCTGTAAGAAGTACTCTTAGATTAATTTGTGCATCTCCAAGCAAACATAGTGGTGAGGATAACAGGATACGATGGTTCAGCAGGAGGGATAATTGAATAGTGACTGGTTGGCAAAAATGCAAAATGGGTGGGCAGTACCATATGTCATGTATGTAGTTGTAGAGTGTTTGGTGTGCAATGTGCACAGATTTACATGTCCATAAAGTCAATTTTATCCATTTTTGCCCTAAATAGTATCTTCTGGATTTCTTTGTATCGTATAAGACTGGTTTTATTAGTCATGAAGAAAATGTTTTTTAAGATATGTGTCCAGAAGTCAGCACTGGCAGTAACCTCTTTCTATTTAATTCTGGTATGAACATTGTAGGATTGGATTTGAATATTATACTATACATTTTGGAAGATGAAATAATGGATAATGGTACTGGTGGGGGAGCATATGATGGATCCAAGTTCATTTCAGTAAACAGGTTATTCTCAAATTCATGATTCTGATGCCTTTTTATTAAAACCCATTTGGATATGTTTGGATATTTTTGGTGATTGGGAAATCACAGTTGTGCCATATGCCATATGGGAGTATATTTGGTAGCTGAGTGTGAGTGAGTGAGTGAGTGAGTGAGTGAGTGAGTGAGTGAGTGAGTGAGTGAGTTGTGAAATTTCCCCGAAGCTGCTATCAACTCTTGATAGGGCTTTTGAACAAAGGCTGTGACTGAGCACTGGGCTGATGGATAGTAGATCTGAAATTCTACACTGCTTACACGCTGTTTGTCCAATTTCTATCCATGGGTCATCTTTATCAGTTTGATGTATTGAAGTTGGTTGACAAGGGAATATTTTATGGGGCTACAGTGAGTTTTAGATATTTGTAGGGTGGTGAATTTGATTCTGGGTGGTTTGCTTGTCCAGTAACAATATGAGTAATGAACATTAATTAACAAACTGTTAATTAGAGAGAGTGCACAGTTCATCCAATGATTGGATAAATCTGATCACTGATCTGATGAATGATCCAATCATTGGAGTTTTTTTTTAGTTTTGAATAATGGATTAAAGTTGAGTTTGGGTAGCTCTAACAGATGGGAAGATATTTTAATGCCTAAATATGTATGTGGTTAATGCTTATGGGGACAGGTAATGTCTGGACTACAAGTTCATGTTGAGAAGGATGATAGTGGTTTTTAACTAGTTTATAGAATAATTTTGTGTTTGTGTTGTGACGTATGTTAGATATGTCTATATTTCGGCATATAGCTGCAGTAAATGGTTTGATAAAAATGGAAAATTTTACATTTTAGCAAGTGAAAATTTCTTGAATATAGTCAAATTTCCTATTCAAGATTACAACAAACCAAATATAAGATTACTAAAACCTAATTGTAGACAATTTTTTTTTTTTTTTTTTTTTTTTTTTTTTAACTAATTTCAAGCTTGAACAACAAGTCTTGTTCTTTTGGCTGGTAATTTTGCTATTTTTAAGTATTTATTTCTAGAAAGCAGCAAAATTATCTGCAAATAGAACTAGACAATGTAAAGCCTGAAATGAGTAAAAAAAAATGTCTAGAAATAGATTTATTAATCTTATATTTGGTTAATTGTAATCTTATAACATGAAATACTAAATAAATCTGACTATATTCAAGATATTTTCACTTACTAAGATGCCAGCTGCAGTGAAGAACAGTCTTAGTAGACATCTCTGTCTGAAACTTTGTGATATTCAGTTTTTTTTTTCCTATGAACTGTGGCCATAGGAAGTGAAGTGTAAAGACGTTTATTGAGCAAATGATTCTCAAAAGCCTAATTTATTTAACTTGTCAAATTAAATTTTACAGTTGACTTTCTTGAAGATCTTACCTGCATCAAAGATGACTAATACTCATATAAAAACATAATGCAATGATTTGCAAATCTCATAAACCCATATTTTATTCAGAATAGAAAAAAGAAAACATATCAAATGTTTAAACTGAGGAAATGTACCATTTTAAGTGAAAAAAAATAAGGTAATTTTGAATTTGATGTCAGCAACACATCTCAAAAAAGTTGGGACAGGGCCATGTTTACCACTGTGTAGTATCCCCTCTTCTTTTAACAACAGTCCGTATACGTCTGGGGACTGAGGAGACCAGTTGCTGGAGTTTTGGCAGAGGAATGTTGTCCCATTCGTGTCTGATATAGGATTCTAGATGCTCAACAGTCCTGGGTCTTATTTGTCGTATTTTTCGTTTTGAAATGTTTTCACTTGGTGAAAGGTCTGGACTGCAGGCACCCAGACTCTTCTACTACGAAGCCATGCTGTTGTAATAGATGCAGTGTGTGGTTTAGCATTGTCTTCCTGAAATATGCAAGGCCTTCCCTGAAAAAGACGCCATCTGGATGGAAGCATACCTGTATATACCTTTCTCAAAGCTGAAATGTATATACAGGTTTTAGAGCAACATATGGTTCCATCTAGATTCCATCCCATCTTTACTTCTGAGAGACTCCGCCTCTCTAAGATACTCTTTTTATACCCAATCATGTTACTGACTTGTTGCCAATTAACCTAATTAGTTGCAAAATGTTCCTCCAGCTGTTTCTTTTCAGTAACACTTACTTTTCCAGCCTTTTGTTGCCATGTCCCAGCCATGAAATTCAAAATTACCTTATTTTTTTCTTAAAATGGTACATTTCCTGAGTTTAAACATTTGATATGTTTTCTGTGTTCTATTGTGAATAACATATGGGTTTTTGAGATTTGCAAATCATTGCATTCTGTTTTTATTTACTTTTTACACAGCATCCCAACTTTTTTGGAATTGGGGTTGTAATTTCCATGATGATGAGTGATAATGGTATGGTGGGGTCGGTCTGTACTGCATTTCATTTAATGAATTTAATGATATATCTATGTAATAGCAATTAAAAGTGAAGGATAGCAAGCCAGGTCTGACTGATGCAGTAAACCTACTATAGTACTTGCGAATGCCTAAAGTTAACATAAAAAAGACCAGAGTAATACCCAGAGTGACTCGGAAATGAAGGAGCTGTTGGCACAGTACAGGATTCGTTATTCATGAGTGAATCACCAGCAGACTCCAATAATGCTGAGCAAGCAGAGAGAAGATGCAGCCGGTAAATAAATAAAACTCAAGAAATATAAATTCCACCAAATCCTTTGCATCCTGTGTAGTGGTAAATGTGCATGTGTGCGTCCATGTGAATTAGCATTAGAAGGCTGATGCAAAGTCTGAACATTACCAGTAAACGTATAGTGTCGTTGCTTTGAGTGTGAAAGAGACTAACCTACTGTGGGTTTCAAAATAGTGATCAATAATGTTTCGTTTAAAATGAGATACAGTATGCTTTAAAGGTGACATACATTTAAACAGATTTAAACAGCACAGTCAGTGGCACCTTCAATTTAGTTAGTGCTTTTAACAACAGACACTATCATATTCCTACTGGATAGTGGGATTATGTTCATTACAGTACGCAGGTTTATAGAGAAAATGCCAACGGTACTAAATGTATGATCATGGTTTAAATAAAAGTTCTGAGATGAGCATAGGGCAGTCATAATGATTACAGCAGTAGTTTTTAGGACATTCATGTTTCTAGCTGTATCCGGATCAGATTATCCACAAAAGCAGGAAGATGAGTTTTAGGCATACAGTATATTGTTTTAGTGAAGTGTAAGTCTTTGGTATAAGGGCATCCAAAGCAGCAGGAGATGAGTCATATGTGTAGAAAACTCCAAATGAAGAAGTGGGAAGAAGGGAGCAGGAGTAGAGCATCGGGCAGGTCTGCAGGGTGAGGAGAGTCACAGCAGAAGAAGCAGGTCAGGATCTTACACTGGCATCACATCAGGCCGCTGTAGTACACATACAGCTTGACAGAGAGAGAGAGAGAGAGAGAGAGAGAGAGAGAGAGAGAGAGAGAGAGAGAGAGAGAGAGAGAGAGAGAGAGAGAGCGAGAGCAGTTTATTGTATAATAGGAGCATACAGTGACTTAAAAAGGTGTATACTGTAATCAGAATTTTTATTCAACTTTTTTTCTATTGATTCTGAATTTATGCAATATATTATACTTCTTTTGGCTTGATATTGACTTTATATTGCATTGTAATTATATAGCTAATAATTATTGGCTATTATATGCAGTAATTCACATGCCTACAACCCCCCCACCTCTTCCCCGGCCTATCGCAAATCCTAGAAAGCACTCCCAGTATGAAAATTTCATGTAATGATGTTGCATAATATAATACATAGTAATGATATTCATCTAATTATGGTTGCATATTTAGTGCAGCTATGTTTTTTAATTTGGACTAGGAGTTAATTATCAGCAGCAAAGTATTACATGTAATGTAGTGCTGCATTCAACTTACCTCGAAAGTGATCATCCACAGGTCAGAGTGACGTAATTTTCTAACCTTGCTGCTTTTGACATATGAAGTGAAAAAAAAACATAGATGCCTCGTCCATGTCCTGTTTCTTTTTTTTTTTAGTAACAAAAAGTGCAAATGTGATGTATACTGTATATATTCCTCCTCAAACAGTGATCTGTATAGTTAGTGTTATAGATTTAATAAGTAAACATATGTATGTTTATTAATCTAAAGCAAATACTTTTTTTTATTAAATACTAATTTAACCCTTTATTGCATGGTGTTGCCATATGGCAACAATTAATTTATTTCCTTTTACTGATAGGCAATAATACAAAACTACTATTTTCCTACGTAACTGGAAAAAGGGGGGCTTTAACTGACATAACAAAAAAAAAATGCCTTGTCACATGACCAGGAAGTGCTGTTTCTTTTCTGAAATCACATGGCATGGTGAAGGTCATCCAGAATTTACTAAGTTTTCAATATTTAGGCAAAACTACTTAAAGGAAAAAAATTTAAACACAATCCGAAATAAGTTAACATTTATTTTTTGTCATTGTATATTATATTTGAGTATGTATATTTGAGTATAAATGGTAAAATGGAATTGTTGCCATATGGTAATAGCTCAGTGGTTAAGATGTTGGACTACTGATCGAAAGGTTGTGAGTTCAAATGCCAAGCTGCCACTGCTGGGCCCTTAAGCAAGGCCTTTTCCTTTTTCTTTGCCTTTTCCAAAAGGTTAGAGGTTGGGAATTACAAGTTACAGCACAAGAACGCAGCACAAGTAGGCTAACACATTCCTGCCGAAATATAGTGAAAAAGGAGAATCGATTCGAACCAATCTAAGAAATCAGACTTTTCAGGGCTGTTTATTAGACTTGATATCTCTCATCGTCTTAAGTGAAGACTCTCTCCCACACATCATTAATAAGTGGAACTCAAGTGGCATAACAGAAAGCCCACAGTTATGTGTCTGTGTGTGCACATAATGACTTCATCAGCTCTCCTCATCTGCATACAATCAAATGGAGCAGCCAGCCATTAAGACACGAGGGGATGAGGACGAGCCGCAGGACTGATGAAGAGTCGACACTATTGGAACAGCCAGGCGAGAAATTAATCAATCAGTCCACGAAGCACAGAGAATAACAGCACCGATTCACTTTTCAAAGATGGCTTCAGAAACATTATGAAAGTGTCTATCTCTCAGATCATTGACAGCAATACTAATATAGATATGATACAAACACATGCTGATGGGAATAAGCAAATATCATGTTGTCCTTGAAATATGGTTCTTCAAAAAGCCAGTACAATCGTACTCATTATTTTAGCTGGAAACAGATGGTGTGCTGCCAATTAGGCTGGGAATTTACATTATTAGGGTTTTGAGATTTGCTGCTGGCTGCTGTACAAGCTTTAATTGTGCATCGTCTTTTTGCCACGCAGCAAGAGCTGAGCACACCACACACAGGGCCCCATTCATCTCATCCCCTTCTCACAGGAGTCAGCCATATGTCCTAATCAAGTGATGTCTCACTTAAGACTGCCCTTCATCATGCCTTCATGGCTTATTTCTACAACAGGACATTTCTTGAACACACAGGAATAGTGAGTCACTGCTTTAGAAAAATATTTGCGAAAAGACCTGAAAAAAAAAAAAAAAGGAAACATGACGTTTACCTTGAAATGTAGAATAGATACGAGGTTTTAGAACCGGTTTCTACTGAAATGGCTGAATGATGGCCAATGTCATCTCATGTTAGTCTATTTATGGACCAAAGAGCTGTTGTTTCACACATATTTTAACTGAATTGCTGTGAATCGATATCAAGTGACGATTCCCACTGAGCATGTGTCAACAGGTTTGTGTGATGAAATATTCGACGTCTCAGTTTCAACCCATCCACGGCTTCAACACATCCTCTCATTCTATATTCAGGAAAAGCCTCGCTCCTTCCTCCTCGTTAGCCCTGATGAGTAGTGAGGCAGAGAAGCACAGCATTCACAGAGCTCTGACTTAATGAGGGATGACACAAGCAGCATCCAAGAACATGTATTTCCTCTCCTGTCGAACAGTTCCTTCACAACATTACTCTGAGGATATCTATATAATCAGGTAATTTATTTCTGCTACAGTGCTGAAATGTCTGTTACCACTGAGTATATGAATTTATAGAATAAAATGGTCTGTGTGTGTGGGTGTGTATGCAATTGGAATAAATGCAGGTGTGGTACTATAGCTGTCTAATGGCTGTGACACTTTCTCGCACTCTTTCAGTACTCAGACATCTCAAAAATACTTGAGGTCCTTAAAAATCTATTCACCGTGGTTGGATGATAGGTACGAATGTATTCGTTGAATCTAAAGAACATCACAGTGCAAAAACGAGTGGTACATTTTTATCAGTCCTCCTAAACACCAATGTCTGTTTCTCTGTTCCACTGTTAGACTGCATCCATAGTCAGATGCATTACAGGCTAGAGAAATTACACCGTACTTTGCCAAGAGAGTGCACTAAGCAGTCTACTCCATTAAAAAGCATGACGTGCTGCATCGACATGTAATGGAGCCTTCTAGCACAGGTAAGTAAACACTTTGCATCACTTTGCTAAGAGATCCCTCACAAAAAAAAAATCATATACATTTCACATCACAATCATTTACTTTTCACGTGTGATTAGGTGAGTATTCAGGTGATCTTCTGAAAAACGGTAACACTTTACACTAATACCTGCATTAATATGAACTAATGATGAGTTAAGGCATGTACTAATCACAAACGAATGAAAAGTTAACCTTAACTATGATGTGAGTCTTATGAATTCATGCGAGAAATGGGTGACTGTTCATAACGATTTAAGCCGGGACACCCGATTGACATAGACGCAGTAAAGCAGTCAAAATAAACACGGCGCCATCGAAGACTAAAACACACACCAGAAAATAATCTTATACAACACTGGTTTTAAATGTTAATAGATAACAGCGTCTGCTAAATGAATAAATGAATAAATGTTACTGTATTAATTTCACCCTCGTGGGTAAAGTAGCAGTGGCCCAGGCCCGAGCCACCCAGAGCACGTACTAGTACAACAGTGGGATTTGAAGAGAAATGGATGGAGAATGAAGCAAAACAGGTTGAGATGAAATTATTGGTGTTTATTTCTACGCTCGATAAGGAGGATCAATGTAAATTATGAAAGTAATCCAGAGCCAACCAATGATGTTTGTGTACGCAGCTGCATATGGCAAATTATATAAATAATTTGAAATGATGCACGTTTAATTCATATTCTTTCTTATAGAGCAGGTTTGATTTAGTTTACCCCCACGTGTTAATTAATACATTAACTAACAAACATGTACTAACATGTACCCAAGGTGGTCGTTATGCATGCATGAATTCATAAGACCCATGTCGTAGTTAAGGTTAACTCTTCATTAGTTCATGCGTTTATTCATCATTATTTGATATTTAAGTAAGTATTAATTCAGGTATTAGTGCATGATTATCCATGTACTGTTATTGTAAAGTGTTACTGAGAAACAAGCGAAATCTGGAAATTGCACATGTGAACTCAAGTGCACTGCTAAAAATATGACATCTTAGCATGTGAAAATACCTTAAATATACTATCTGGCTTTTTTTTTCTTTCTACTAATTACAAGCATTTATTTCTAGAAATAATACATTTATAAAGCTGGAAATGAGTAAAAAAATGTCCACAGATTGGATTTGTACATACATTATTAAATACAGTATTAAAATATACAGTGAAACAGTGGTCATCACCATGGCAATGGTTCAGTTTTCATACTGACATAGTGTTTTTTTTCCCGCCCCAATGTTCTCCCTAATTTTAGTCATGGCCAATTCCCACCCTCCAGCACTGTAAGGGGGCGGAGTACCACACTAACAGTAAAACGCTATCCAACCACTGCCGCATGCATATGCTCACAGATGCCCATTGTGGCTAGTGTCACTGTGATTGACAGGGGCCACCCCTCCCTCCCTGAGAACACGGCCAATTTTGATCTCTCTTGGACTCCCGGCCATGGATGGCTGTGGCATCGTTCGGAATTCTTGATGAAAACTCGTGATCCCCGTATGATCGGGTGAATGTTTATCAAGAAATATACTTTATTTACTTATTAAGAAATGTACTTTCTTGTTTAAACATTTAATATCACAGTGAAATTCAGTGTATGGTCTTACAGTACATACCATCTTTTTACTATCATTCAAATACGGGCATCATTCCTTCATAATACACATAATCTGTCAGATACAGTATTTCAGTAAAATGTGACTACCAGATTAATTAACCAGTCCTTAGGAACTTGTACCACACATTAGTCTGGATAATACATAAAACTTATAGAACTGTAAAAGCATGTGTTCCCATCTTGTTGGTGTCATAAGGCCATCTCTGTCTTCATTTCAACAGAATTGTACAGTATATGAGCAGTCATATCAACTCATTTTCATTTATTCCTCACAAGGGACTTAACACATGAAGATGGCTGGTAATTGTGTATTTATATGGAAGTACAACGTCAGTTTACGTTACAAGGTGCAAACCTGTTGCTAACGGAATGCATGATGCCATATATTGTCTTTGATGATCACAGCCTGCAATCATATGATTGCTGAGTGCTCTAATAGCCAAATGAAGATTAGGATCTCTAAGCACCAATTGTCTAATTATGGCTGTGTTAAGATTCTAGGAGTATTTATACTCTATTGATAGAGTCATAACGGTTTATCATGCTTGTGAGCAGGAAAGCATTTTCGGTGAGATTAATTTTATCGTAGAAGTCCTGATTTTGTTATTTAATATAAATAACACAATAAGCTTATCTTATTACCTCAGGTTTGTGCTTTACAGATTTAAACAAAAAATGTTTTGTTTCAGTGAAACGATCAGTCAAACGATCAGTGAAACAAATGCCAAAGGTTTGTGGAATAGGAAAAGAGTGAGGAATCTAAGTCTGTACCTGCTTATGGGTCGTGCGGCTTTAAGGACTTAAACTGAAGTAAATTTTAAATATCTTCACACTAATCAATGAGCAGAGTTACACTAAATGGCCAAAAGCACACCAATATGAGGTTCTTCCCCAAACTGTTACCACAAAGTTGGAAGCTCACAATTGTCTAGAATGTCTTTGTATGCTGTAGCATTACAATTTCCCTTCACTGGAACTAAGAGGCCCAAACCTGTTCCAGCATGACAGTGCCCCTGTGAAACAAAGCATGCTCCATGAAGACATACTATACAAGGTTGGACTGGAAGAACTCGAGTGGCCTACACAGAGCCCTGACCTCAACCCCACTGAACACCTTTGGGATGAACTGGAACACCAACTGTGGCCCTTATTATATTATTATAACAGCAAAAGAGGGGACTAAATCTGGTATGGGATGTTCAAAAAGCACATATGAGTGTGATCATTCGGTGTCCACAAACCTTTGGCCATATTCTGTCCAAAGTCCATCACAGGGCACCATGCAAACACAAATTCACCCATTCACTCCTGGGGCAATTTAGATTAGTCAGTCTACCTACCGGCATGATTTCTGGAGGAAACTTGGACAACCCGGAGAAAACCCCATACGGATTAATCCAGGTTTCCTGGAGCTGTTACAATACTGGCTACACGACCATGCCACCCCTTTTGATAACTCATTATCATTGTTTATTAGGTCCAACACTTTTAACCGGACAATGAGGCAAATGTACGGTATGCATGGAAACATAGTGACAAATAGTCATGGCGGGACCTTATGGAATTAGTTTCTGTCTGACACTGCTTATAATTCAAATGAACGAATGAATAAATGAATGAAGTCGAACAGCTGATTCTGATTAAACTTTATTGAGTATTAAATGAAAATAATAATCTTTTTTTACATTGAATAAGCCTGCTCCTGAGCAGTTTTAAGTTTACGGACTTGTTGTTTTAGTAACAACAGCTAGAAGTCTGAGCTGACCTTCTCAGTCTGTGTCCAGCGTGACCCCCACCAATAAAACTGTAAGCAAAATGAATGAATGATTTTGGTTCAACGTCTTAAAAATCACAGAATTGTCAAATATAACCGAGGTCTCAGTGTAGGTGACTGGTTTATGATCAGATTTTTGTATCTGTTTCATTTCATTACGAGGCTCTCTCTCTCTCTCTCTCTCTCTCTCTCTCTCTCTCTCTCTCTCTCTCTCTCTCTCTCTCTCTCCACAATAGTGCAAATCAGAAAACATATAAGAAGAGACATTTTTGGAGCTTTGATTCAAGCTTCAACTTAATTTAATTTCCACCTGTAAGGATTAAATCCCTTACTTTGAACCACATGCTGCTTTGAGATTAGGAGATTAACTTTTTTTTCCACTTCTTGAGCAAGTGACTATCATCAAATAAAATATTATTATATTTTAAATAAATAAAAAACCTTGTCTACTTTTGCCTCTGATTATGTTCAATGACCGTCAAGCGAATAGTTAAGCTGGTTTAGTGACTACTGTAACCGTGCTTAAAAATTGATTTGGTTTCAGTTGCAGGGATTTGGGGAACGCTTGCCAATAGATGTGACTCACGCTCAAAGTCATCCGTGGTTCACTGAGGACCCTGTCAGAAAGCACATCAAATAAACACATGTAAACTTCACGAAACAGCAGGCATGCTTCAAATCTAACTTCAACTAAAATGGACAGATAGGGCCAACTATGTTTGCAGAACAGCATGTAAATATAGCAACAACAACAAAAAAAAACTGTCATCTAACTGACAGCTGATTTTTATTTATTTATTTTTTTTTAATCCTCTTTTTTTAGGACCCATTACGCCATGTATTAACAGTCCCTCACTATTCCTGAAAGCTAATCTTCCATTTAAGAGAAATCTTACAAGGAAATGCAAGATTGGCCCTCGGTAAATCTTGTCATCTCTAGTTTACTCACAGCTATATAACATCCTCTTTGGTTTGGTGCTGCATAAATCCCAATTAAAAAGTGACAGTGCAGGATGGCATGGCGTGAGCACTCACTACCATTACTGTAAAAAAAAAACAACACCCAGACCCCATACTGATGCATCAGCTGCCTCCTCAACCATGACAGTAGGATCCTCTGTTGTTCTTCAGCTTCGTTAAGCTCATTTCTCTGTTCCCGAGGGAGTCCCCTAATGGATTTAGCATGCCGTCGCAAATTGTCAATATTTCCTGAGTTGTAATGAATGGATGGTTTGAAAGTTGAATTAATGTAATTAGTGTATGTACATGCAGAGGCTGAATGGTGGAAATGTAGAAAATAATAATAATCATAATTCTCATAGCCAGTTGTAATTATATTACAGGATGGGTCAGATCGTCTGAACTTGTGATTGTTTTGTTTTTGTGTTTGATTGTTTATGCAGTTATGATAATTAAGGTATAGAAAAAGGGGAATTGTGTAATTGAACTACGCGCAGTAGTCAGATATGATCATCCAGACAAAATAAAGATTATGCAGTGGAACATTTTATTAAATGGTAATAGAAAATGTAGTGAACTCAAGTGAACAGCTGGCAAATGATAATAGAAAAAAAAAGTGTGTGTGCGTGTGTGTGTGCAAAAAAGAAAGAGAGAGAGAGAAAGAGAGTGAGAGTGCAAGCAGTGGAAAATGTGAAAATGAATTACTTTTAACATCCATGGATTGCTCCATTTTGCTACTTAATGGTTTTGAGACTTAAGTGGTAAGTAGCAAATGTTCCAGCTCCTTCACTAGCTGATGAGAAGACATGGGGTGGTTTCATTTTCCAGCAGAACTGAAGAACAAGAGCAACAGTCATTTGGCTTACTTTGAGCTTTACAATCTGGAGTAGGTTATTCTTGCTCATTTCAGTATTAATATCACTTCCTTTGTTTCAAGCACCCCAAACTCCTATATGAATAAATGTTATTCAAAATTTTTAATAGTCTAGCCAGTGTAATATACAGTATTTTCACTTTAACTCTTTTTACCAGAGGCCAAAAAATTCTGCCTGTTTTGGGGTGCCCGTGTTCAGCATTGAATTTATTTGTGATGTCACACTCCCCAGTAGTGCTTGCTATCAAAAAAGCTTTAGTTGTGCTGTCCGTTTTATCTCTGAACCAGTGTTATTGTGGAGAGGTGTGGATTGTTTGCCAAGTAGAGCAATCGAATTATCAGACATTTTCAATCGGTATAAACAAATGAATTATTTTCTCCCTGCAAGTAAGTAAGTTTAGTCAGGACACTGTTGGGTTTCTGTCTCTAGAGTATCATGACTCTGTGTTTAGCTGCTTGTGAGCAGGCTCACACCCCTGCCATTTCCCGTTGCCCTGCTCACCAGCGGCTGGCTATACACAGAGTCACGATACTCTACACACAGAAACCCAACAGTGTCCTGACCAATCTTATAACAGACTTGCAGCGAAAAAATAATGTGTTTGCTTAATACTGATTGAATATTTCCAATAAGTCAATTTCCATTCAACATTAACCTTTTATGACATGTTAACAAAGTACCATAAGATTCTCTAACACTAATGATCAATGATCAGTCATTTGATGAAATGAAACATGAAATATAACATTAGCATTCAAGCAGGACATCAGGGGTAAAACCACAGTCCTGCTAGACGCATTAGATGCATGGTACCTGACATGTCTGGTTCCACTGGGATGGCACTTTCATGTTTTTTAAGTAGCCATTTTACCTAGTATTTCCTCATCATCAGCGGATAGCCTGTGCTATCTAATTTTCCTATCTACCGCAAAGACCTTTGTTCAGTGACACATTTCGTTTAGGCTAGATAATTTTCCCCTGCAAGGACAATTTTCTAGTGGCCTCCGTTTCCACCAGCGATTGTATCACCAGGGGAACAGCTCCTCCATGCTGACTTCAAAGCAGAGAGGCTTCAATTCACAGCTGATTTGTTAGGAAGGATGCCGAGTACATTTGCATACCTGTGGCATTTATAGCAGGTGTGTGGGAGGAAAAAAAAATCTATTAAAGGAAACTTCCACCTCATGGTTCTTTTCAGCTGCATGATGAGTCTTCAACTTTTCAGCCAGTGTTTTGATGGATGCGATTCAGAATAGCACTTCAATGCCTGACACAATGGAGCCGATGATAAGCAAAGTGGCCGCTTTGTGTTAGTATCTTTACAACCTTTGTGGTTTCTAGTTTCACATAAATTGTACAGGCAATTTAATATAACACTTGTGTATGTTTGCATATGAATTATAGTACCACTACCTAATTAGTATCTTATGTAAATGCACATGTGTTTCAAACTTCAGTTTTGGCTCGTGTGAGCACACAGGTGTATTTTACCAGCAGCAGAACATTCTCTATCAGGTAATTACGCAGGTTGAGGGTAATTACATTTGCATGAGCCGCTGTTTTTCCAATAAGATGTTTTGTTTGTTACAGGATGTACATAATTACCCTAGTAATGAGGGTATTTACATTTCAACTGCCCTGGAAATGTCAACTTACCTAACACTTAGCTAGATGTACTGTTTGTGGAACACAGTAACACAACCAAAAGATTTAAACCAATCTGTAGTTTGACAGTACTTACTGAGCAAACACATAGGGACGTGTTCAGTTCCTGTACTATTGTACTGTTTGTATTCTGAAGTTACACAACAGGTGTCTTTGTGAGTTATAACTAATACGTTGTACATAATGTATTCAGTATGTTGGTACTGTAAAATGGTAGATTTGTTTATCATTTTTGTCAGGTTGCCACGTTGCAGTGCAGCTTGATAAGTTCTAGGTCAGCTGAGGTTTCCTGGGCAGTTGCAGAGTAAACACTTTTATCATATACAACAATGCTGGGCCCTTGAGCAAAACCCCTTGAGTGTCCAGCCCAATTGTAAGTCATTTTGAATAAAAATAAATAAATGAAAATGTGATTATGCACCCCCTGCTAGAGAAAGGAACATAGTCGAAAATCAGCAGGTCATACAAATATAATAACCTTCAACCTCTTAAACGTGTGATTACTGTACCTCAGAGAGAATGTGCTATTTAAAGGGCATTTAAATGTGTATTACTGTAATGCAAAAGTAACAGTGTATAAGGATATAAGTTTCCTTATCGTTACACGTACAGTTTATGTAAACAATATCAATACTAGGGATATAACCAAATACAAATGCATTATTTGGAATGAACAGATAATGTCTTCTAAGCGAATACAAACAGAGATTTGAATTGAAGGCTCATATTTGTTTTTCACATAAAGCTCACAGGACAAAGGAAGAAAACATTGCAGCAAGGTGCAAACAAAAAAAAAAAAAAAAAAAAAAACAGTCCCACACATATCTCTAGTTGAGGCCAATTCTGAAGCTGAGTTTGAGGAACTGAGTTTGAGGAACTGTCAAAGCCAGAATCCACAGATTATTCTGACAGCGCTAGTATTTCTACCTCTGGGTTTTTTCCCCCCAGTGTTTCAAGGACATTCTGGTTTAGGCCACACCCACTACACTCCTGGGTAAAAACAAAAATGGCAAAATATTAAGCTTTTAATGGTCTTAACAACAAATCATTGGTCAGGAAATTATCAAGAATTAAACAAAGAGATAGAGTAACTTAGTATGGGATAGCTTTTCAATTTGATTTCTTGCAGACAGCTTTTTATTTTTTATTTTTTCCCCTTTTATTTTAATTTATTTGTTTTATTTTATTTTATTTTCAATTTATTTTAATTTTGTACACCCAGACATGTGTTAGTTTGAATTTTACATCAAACATTTTAATCGTTATCATGATATTACTTTTTATATATTATATAATACATATATATTATATTATATATTATTGTTTGTACAAAAGACTATATACAGTGCCCTCCACTAATATTGGCACCCTTGGTAAATATGAGCCAAGAAGGCTGTGAAAAATTGTCTTTATTGTTTAACCTGGAGGAATGGTCTCAGATCCCTTGCCGTGTATTCTCTAACCTCATCAGGCATTATAGGAGAAGACTCAGCGCTGTTATCTTGGCAAAGGGAGGTATTGGCTAAAAGGGTGCCAATAATTTTTGCGCACCTATATTTAACAAAGTTTTTTTTTGGATAAATCTGTGTTTTGTTTGCAATTGTTTGATATCCATGAGAGCAGAGTATTTTTGTGAACAAAAGATCAAAGGCATTCTTTGCTCATATTTACCAAGGGTGCCAATATTTGTGGATGGCACTGTAACTTCTAGCTTTTCCCAAACAGTTCACTGCAGCAAAAGTAAACGAGCAAACGGTGGCTCAGGAGTGTATTTGTTTAATTCTTGCTCATTTTCTGATCAGGGATTTGTTGTTAAGGCCATTAAAAGCTTAATATTGCCATTTTTGTATATTCGATTAAAGCTCGTAATTTCTGATCTCAGACTAAGAATAACAAAGAAAACACATCTCAACATGGAATTCCTACTCAGAAGAGTAAATACAGTAGTACTTATCTTATCAATGAAATACTGTATATACTAGTGTTTGCTTTAGATCAATCAACATACAGACATGTTTGCTTGTTAAATCTATAAGACTGACTATACAGAAACAAAAGATGAACATGGAGGCATCCACACACCCCCACGCCTCCCCCCCCTCCCCCACACACACTTTGGAGTTGGAACACGCGGTGGTTCAAAATGACGTAATTCCGAGTTCGAAGGTTAGTCGAACGCAGCATAAATCCAAATATTTGTAACACTAAACATATAGATACATATAGACATGTAGATACATATACTCTCTACATGTATTAGAGACACCTAAAATAAATTAGGACCTGGCATTGCTGTCAAATTCGCACGTATTAAGACACATTCCCAAGTTATGTTTACCAGTTAATGTGAGGTTATTGAGTTCTTATTGAGGATTAAGTAGCAAGATAAGTTGCTACTTGACAGACGAAGTGTGGTCAGTAGAAATGATACGACTCAGAGGGCACACAGACAATCCATATACATTAACCTCTGGAGCTGCTGCTCAAAGGTGTGAACACGATGTTATTTTAAACCTCTCACTGATATTTACAGAGCGCTAACATGTCTCAGTGGGATTGAGCGGGTGTTTGTTCATTAGTCAAGGCCTAATAACGAGATCATTTCTTAGATCACTCACAGAACGCACTGGAACAACTCCAGCTGAAGACTCTGAATATCAGCTTTTCCTTTTTCAGTTCCTTTATCAGTTTTGTTTTTTTTTTTTTTTTTAATACATGTTTTAAATTTACTGCATTACAATTTCAGAGCTCACAAAAGCAGATCAAATGGTTAATTTAAATTTGGGCCGATAACATATTCGACCAGGAAAACATGGTAGACCTTTAAATCAGTGAGGCATTATGTAAGGGTTCCTCTGTGCACTGTCTGTATGTGAATCCATCAAGTATGAGCACGTGTTATTGATTGCTCTCTAGTGTGTGTTCTCCGAATCATTAACTTACACATTGACATCATTTACAAGTCATTCTAGCAGAACAGCCGAGTAAAAGGGAAACTCAGCGTGCTCAGTTAACAAATAGACGTCAGATGAAAACCACACTGAAGCATCAACAAGGCTATTTAGAGAGAACAGAGCCAGGCTTTGATGCAGTTCCCATGTTACTCTTATCTCACCATGTCTACCTCTCACCCAAAGTGCTCATCTTCCCCTCATTTTAATAACATGTTACTTCAACTTTTCAGCTAAGGAATGGAGATGTTGACAAGTTAATGTGCTCCCAATAGTTCTCTTAAATCGTTCTGTTGGCTTGCAGCTATAAAAACCCTCTGAAATCTATTAATGCATGTACCATGTAGTTTTTATTTATTTATTTATTTATTTATTTATTTATTTACATTTTATCCTTTAGTATTGCTAAAGCTTATACTTCTATTTCACAAACAACAAGAATAGCATAAGGAAGCAATGATGATGCAAACTAGTCTAATAGTTTATGATTGCATTTACAATGCGTGGATCATACAGGGATCATACAGGCTTGATTGCCTCTGGTTTATGTACTTATACATAATATCATCCCACATTCACACATATTAACGTAAAAAAAAAAAAAATAGCGTTTTTTTTTCCATGCTCACAGTCTTGTGCTTGAATTTGAACCACAAATACACCCTTGCACCTTGAGATTCACTCTGGATACAAATAAATAATGAATCTTTTTTTGTCGTTGTTGCTGAAGAATGCAAATGCATTTAAGCATGCAGTGTACAAACTACCCCAATAAAATAACTGCCATGTATTTCTACAATGGAGTGATGAGTCTGCGTCTGTGTCATGACACACGTAGTGCAATGCTTCAGGCAATAACCAGAAAACACTAGAAACAGGAATCAGTAACACTAGTAAGAGCTGAGGGCTGGTAGAAAGCAATATTAGAAACAGATGAGTATACCTATCAACTCTTGAATTGTGAACAGGTGCAGTTGATGAGGAAGGGGAAAAAAAACTGGAGAAAGACCAATCAGAAGCAATGGAGCTGATAAGAAGTCTCCCAAGGCGGAGACTCCATGACACCTGTTCATTGTTTGATAAATAGAAAAGTGAATCAGTGAATGTCAGCTGATTACTGAGCACCATTTGGAAACCTCATTATATGCAACCCAATACTTCCCAATACAATGACAGGAAGTATTCTAAAAAAAAAAAAAAAGAAAAGAAAAGAAAAGACACAAAGTGTCTCAAAAAGGTGTCTTTAAATAGTAAATATGTGTTTAATTAGCATTTTTAATAATGCATTTATTTCTTTTCTTTTTGAAATTCAAATCAATCAGTTAATGAATAAGGTATCAAGGCATCCTCGGATTTATGCAAATACATGATGTGAAAATTGAGAGGTTTGATGAATATTTCATATAGGTTTTGTGTCATCAGTGGAAGTGGAGCTGTCTGGGTGAAGCTATTTTTGTTACAGGAACTGATGACAAAGATGATCTCTGAATTCTGGTTACAGGTATCAATCTGGCAGGGCTCGTTTAAAAAACACTGTTTTTTTTCTTAAACTGTTGGAGCCATTCTTTTTTGTTGATGTTGTTGTTGTTGTTGTTGTTAAAATTATGTTTGTATGAAAAGAGTACCGAATATACAGTAATGTGCAAAAGTTTTAGGCGCCCTATTCTTTTAGTACAAACTTTGTTATAGATTTTTATTTTATGACTTCTACATTATCGAGCACAAAAAAAAAAAAAAAACATTTTACTTCCAAACGTTAGTTTTCTAGCACAAAATTAAATGTTACAGAAAAATGTTTGTGTCAATAAAAAAAGCAGCAGATTACGTAAGAGACACTTTTCAGACAGAAATCACAATGAAGGCTGCTGGGTTTCGCTGCAAAAATAAGAAGCGAGTGCGAAAATCAAAGTCTCCAGAAGAACTGTGTCTGGTTCTGCAAGATGCTCAATAAAACTTACCAACTCATTTCCTTATAAAACTGCACTAATTGTACCTGAAACTATTAACTAAAAACCTGAAACTAATTTTTTTTTAAAGCAAAGGTTCGTCACACCAAATATTGACTTTGTTTCATTTATTACTGTTTACTGCTTTATAGTATTATTTTATGTACATCCATCCATCAATTTTCCAAATGCCTATCCTGCACAGGGTCGTGGGGAGCCTGGAGTCTATCCCAGGGAACTCCGTGCACAAGGTAGGGGACACCCTGTACAGGATGCCAACCCATCGCACACACACACACTCAGACACACACACACACACATACTACTGACAATTTGGAAATGCCAATCAGCATTTCCACTACAGTGCATGTCTTTGGACTGGAGGAGGAAACAGGAGTACATGGAGGAACCCCCCCCCGAAGCACAGGGAGAACATGCAAGCTCCATGCACTCAGGGTGGAGGCGGGATTCTAACCCCCACCCCCGGTTGTGTGAGGCAAACATGCTAATCACTAAGCCACCGTGCCCCCATGTACAAACATTTAATTTTTGCTCTTCAGCATTTCTTTGCATGTGCATAAGACTTTTGCACAGCACTGTATAATGTTTTGCTTATATACTTATCATTACGAATGCTCTTATTATCACATTATTATTTATATTACACTGTAAACCCTGCTGTGGTCTTTTGGATTACTGGGTGTCTCTTGACCTTGGTCACTATTTTTTTCAAAATATATACGTTTGATCAATCACATTAGCTGAACACCCTGCTCCATTAGACACAATGACAGATTAAAACCTTTCCACAAATATTAAAAATGAAGCGTACTGGTGGTCCTTGGATGCTTTTATTTGTCTGAGCAGGCTATATTGAATGAGACATTTCCATTTAATAAAGAATGGATTATTATTATTTTCTACTGCGAGCATACATTTATATCATTTCAAATAGAGAGTGATATTTACATGCTTAGACATTTAGCACTCGGCATTGCCTAGTGCTGCTGCTGATGATAATAATAATTTTTTTTTTTAATTAATAATAATAATAATAATAATAATAATAATAATAATAATAATAATAATAATAATAATGGTTAACAAGTTAACAAGTCCTATATACTGTATATGTGTGAATCATTATAAGCAATTAATTTGCCTAAAAATTGCCATGTTATTGCTTTCAGCACAGCAGTCCCACTTTATACACTAACGATATATACTATATCTGTTCATTTACAGGATCGATACAGTAATCTAAGTAGTTCTACAAAACAGTTTTTCTATTTTCTACAAAAGGAAAGAAAAAAAAAGTCATTGCTCTCAAGCCGCTCCATACATGCCTCTCTTCAAGGATGCACTCGATACACAAGTTCCAACCTGTCTAGTTGATTTGTACTGACAAGTCACTTCATGCAAATGCATTAGTCTCCTGAGTCTGCAGGAAGAACAGTAATTCATTACCAATAGACACGTTTTATTAGAGGGTGGAGATAGGTAGGCAATACACAGAGACTATTAAATGACTATAAAATGAATTAATGTTCTCAGCCATGCTGTCCTTTTTCATATTATACTGATGGTAAGTATAGTATAGTGCAAGGGAATTATTGATCATAATCGCATGATCGTTGGAATTCTGTAATTAAAAGTTAAAGGGGACAGTTGTAGCATCACATGGAAGCTGCACAGCAGCCGTATCAAACAGCATGAATGATTACAGAGAGCTGGAAAAATATCTACAGTTGTTTAACTCATGAGATTTTAACGCCATTTTTTTTTTCCCTAAAACTTGTTATAAAATGTATCATATGTTGTGACGTTCAATATGATATATTAGGATCACTCATCTACATACACTGAAGAATTTCTCATGAAATCTATCACGTCCTGTAATACAGATAAATGATGTTTGGGTCTAAATGACTTTAATTAGGGACTCGCACAATGAGCAATGAAAGTTATACAGTATATTTGTGTTAAATGCGGTTTTAAATGGAAAACCTCAGAATGCAGTAGACGTAAGGAAATCCTGTTAGAAATGTTATGACAAATTAGGTTCAGCTCTTGAGTTTGCTGTCTCATAAGAGCCACGATGTCTGCGCTACACCGTCTCCTAATTTATCACCGGCAAAACACATATCAGGGCTTTGCAAGCATTCGCTGAAGAGGTTTTCAGCACTGCATTGTTGACCTCATGAATTATGCACTAAAGAAAACATGGGGATATTCTCAATAGGGAGAAAAAAATTGACCTGGAAGGACAAGGATTGTATCTTGTTTGTACTGAAGAAATGTGAGGTCAGTAGAGCTGGCCACCAAAGCTGACACTTTTAATCCTGTTCATAATAAAAGTGTGGCTGTGTTCCTTAAGGAATTTCAAATAAAAACACTGAATACGATGCAATAACAGTTATTATTACACAGTAATTAAAAGTATAACATTATGCATGTCCTGATATTGCCAAGTGAAGTCCTGTATGTTCCAGGATCAATATGAGAAGGACCATCTCTAACGAATAACCAATCACTGTGTAAGGGTTAGGTCGTATCGATTTTCAGCCATTGTGACCTTACTGCATTATACGCCTTGCTTGATTAGCAGCACAGAAAAGCATTAATGGACCTCATTTTAATATCAATAATTAGAACTTACCTCCTCCTGGTTGGTTCATTTGACTAATTTAATTACATTGGTGCCATTTTGGAAAGGAGTAAATTAGAGCATGGAAAATCACGATGGCGCTTTAGGACAGCAACAAACAGGTGAAATTAAACATAATGTTCCTGCTCAGTGGGCACATTAAATTGACAGATTTACCCTCCTTCTGTCAGACATGCTGAGGACACTAAATACACTCAAGAAAATTGTGGATCGGCAGCGTGTTCAGCTTAGCGGAGAATCTCTTCAAAACAGACCCAGGACTAAAGCAAACACAGCAAGGGACTGCCACACAGATCTCTGAGCAACAGTATATCAGACTCACACACTGATGGTCTGATAGCTTCGTAACTCCAAGCACTGTTGTAAATGGAGCATTACAGGAAGTAAAAAGAGCTCAACGTGCAATGTAACACAAATTCAACGTGTCCCAGCAGGGAAGATTCAGAAAGATACAAATTCACAACACCCAGATATAGAAACCCTGCTTCGCTACGGAATTTCAATAGACTTGACTCATAACACTTCACTAATACATACAGACAAGCCAATCAAATCCAGAAGATCATTCAGTAACTTCACTCCAACATCTCTGTCCATGAGAGGGATGATGAAATTACATCAAGTACTTACATAACTATAATCAAGGATACAAAGTGGGCCAAAGGTAATATTTCTCAGATATTAAATCTAGAGATTTTGTGAACATTAACAGAACCATCTGAGTCAGCTACTCATTTAATTCGTTTAAAAAGGGCACTGACTGAAAATGGACTTTAAACTTTTCAATTACTAGGTTCATCAAAGACATACTACTTTATGTCTTCCTAGGGGTGCCAAGTATATTACATAGTGTTGGAGCTGGAAACATGAGCATGAGTTGAGGAACATCAGGGTTTATGAGATGTACAGATGTATATACTACGTGTTACATATATACATATGTCTATAGGTGGGCTACAACACTAATGTAAAAAAGGACAGAACAACTTGTTTTTTTAAAAAAAACCTTCCCTGCACTTTTTCAGTCATAACCCCCACCCCACGCTACAGGTGATAAGTCTTCTGGTAGCTATGTTGGTATGGTTCTCAGGCAATTGCTCATATATATAATATAGATATAATGTATATAGTAGTGGGTCTTTGATGAACTGATAATAATTGAAAAGTTTAAAGTCCATTTTCAGTCATTGCCCTTTTTAAATGAATTAAATGAGTAGTATATATATATATATATATATATATATATATATATATATATATATATATATATATATATATATATATATATATTTTTTTTTTTTTTTTTTTTTTTTTTTTTTATATAGATATACATGGAGGGCAAATGAACTTTTCCAAATTTTTTGAGATGCACCTGTATTTATATTTCAGGTACATTAGCAAACTCTTTGGTATGCTTGTGTAACAAACATGCTCTCATGGTGGTGCAGGATCTTGTCATAATATATACAGTACTATGCAAAAGTTTTAGGCACCCTATTTTTTTTGTACAAACTTTGTTATAGATTTTTTATTTTATGACGTCTACATTATCAAGTCAGTACAAAAAACATTTTAGATTCCCAGACATTAGTTTTCTCGCACAAAATTAAATGTTACAGAAAAATGTCATTAAAGAAAGCATATTACGTAAGAGACACTTTTCAGACAAAAAACACAATGAAGGCTGCTGGGTTTTGCTGCAAAAATAAGAAGAAAGTGCGAAAGTCAAAGTCTCCAGAAGAACTGTGACTGGTTCTGCAAGATGCTCAATAAAACTTACCAGCTCATTTCCTTATAAAACTGCACTAATTGTACCGGAGACTACTATTTATATTATTTTTTTTAATCTTTTTGTCACACCAAATATTGACTTTGTTTCATTTACTACTGTTTACTGATCTTTACTGTATTTTTTTTTAATGTAGAAACATTAAATTTAATTATTTTCAAGGCATCTTTGCTCTACAGCATTTCTTTGCATGAGCCTAAAACTTTTGCACAGTACTGTATATAGAGTATATGGCAAAAATAATGACACAAAAGAGGCAAAGCAGAAAGTCCATGCAAGAAAGTAACAGAAACTAACAAGACTTTACAAACACTTTATTAAACTTGATGAACTTCATAAACTTTATGAAGGAATATGGAATATAAAGGACTGCGTTCTAATTAGTCCAGTGTAGAAGACAGGAAGTAGACCAGCAACACAGAACTCTTTGGCTAATCAAAAATAGCTTCATGTTTGATATAATGCACTACAAAGGAGGTAAAATCCATCATTATACACCAAATACAAAGCGCACTATATAAGTAGCATGGTAGTGTTTTTGATTCAGCCCTAAAAGAGTGACTGGAAGTATCTAAAAATGCTAACATGTTAGAAATATTAATAATGCTAAAATTCTAACAATGGATGAAGCAGAATAAGAGGCTTACTATGCTAATAGTGATATATTCTATAGTCTATAGTCAGGCAAAATCAGTATTTTTTTATTTTCTTTAAGATCTATAGCCTAATAAACTAAACATACAGTAAGCTTCTGAGACGGTGAAATGAAAGACATCAGACATTAGTGTGCACTTCAAATTCAAGACATCTGCCAGCAATTATAACACTCAGCTATTACAATTAATAAAGATGACATGTCAAATATTCAGTCATTGCCTGGGTCTTTGGTTAACTGCTGTAACTGACTTGGCTACATGAAAACTCAATAATGTGATGGAGAGGCAATTTGCTGCAGCTCTCCATTTTTCTCTATGACCTTTTCCCAGATGTGTGTAATGTATGTGTGTGTCTCCTGGGGCAGTAAATAATACTGCAGAAGAATCTAGGACCTGTCAGTTCACCTGTGCTCAGCTCAGCACCGACCCCACACCACCCATCAACATCATCAACATAGGAAGGGGAGATTGATGTCCAAATTTGCCTCCTTTCGCCCACAAAAAACATCTCTCCGGTTCCACAAAATATGGAAACCATTATCCTTCACCTCCCAAATAATGCCAAGATATTCCATTGGATTCATCAAGGGAAGTTGATGGATGGAGGACATTTTAATTATCAAGCACCGATGTAGCACAATAAGCATTATCATTGTGAATGGATATAGGATATTTGATGAAATCATATAAACCCAATATACATACATTTATATTATTGGAACAGACAAACCTTTGCCCATGCATCTTCTAAATGTTAGTATCTTACTTTGGAGTTTAATATTTTCAGAATATTTTATTCATCTCAGGTTGAATTCTAATATGCACCGAATCAATCTCCGACAAGGACTAAAGTAAGCTTATGAATAATTTATGAAACCTCAGCTACGGAACCGCAAAGTTGAAAATCTTACAATGAGCTCTCGTGTTAGAAAGATTAAGTGAAACTGACCACATTTTGGTGTTGTAGGTGTGGAATCCATCCTGGTTATTTCTATTCTTGTTCTATTAACAGACCTCACACCCACACGAGATCATTGATTAAGCCAATTCAGTGGTTAAAAAGTCCATTAATGAAGGGCGCACAGTCCAAAAACTGTTAATTTCTTTGCCCCATTCAGTGAACCTGTCGTGCGGCCCGTGCCTTACCCTCTAAGAATAGCAGGCGCCAGAGATGAGAAGCTGCAGCTGTTCTTTCTGAATCTCATTTACCTGCTGTCATGTCCCTGCTCTGAGACCACACCGGTAATTAATAGAAGCCTTTTTTTCTCAGGCATCTTCTGAGCCACCTATCCAGCCACTTTCTCAATAGGCAGCAGAACGGGTGAGACAGACAGCAGTTGTTCTCAAGAGAGACTCCTGCTAAGCGTGTAGTTTTTCAGAAAGACTGCTGAAAAATTGAAGAGAGCGTGGTCACTAGTTTGGAGGAGAAAATTAAAAGCATCCATCCAGAGAGGAGCCAGCAGTGTTGTTTTATTATTCATTGATTGATTTTAGGCCTCTGCATGTGTTGGCTGAGGCTCTCGGATGACTTCCTGGCCTTAAAAGCTAAAAACCCGCTGCAGCCTTTTTAATTGATGAAATGCATTCTTCATAGAATGTAATCAGATGCAATAAATAAATAAATAAATAAACCTTAATAGCACCATCTGATTTGGAGGGCTGAGCTCAGGGCCTTGTGCTATTTTCTTGTCTGTTCTGATCTTTTATATGGCATGAAATATGAAGGGCTGGTCATGTTAAATATTCAGATTTATTTCAGAACTGTTTTGCCTGCATCGCTTCAAAAATTGAAAGACTCCTTTATACTTCAGCATTGAAGCCTCTTTGTGTATCTGTGTCATGATGTAGAGAGGAGCTTTATGGGTATGCATACCATCCAGAGACACACTGATGGGTTAACATGGCTGTGTATGTATTGTGTTTAAGGGCAGGGTCAACATTTTAGTTTCTGATACAGGTGATTTTGAGGTGAGGAGGTGAGGTGTCTAATTGTGTACCCAAAAACACTGTGATGACACACATGACCTTTCTTCTGCAGGTTTCATTAAGGGTTTCAGAGTATTATTGGCAATATAATTCTTTTGCCTGACTGCCAACTTGGCATCACTCCAATGCAGCACTATAATGAGCATAAAGCATCTAAAAAAGTGCTGATGTGAAGCAAGATAATGGATAGAGAGAAGGGTTGAGAGCTTCAGAACTAGTGGAGTATTCCCATTTGCTCATTTCCTGGCCAAGTACAAATAGCAAAGTCATTACCTTGTGACCGTTACCCCAAAGGGGCAGCCTATAAAAGGTCCCCGCTCCATCAGACAGCACTCATAAATCATGTCAATATCCATACTTTATTGAGAATGAGGATCACTTACAGTATTAATAGTGCTCCCTATTGATGATGAGAATCACTCAAGGGCTGATACTGTCCTTTATTGAGGATTAGATTCACAGGTTCTGACACTGTTCTTAGTTGAAGATAAAAAAATAAAAAAATAAAAAACATTGCTCAAAATGATACTCTTCTCCATTCAAGATAACCTTCACTCAGGATGCTATTGGTCTTTTACTGAACATAAGAATTGCTTCATTTTCTAATATCGTTTACTACTGAGGATAAGAATCACTCACCATTCTGATACTGCTCTCTATTGAGGAATCACAGACTACATGGGCCACCATAAAGCAACATTAGATTCTGTAAAATCTGTCTAAGCTAGAAGACGAGCTCCATGTCACTGCTTCACAAATGTCCACAAGGGACACTCATCTTCGTGCCTCTCAAGAGGTATCCATAGCATTGGATGGCATCTCATTGAACAAAGCACCTCTTGACCTCTGAAATATGCTTCCGCAATCAGTTCCTTTACCCGAAGGTCCAAACAGTCGTTAGACAGCGGAGCCTCGTTCTGGTGCTCCCCAAACCAAACAAACAGCTGGTCCGCATTGTGCTTGAGAGCCCTCACTGGACACAGGACTGGCTTGGGAACATTCTCATCTGTGAGTTCAGATAAGTTTATTAATATATTAATATACCGCACTGTCAATATCTTTGGCAGGAATGCTGGGTTAGGCCACAGTGTGACATTTTTAGACCTAGGAGGAGAGGCTTCTAGTCAACTCTGCACAAGATTCCAAAATATCATTCACACTTCAGAATAAGGGATTTATGCCCAGTGTTTTGTGCCATAGTGAGAAAACTTTCCACTTGCTTGCATCCAACCAGGCATACATAGACCCTTTGCAAACATGTCAATATGTTGGGGTTGCTCCCAGAGGCTAGATGCATAATTTCAAGGTGTGTGGTCTGCTTTGCAACACTGACCTGTTTATCTGGGATTGCAGGTCAGGTCTGATGGGTAGCAGGAACAGAGGGCCCTTCAGAATGGGGAGATCAACACAGATTAGACAATACATCTGTCTCTCGGATGTGCCGTAGCATCATCCGCAGCAGCAGTAGCACCTAAAACTTTAGATTTCGCCAATCATGTACCAACACTTGAGCTAAAGTATTTGCCTCTTTGCGTTCTCCAAGATACATGAAGCCTGCCACCTCATCTTTTCTGCTGCTCATGCTACATGACAGCTAAAAACCTTCAGATAAAATCATTAAATGCCCTCTCAAAGATGCCCATGATTGATAAGTGATGACTCGTGTCAGCCTTTTGGCCTCTTGAGTAGTTGGGGGTAAAGAACTTTGCCTAAAGGCATGAAAGTGGCAGTAGTACAAACCCTCCAGACCAGATTCTGCTAGTCCATATGAGCAAGTGGGGCAGAGCCCAAGCATATACTGTATATCAACCATTCAACAAATGTTAATCTTCATAAAGACCTCATTCATGACCCGATTCCATGGAAATACTAATTACCTCTTCTGAATGACCAACCATTTCTAGAACTCCATAGAGTTATTATTGAACCTAGTAGTCAAATATGGGAACTAGAACAAGTGCTAACAGAGGCCCATTGGAGCAAGAAACACTGTTTATGAGTGAGGGAGGGTCAGAACTGTTAATGATATGATCTATTCTGTCTTCGTCTTGCACATCGAGACACCTGCTGTATCGAACCCAGCTGAATTTCTTTTAAATAATCCATTTGGAAGTATGTTATCAAAATGAACACTTCCATCTTTTTAGTCCGTAGACTTCAGTCCTTTTCCTGATTAGAAAGGATGTGATTAATAAGTGTAATATACACTGTTATATAGTTAGCTGTATAACTAGCAAGGTTTTTAGTGGGGTGGGGGGTGGGGGGTTAGCCGTGTGACAATGTCTTACATCATCATTATCATCACCTTTATGCCTTTCTATGATTACCATTTGCATTAAATTATAGTACTGGAGCTCAGCTCCACTTGTCATTTACATAAACCAAAAGCTCCCTTCTAATTTAACCCCTGCTTTTAGTCTGTATACAGCAATAGTTAATTAAAGATTTAAAGGTCACTTGACTATTACATGTATTCTGCGAAAGTACTTTCATACATTTGAAATATGCCACAAGAGGTAAGCATGAAATATTCTTTAAAAAATTATGTGATTTCTGTAGTTTTTCTATTTTGGTCTTTATATTTTTTAGATTTTTAACTGCAGTTCATTCCATGTTAAATATAAGGTTGTTTGTTTTTTGGAAGTGTATAAGATAAATAGGATCCTCTTCAAATCATCCTCAAGGTTTTATTTGTAATTTTATTATTTGAAGAATTTACACCAATTCAACTGCATACTGTAGGTGGAACAAAATGTAACACATTTGTAGGGCAACCCAAAATGGATGACAATAACTCAAAGTAATAAAATGTGTAATACATTGTTTAATTAGTATGTTTGCCTCGCACCGCCAGGGTTGGGGTTTCAAGTCCCACCTCTGCCTTGTGTGAGTGGAGTTTGCATGTTCTCCCCATGCTTCGGGGGTTTCCTCCGGGTACTCCAGTTTCCTCCACCAGTCTAAAGACATGCGCTGTAGACTGATTGACATTTCCAAATTGTCCGTAGTGTGTGAATGGATGTGTGTGATTGTGCCCTGCGATGGGTTGGCACACCATTCAGGGTGTTCCCCAACTTGTGCCCCAAGTCCCCTCCCTGGGATAGGCTCCGGGCTTCCCTGCAACCCTGTGTATAATAAGTGATACAGAAAATGGATGGATGGATGGATGCATGGTCATAATTTCTGCTTTCATCCCCAGAAAGAATGCTCATGTTTCACCTTTTTTGGAGGCTTTTCATCAACAAATTTCAGATTAGCTCATCTGCCCATCATTCCTCATCACTAATGGTAATGCTATGATAATAGCATGTGTGTGTATATGTGTGAAGGCTCAGATGACAGCAAGAATTTAGCACATGAGTCTTGATTGCATTATATAACATGTTATTGAGCTCACAGGGAAGTCCCAAGTACTTTATGTCATGCATGATGAATTTAAATCGATATCCTGCTCTGAGTCTCCATGATGTGTCACTGTGGCTCGAGTAATCTGAAACAGCACACACCTATAAGCTTAACACAATCGCATACACATCCCATACATTGGCAAATCGATAAAGATTAATACAGCTTTTACTTTCTGTTGTGCAGTTCTTAATTAGCTCAGGATTGCAGCCACAATAATATAATATAATATAATGCAACTGCTGCACTTACCGTACTTAATGTCTCTCCAAAGCCACATCTGATTATAAATCTGTCCATTCAGCATGTAAATTATTAATGTCCCTGATGAAATCACTATTATCAATCAATAATAAAATATGCCTGCATGAATCCAATCTTGTGGCTAATGATACTATATGTTAGTTTAAAATATTGAAGGAATCATTTGAATTAAATCCAGCAGGCTGTCAAATGTTAATCAGCTTCATTTTAATTTAGAGTCTCATCATTATGTATTGGAGTTTGCATCTTTGGAGACTAAGCACCATGTTTTATTTTCTCTCCAGTCCACGAGGGAAGTGCTCTTACTATTACTGTCAAGGAGACCTATGGCCCTGCCATTGTGGCAGTGTACTAAGGCCAGCAGAGACAGAGACAAAGTAAACAAAGAACAGGTCTAATAATAGCTGTGTGTAACCATGCAATTAGTGCAATAAGAGAGACAGAGTCGGACGGAAAGCGTCGAGAGGCAGCATGGGAAATTCTTCCAATCCAGCCGAATGGAAGGTGTGCAATAAGCAGTGCTCATCACTTCATGGGTGTTTCAGTCGTCTTTTGCTCGCAAGCACTCAAAAGAAGCAGGCGGAGAAGATGAGGGAATAGTGACACCACTGGTGGTGCCGTTCGCCAGTAATGAGGGGGTGTGCTGACAGAGAGCACGCAGGGGAACAGGCTTTGATTATGCAGCTCCACTGGTTCCCACTCATACACACACTGACCCACAAAACTAATCAGCCGAGCTGTCACATCTACCAACCCCGTCCTCACTAAAAACCACCAGCACTGGATTCCACTCAAAATCAATCCGGCTGTTTATTTTCAGTCAGCGAAAAGATAATTAAGCTGATGTTCTCATAAGAGCAAAACAAGGCTTTGGTGTAGATGATGCGCCATCCAAAGTCCCTTGGATTCCTGTAGGCGCCCTTTGGTGCAAAGCATTTGTGGACCATATGACTCTAAATGCTGCATTTGTGCTTTTACGGTGGAGGCATTTCATTTTAAAAGTACAGGAAGCCACGTTTTGGCAGTGGCTTGTGTAGCCAGCATGTTCTTTCCACAGTAAGAGCGCCAAGCCCCAGTATCCTGGAGCTGGATTTTGCAAGGTCAGCCTGTAGCATGAAGAGAGGACTGTAGGAGCAGCCTGTTGTGCACTCTGTTGCTCCGGCTTTCTCTTCCCCCACCTTTGCAGAGGCTCTTCATCATGCACACCTCTCAGTGGGTTTACAGCCACCTCCATTCGCCCTGCTCTCCATCAGACTGACAGAGCTCCAACTCGCTCGCTGAACCAGGCACTGCCTTTGTGTTAGCAAGGTTAGAACAGTCACGCTGACATTGCATCATGCAATACTTCAGGAACAGTCTCTGAACATCACACTTAATTGTATTTTTTCCATAAGCAGCCCCAGATGCTCATGCAATGTAGAATGTTAGCTTCTTATATATATATATATATATATATATATATATATATATATATATATATATATATATATATATATATATATATATATAAATCATATACCATATGTAAAATCATATATATATATATATTTGATTTGCATTCTATGTGCAACATTTTGGCACCTTTCCAACTGTGTTTATCACATCCTGGGGCCACGCACTGGCATCCATATCCATATTAAAAGTATGATTTGCAAGACTTTGTGTAATCTACTCTCTAACACCCTGAAGCCGACTCGCCCTATAGCTATCTTGAATAACAAATGTAGCTTCAGCCTATACCAACAACAACAGCCTTACAACAGACTTTGAACATAAACGCAAGAATTTTATACACCATTTCAAATGCATTACCATTTTTATGATTATTGTATTGCAGTATATGTATATGTAAGCTGTTGTATAACTGAAAACTTAGAAGAATTTGAAATTCGCCAAACTAAAGTAGAATTCATTACAAGGAATGTGTACAGTATGGATGTATGGATGGATGGATGGATGAATAGATGGATGTACAGTACTGTGCAAAAGTTTTAGGCATATGCAAAGAAATGCTGTAGAGCAAAGATGCCTTCAAATCAAAACAAAATTAGATGTTTCTACATTAAAAACAAAATACCATAAAAGCAGTAAACAAGCAGTAGTAAGTGAAACAAAAAAAAATATTTTTTTTTTTTAAAAATAGGGTGCCTAAAACTTTTGCACAGTACTGTATACGAATAAAAAATTCATTTCAAGGGATAAGCTGGAGAGGTTCTGTGTACAGTGTAACACCGAGACCTGTTGTTGGAGAAATCGTTTCTGAGGACCTCTGTTAAAAAATAAAATAAATAAAATAAATAAATAAATAAATAAGCATTGTGTTAATGAACATATACATGAGGGTCCTATCTGCAATACTGCACGGCACTCTAGTGGTCACTAGAGGAATATGTATGTGCGTGTGTGTGTGTGTGTGTGTGTGTGTGTGTGTGTGTGTGTGTGTGTGTGTGTGTGTGTGTGTGTGTGTGTGTGCGTGCGTGTGTGTGTGTGTGTGTGTGTGTGTGTGTGTGTGTGTGTGTGTGTGTGTGTGTGTGTGTGTGCATGTTAGGATAGGAATATCTGACAGTATTTACTTTGTGGGGACTTTTGGCTGGTCCCCACCGAGGAAAACTACTTTTTTATTTTAAACAAAACTGCAGTTTTTTTTTTTTTAAAAATAAGTAAATAAAAGAGCCCAAAGATTTCATTTTGTGTGTGTGTGTGTGTGTGTGTGTGTGTGTGTGTGTGTGTGTGTGTGCGCTTCCATGTGTGTTCTCGCGTAGGCATGTGCTTTTATACACAGGCAGTTGCGCTTATATCTTGAATGAATGCCTGACAGTAGCATCCAGATGGCAGACGAGCAATTTTCATTACTTGTATTGTTGAGCTCCACTTAAGTCATGAATCTAGTCTTACAAATCAATAAGCTTCTCATCTTATGGGACCGAGACACAATTTCTCTGAGAGACGTAATAGATATAAAAAGTGCTTTCAAACTGTATCAAAGACACTGATGATCTATTTCTTATGGCATAAGCAGGCACAAATAAGCATCAGAGACCTTTATGATGGCACAGAAATGGAGGAAGGAAGGAAGGAACTTTTTAGAATTGTTGTATAATTACTTACGATATATATACAGGACTCACAACACCCTCATTCCTCATTCACGCCCATTTCACTGAGTCTCAGTGAAAGATGTCTGTTTGCAGGAGCGATGAGTGTTATGTGTTTAGTTCTGTGCCGTCTGTGAGGCGAACACTCCATCGAGCTTCGTCTATTGACCTCTACAGGGTGTCCCAAAAGTCTCCATACATAGGGGACTATGTTTACCAGCACCACGCCGGTTGTGCCTTCGTCAGTGGATGTTGGTGGACGTCCACTTCTCGGTCGGTCCTCAACACTTCCAGTCTTTTTGAATTTGTTAATAAGTTCGGCGACAGTGTCGTGTGTGATGTGTTCGCCATGTTTCCTGTTAAAGTCCATCGCAACCTTGCGACAGCTTCCCGATCCAGCCATGAGAATGATTTCAATACGTTCTTCTGTCAAAGGCGTTCTTAAAGACTATCTGAAGAAACTATATTAAACTAAGTAGGAAGACATTTTGCTAAAAAAAAAAAAAAAAAAAGTGTTAATTTCTGTATGTGGTGTATGGAGACTTTGGGACGCCCTGTAGTTGTCTTTTTGCAAGTGGCTCCAAGGCCCAGAGCTCACATAGCATTAGATGTGAACATGACCATGAGCTTCTCTATAGCTCACATACTGTAGCTGGAGCTATACTCTAGGCAAACATGCTAAAACAGCTGTTGAGCCTTTATACAGAATAAATGTTATGCAAGGTTTACATAATGTGATGATAAAAAAAAAAAAAAAAAAACTGTACAAGGCAGTTGCAAAAGGGTTCCCTTTAATTTCACACACTCTTTAATCTCATGCCTCTTTAATGTGAATAATGGGACAAAATGCTTTCATTTGCCAGTTTCAGACCATAAAAGAGTGAATTTTGCCACATCCGTTGCACCTTTATAACCTTCTCCTCATTAGAAAAACGAGTGAGCTAAGCCACATGCCTTTAAGATGAACTGGAACAAAAAAGGGAGGTAGGTGGCGGAAAGCACCAACAATGAGGATGAAATGTATTTTTAATTAAATCCTGCCGGCCAGTTGGCCTTATCTCCCTGTTGTGAGAGCAGAAGACGTCTCCAAACGGCACATACCTTTCTACCTTTCTACCATAAAACAGGTATTAAAAAACGATAGCCCTCTTTCACAAGTCACTCTCATGAACATGACCTCATGAATGTGTTCATTCTTTGCTTTTTATTAGGTCGGTAAACAGCTCACTGTTGTGAAGTGCCCCAAGATGCCATTTCCAGTTCCAGTATGTCCAAACCCCCATAATATGCTAATGGTATGTCAAAATACTATACACCAGCACCATTTTGAGATACTATCTAATATGGCAGTATGCAGTTTTAGACAGCCATTCAGATAGAAACGTAGATAGAAAAACTGGAAAGTAGTGATTTCAATATCCTTTCCTTCACCTGACCATCACACCCATGTGTGCTTGTTGAACATCCTGTTCCAGATTTAATCCCCCCCGTTTGCTGTTACAATAACCTGCACTACTCTGGGAAAGTAGTGTGGTTGTGGGGATTTGTGTTCATTCAGCTACATGAGCATTAGTGAGGTCAGGCACTGATTGGGTGAGGAGGTCTGGGGTGCAGTCGGTGTTCCAGTTCATCCCAAAGGTGTTCAGTGGGGTTGAGGTCAGGGCTCTGTGCAGGACACTCGAGTTCTTCCACACAGGTTCAACAGTCCAAGAGGTCAAGAGCTTTTTTGTGCTTATTTATTTATTTTTTTGCAGAGAACTACTTGATTTGGCGAAATTGCAATTGCACGAACTTGTTTCGCACAGTCTTTCTCAGTGATGTTTGTTGGCAAATGAGACCTTTTAGTTGTACTCATGTTCAACGCATGTGAATCGAAGAGGGTTTTGGCTGAACGCGCGTTGTGATGATGTCACATGACATGTCTTGGCCCAAATCTGCAGTAATTTTGAAAAATTGCAAGCTCCTCCGAATATTGCTAACGTAATATCACAAAATCCTGGAGGGACTGGTTCAAGCACTGGTGGACATGGATAAAAGTGTCAGGTGGGGAAGGCTACAACTATTGCAGAATGATTTATGCAAATTCAGGAATATGCTGTATACAATGAAGAAAAAGGGGACCAGGAACTGATTCTTGAGGTCATCTTGAGCGAGTGAAAAAAAACATATAATTAGCAATTAACATAGTGCCAGAAATACCAATAGAAGTCAAGAGCCTTCTTAAGACCTGGTACAGCACTAAGGTCTTGTAGAATAAAAACATTAAGTGCACCAGAGACAGCAGAGTTTAGGAGATCATTACTAACCTACGAGACCTACTGTCTCTCTCCTTTATAAAGGATGGGCATCAGAATAGAAAGGATAATGGAGATCGTTGTTACAAGGTAGGTTGGTAATTGAAAAAAACTTAAAAAACTTTAAAAAATGGAGAATAGAAATGGATCTATAATTACATTCATAAGGGAGATGGCATAACCTGATTTGGCTAGCCAGAATTAGCTCTACTTATTGGAGTGCCAAACAATTATTCACTCACTTTAATTGATATCACTAATCATTATGTCATCCCCTGAATGACACTGATTGATGATCAGTTGCATAAGTAGATTTTATAGACATGGCTCTAACTAGTTTTCTTTTTGGTCTATATGACCCTTTCCTCACCCCTTTGTTTGCCAGGAATTAATTTGCTGATAGATTGGTTTGTCATTTCAATCTTTGACATTTGGCTTGGCTCATCTCTAAAAGCCCCTTAGCTTGTTGAAAAATCCTCTCCAACAAGCTAATCATTTTACCAAATGGAACCCTGAGCTGTACACGATGACATACTGATTCGTCTGGATTATAAACAGGATACCGGAACAGTCAGTTTTATACACACACACACACACACACACACACACACACACACACACACACACACACACACACACACACACACACACACAAATTTCCATCACTGGATGGGGGTCAGCAGGTCACTGGCATTATATAAAAGGCCCACACACATCAACTGCATGCCGATAATCAGACAATGATGACTTGGGAGATGGCATTGGGAAAGTCGCTCAATGAAGAAACATCATGTATTTGTTACAAATAAAAGCAAGCTATGTACAATGTGCATCATGGACCTCCTAAAGGAATCACTTAAGGGCATGCGATGTAGAGCTCTAGGCTAGAGGGAATCACAATAAATGGGTAGTAATCAAGGCAAATGACTACAGAATTCCACCCACAGGAATGAACCTATTTGCATACAGAGAGGGTCATAAAAAAGCAAAAGAAACGATATAACAAATATGGATCTAGGCACAAATCTAACGTGTTCTACAAGTGTAACAAACAGTACTGTATAATGTAATATAATATAAAAACTCCATCTGAGCTTTGGTTATTCTAAGAAGGTGAAGGAAAAACATGAAAAATGCAGAGAAGTACCGTTAATTATACATTCAATTTCATCAAACAGTAAAAAGGCTGCACAGCTAACCCTGCTGTCACATGCACATTATTTAAATACTGCCAAAGTGGGAGGTGGAGATTGACAGGCAGGGAGTGAGAAAGTAGAAAGAGAAAGGAGAGCGAGAGAAAGAACACAGCAGAGAGCCCTTCCATGATAACGCAAACGAAAAGAGGAGCAAGGCCTACGATGAAAGTGCAGACGTGGCAACTATTTTTTAGGAAGACATGAGCCTCAGATCTTCTAGAATAAGTCACAGTAGCAGTAGCACTCACTGCTAGATAAAGAAAAGCCTCTGTGAGCCTGACACACTCTGTCAATGAACCAGGCTCTGTGAAAGTATGTAATCCATAGAACACTACCTGACAGGACAAGACAAGCAGGTTCACTGAAACTGGACAGGTAAAGATTGGAAAACGTCACCTTGTCTTTATCTTAAACTGTCCAGTCTGGGTGAGCTTGTACCCACTATAGCCTCAGACTCCTGTTCTTGGCTGACAGGAGTGGAACCTGATGTTATCTTCTGCTGTTGTAGCCCATCAGGTTTCAAGGTTCAGTGTGTTATGTGTTCGGAGATGCTTTTCTGCTCACCATGGTTGTAAAGAGTGATTATGTGAGTTACTATAGCCTTCCTGTCAGCTTGAACCAGTCTGGCCATTTTCCTCCGAACGCTCAAATCAACAAGAGAACTGCCGCTCACTGGAGGCAGATGTCAATTGTCAATAATGACAATTTACACCGATCATCCTGTTCAAAAGTTTACACCCCCCTGGCTCTTAATGTATCGTGTTGCCTTCTTGAGCATCAGTGAATGTTTGCACCTTTTGTAATAGTCGTGTACGAGTCCCTCAGTTGTCCTCAGTGTGAAAAGATGGATCTTAACATCATATAGACACAACTGGAAAGGGGTCAATTATGCAGAAGATGTTGGAAAAGCAAAGAATGTGCAGGACCTGGAGGATTTTTCTGAAGAAAAGTGGGCAGTTTAACTGCTCAGGACAAACATGGGACTCATGAACAATTATCACAAAACATAAAAACATGATTGTTGATCATCCAGGTAACAACACACAGTATTAAGAATCAAGGGTGATCCCAATTTTTTATTTATTTATTTTTTAAAACAATTAACATTTTGCAGATTCTGCAAGACTTATGACCTCAACTTTAAGTGTCATTGCTGAGCTGAGAATGACACACCACCTAAATAATATCTCATCTCAACAGTCCTATGGTGGTCCCTTTCCATTGATGGACAGAGTAGAAGTGGCTGAAGAATTGAACATAACAGTAGATTGGTGACATTGATGATTGGTAATATTATAACTAGGGATACCTAATAAAGTGCTTCTTAAATGTAAAATAAGCTGACTTACTGGAAAATCAGCTACAATAGGGTCCCTAAAAAGTCCTGACTGTTGAGACAAAACACAGCTACACTATGCTCATTAAAAGCCTTGCACCTTTTTTCAGAAATGTAGTATGAGTCAGAATTTACACGGTGCTGTTCAGTATAAGTAAAAGGAAAAACAATAAAAGATAAAGCAGCTGGCATCATTTCATCTTCCTGGTGTACAGTAGGTGGGGATTACGGCTGAAATTCCCTTCAGGTGAATTTACCAGTTCGCTGATTTATAACGAATGTTTCTCATTCGCCTACTGAATTCATTTCACACATGCACACTCTGACCACTGCGCATAAAGATCATTTGTGTAAAAGTACAATGTGGAGTGCAGGCAGCTCAGCGGTTTCCTGTATAACCTCACAGGCAAACTGCAGTGATAAACTGAGCTACAGCAGCAACGACAGGGCAAGGTGGCAAACTGTGAAGCAGAACAATACGCTTATATCTTCCGGTTTCTCACACCTACCCACAAACCCTCGCTCAACCCTCACACCTAAAATTCACTGCTCAGAGTAGGTGATTGGCACAGCTGTGATGCACAGCTGAGTGCAAACGTTTTGAAACCCTTAGGACAAAATGAAAATGACAGATGAATTGAATTTATGGCAGAGACCATTTGTAGGTTTTTATTAGATCATAAGTAACAAAAAAGTGATTAAGACATTTTTAGAGTATGTATGTATGTACTGTATGTACATACCCCATTTCCATAAAAGTTGGGTTTTTTTTCTAAAATGCAATAAAAACAACAAAAAAAATGTGATTTATTAACTCTCTTGAACCTTTATTTAACTGACAAAAGTACAAAGAAAAGATTTACAATGTTTTCACTGACCAACTTAATTGTATTTTGTTAATGTAAACATAAATATAAATATTACTACCAACTGAAAAGTTTCTTTGCCTTTATAAATGCCTTCTTCACATCAGGTCTGGAGACTGAGAGAGCTAAGATTCACACATCAGCAGTGTCACCCTCATGGTAGGGTGATTTTTTGCAAAAATGTGGGCATGCTGTGCATCATTTGGACGCAAGAATCACTGACACCTCAAAGCAACAGACCAAAGAATTACTTTTCACAGGAGAAAGCAGCAGTTAAGGCAGGCTGGCGAGGTAGGTTTACTGTTATTACTCTAATTTAGAGTATTATGTATACACATGCCTTAACCTGAGTTCAGTTTTAGAGTTAAACGACAACATCTATGGAGCAGGGAAATCTAGTCTCATATATATCTCATAAACTGCAGTCTTATTTTTAAAAAAAATTCATTTTTTATGTGCCAAGACACAATTATAGTGTGTACAACAACCATGTACCCAAATTATAGACTGAAAGTAAATTATTAACTTAAAATAAACATTTTAGCTTTACTATGTCCTTAATGACTTCACGCCATTATCATGGATGCATTACCATCGTGCATTTGCTAATTCTATAGTGTACCCTGAGGGGGTTAAACATGTTTTCTTTGATTCGATGTTGATGCTAACTCACCCTTGTGTGGCCCTCACTTTTTGCTCCCACTGGGGGTCTTCACAAGGTCAAACTGACCCAGTACATAACTGGGGGTCTATAACTCCCTTATACAATATTGATCACAAATCTGTGTAATATTTGAAATCTATCTCTGCAAGATCACTTTTAACAACGAAAGTGTCGTCTGTTTTTGTGGGATACAAGCAATGAATGAACATAATCAACACATTTGTAGCATAAATTAAGTGAAACAATGTTTTCATGACTATATTGAATAGCTATTGAAGTTGTGTTTGTTACTCTAAAGTTTTATCTCTATCTGGTTATATTCAGAGTAGTATTGGCTATGACGACTATAGATAACAAATAGAAAACACAAGAAAATCAAGTTTGCATTTTTTTTTTTTTTAAATCATTAATGCTTAGATAAAAATGGAAACTGGTTAATCAAACCCTCCTGAACTCAGTTTCTTCCTCATGGTGTGTTAGTTTCACCTGTACTTGCTGCAGTCACTTGTGAGAATCAACTTTGAAATCTTAACAGCAAAATTGCACCTTGAGATTAATCTGTTATCAGTTTATTTGGCATTACAACAACACCAGATTGTTAATTATACAGATTTAACAGGTTCAGACTGTTGGCTAGAGTGTATTTGCTTGTGTGAGGAAAACACCAAAATTTCAACTGAAGCAGAATTTCTACATTGTAAGTATATGTGAAACCAGTGAGAAATGCTTATAGTGTACTAAAAGAAAAGACACTTGAGACATGAGTGTTGAACAAAAAAGATACTTTATTGAAAAAAAACTTAAGAGCAAAAAACAAAAAAAACATGCAATACAGCTATTATAAACCTATATTAACGTATACATTTATTAAGTTGGGTTGTTATTTACAGATAGTAGTACAGTAAACAGTAATTCTCTTAATCGTCAGTGTGACTTTTTTCCGTTAGGTGATGTTTACAATTTATGGAAGGAGTCTTGGTTACAAGTGCTCTCAGTCGCAGTTACACTTTCTGAACTATAAACCATTAAATTGTGAGACGTTTTGTTAATTGATAAGATAATCATTGTTATGGTTGGCGAATAGCTCTGGTATAAGCAGAGTTACACCCTCTAGGGGGGAGGGGGGGGCGTTGGTTAGGGGTCATACATTAATTGTGTCGGTGAGTTATTACTTAATCTTAAAATACTTAATCTAAAAAACTTGATATATACATATATACATATTTACATAAATACACCATACTTCAATGCTGATTTGATTAACCTACACATTTAATCCTTATAAATTTGATTAATTAATTAATTAACCTACACATTTTATCCATATAAATTTTATTAATATACATTATTAACTATAAATTAACTTAAAAAAAAAAATAATGCTGGAGTCTAGAGCCTACAGGTGAAATACTTAGTGCAAATAAAATAATAATATTAATAACAACAGTAATAATAATAATAATAATAAGAGTAATGCTGGGATCTAGGTATTAAATACTTACCACTGATACTTACTACACATTTTTGATGAGTTGGTGACTACGAGGTGGTGAGTATGAGTTGGTGACTACGAGGTGGTGAGTATGAGTTGGTGACTACGAGGTGGTGAGTATGAGGAGGTGACTACGAGGTGGTGAGTATGAGGAGGTGACTACGAGGTGGTGAGTATGAGTTGGTGACTACGAGGTGGTGAGTATGAGGAGGTGACTACGAGGTGGTGAGTATGAGGAGGTGACTACGAGGTGGTGAGTATGAGTTGGTGACTACGAGGTGGTGAGTATGAGGAGGTGACTACGAGGTGGTGAGTATGAGGAGGTGACTACGAGGTGGTGAGAGTGAGGTGGTGAGAGTGAGGTGATGACTACGATGTTTTGAATTTCATAGCTCTCTCATATACAATGAGATCAGACTCGATAGGATTTGGACGGGCCTCATAATAAATTCTTCCTCCTCAACAGGATCCACACGCTGCCTTCTACTAGGAGGGGCTTCTTCGTTGTCCTCTTCATCCCTCCTCCTCCGGCTTTGGACAGGAATCAACAGGTGGCCTACAACATAAGGTTGACCAACCACCCAGTCATCTATGTCGACCATGACGCGAAGATGGGACACAGGAGTAACAGAAGGGGTTGGGCTCGTCGCAGTGGACGGTCTTCTTATAGGAGATGGCGTCCTCACAGGGGTTGGTCTTCTTATAGGAGATGGCGTCCTCACTGGGGTTGGTCTTCTTACAGGAGATGGCATCCTCACAGGGGTTGGTCTTCTTATAGGAGATGGCGTCCTCACTCGGGTTGGTCTTCTTACAGGAGATGGCGTCCTCACTGGGGTTGGTCTTCTTACAGGAGATGGCATCCTCACAGGGGTTGGTCTTCTTATAGGAGATGGCGTCCTCACTGGGGTTGGTCTTCTTACAGGAGATGGCGTCCTCACAGGGGTTGGTCTTCTTACAGGAGATGGCCTCCTCACTGGGGTTGGTCTTCTTACAGGAGATGGCCTCCTCACTGGGGTTGGTCTTCTTACAGGAGATGGCGTCCTCACTGGGGTTGGTCTTCTTACAGGAGATGGCGTCCTCACTGGGGGTGGCCTTCTTACAGGAGATGGCGTCCTCACTGGGGTTGGTCTTCTTACAGGAGATGGCGTCCTCACTGGGGTTGGTCTTCTTACAGGATATGGCCTCCTCACTGGGGTTGGTCTAATTATAGGGGATGTTGTTCTTAAATGAGATGAGAATCTCAATGGAGATGGGCTTCTCAAAGGGGGTGTGACTCTCGAAGGGGGTGGGCTTCTTAATGGAGACAGCCTTAGTAAAGGGGATGGGCTTCTCAAAGGGGGTGATCTTATAAAAGGCACCTCATTATCACCACCATCTTGCTCCTCCTCATGCTGATAAGGTATGTAGACATCATCCTCGTAGTCACGCAGCTCGGTGCTGTAATAGAGCTCGTCAGCAGGAAACAGTGAGTCAAAATCACTCCGTCTTCCTGTGTCAAAAGAGATGAACAGACAGTGAGACACATCTGCATGTCTCGCAAAAGGAACCAGAAAATCCTCACTCTAAACAGTCCTTTGCACAAAATGTATTTACACAAATTAACTATAAATTACTGTCCTCTTCCTATAACGGTGCATACATCCTCAGTGTTTATGTTATAGCTGCATGTAGAGGTGTTAGATACGGGTGTCACGGTGTCACAACTTCACTATTAGTCACGGTAACTTTTTTCCCCCCAAAAAAAACAGAATAAAATACATTTCTGTCTATTACTTTTTTTTTAACTGATCGCTAATGGTTCTTATCCCTTTTGTGTCCATCTGTGGCTCGCCGAAAGCTCTTCCCACCCTCTTTCTCCTAAATCACACAACTCCTAACTTTATTACACACGACGGCTATGAAGAACAAAGCATCACTGACCAGAATTAAACCAAACAACTTTATATTTTTGCCTAAGCAGCTCTGCACACTGCTCAGATTTATTATTATTTATTTATTTATTGCCTTTCCTCACAGCAGCTCTCTCTCTCTCACTCTCTGCTTATAACATCTTGACCAACACTTTTCGTTCTCAAAAATATCTTAGAAACAAGAACAATTAGGAAATTTCATCTGTTTGTTTGCTTTTGTTAGATATACATAAAGATGGCCAAAGACAATTCTGTACAAAGAATAAATATCTCCTTCAGCTTTCACCACCGGCTTGTGTGATTTTAAAACCGATTAAATACCATGATCCCGACCATAAAACCAGTTTTAAACTTAGTTATCACACACTGAACATTTCTAGAAATGTTTCACTAAATGTTTTAACTCTTTCGCCTATTGTAACACTGTTTGTAATTTAATTTCTGCCCAGTTTAACACATTATTCTTTCCTATTAGTTGTACTACAGCAGTTGCTGAAACACACAGATGAACAACTAGATAATAACCTAAGACGCATTTCATGTTATTGTGAGAATTTTTTTTTTTTTTTACCTGTTTTAACACGGTTATTACTTTCCGGAGTCTCTATTCACTGTTTACAGCCCGATAAAAATCACAAAAACCCTGAACACTGAAAAACAATTATTTAGCAATATTAGCTATGCTAACTAGCCGGCTAGCTAACCTTAGCTTCGCTAATGTTCCTCCTCAGCGTAACTACTCGGCTTTAATAAACTTTTAGTAAACTTTAAGAAAAAATATCGGACTTTTCTAACAAGATAGCAAACACATAACAAGCGCTAACAAGCCCGCTAACATTAAGCTAATTATTAGTTTTCCTAAACCATTAGCCGAATGGTTCATTTCTGTCCATATTAACATTTCTAAAAATAATAATAATAATAATAATAAAAAACATTAACAGTTTTCCTCTTTCCTGTTCGTTTCCCTGTAATTTGCTTTAACACATATAATGACATTTTAAGCGCGTTTGCCTGTTTAAACACTCTTAAAACTGTCTGCAGTGTTGTAACCGTTATAGCTATAATACTCAACAGCAATGTGCTAATGCTAACAGCTGGTTCTCTTAGCTACAGGTCCTCCTCAGCATTAACTATTTCACTTCATCCAATTTTTCTGACAAACCCGTTAACTTTACGCTGATTATCATGGATGTAAAACGATTAGCCAAACATTAACGAACACATCGCTTTTTCCAAAACCCTCTTAACGCTGTTAATGATATTCCTGATCGCGTTTCCGTCTGTTTAGCGCTATTGTGACCACTTTTTTGTAATAACGCGGTGTTTAAATCACTTGTCGCTTAACTGAAAACGAGAAAACTCGGTAACTCACCGTTCCAGGGGTCGTACAGTCCGCTCCATCCGGGCTGAGGGTCTTCCTCCTGGAGCTCCATCGCCTCTTCGAAGTTCAAGGTTGACGATGCAGAGGTGTTGCAGGAATAATCCCAGAGGTGTTGCAGGAATAATCCCAGAGGTGTTGCAGAAATAATCCAAGTGTTGCAGAAATAATCGCAGTGTAAAAGTCGCACGTCTGATCCCGAGCTTGCTTGAAAGTTTTTGAAAATAAACATTCCAAAGATTTAAACACAAACATTCCAAAGATTTAAACACAAACATTCCAAAGCCCGGCCGCAGTGTCCTGTGACGTCACAGAGGTAATAGTGACGCGCTCTGTTTTGTCAGGATCCCATTATTCATTCACTCTTGAAGATATTATATTATATCATGAAAATAAAAATCATGGCTGTAAATATCTGAGCTTTTTTTTACATTTATTTTCATATATAATTTATTACAATTTATTTACATAATATGTTTTATATATATATATATATATATATATATATATATATATATATATATATATATATATATATATATATATATATATATAATTACTTGCACTCAAAATTATACAAACAGAACAGAAACATCCCTAAACAAGATCCAGGATGTCAGCATGTGCTGTGTGGACTGAGCTCTCAGCATGGCCTTGTATGCTAAACCAGTTGTTAGCTGATTGCTATTCCTGAATTAAATGTGTTCATTCAGCCTTTGTTCTTTTCTTTTTCTGAAAAGAACTTGGAGGCAGAAGAAGAATTAAGTGATAATGCACTCGCTTAATAGATACCAGGCCAATTATCAAACACAACCTTAAGTGAAAGCTCAATATAATAACACAAATTGAAAGGTAGTGTTTCCACATTGTTGGCAGCCATGAAATCCCAATTTAACACAGTATGTCCAGGATACAGAGAGCTTATCATATTGATAATTTAATAGTAATTTTTTATAACAGGTGTATTATTGAGTGTATTATAGCAGGAACACTTCAATGAATTTTACAGCTTTCCCTCTCCTGAAATGTCTCACCCTTGAAGGAAGAAAATGGTGTCGAGAGAGTGTGTGGTATCAGAGACACCCATGGCCACTTTCTTTTTTGGTCAATTGTCTTTATGTTAGCTGAGAAGGCCTGGAGCACAGTCGGTGTTGTGAACTCTGTGCCACTTGAGTTCTTCCACACCAACCTTGGCAAACCATGTCATCATGGAGCTTCCTTTGTTCCATCCACTTGTTTCTCCCCAGGCTTTTCCCAATTAAAATTTTCTCTGCGTTAGCCTCTGGGTGCACTGGGGACCAGAGACCCTTCCCCCCGCCACAGGGGACTCCCCTGTCCCAGGCCGCAGAATAACTAATGCAGAACTTTGTATATCAAACAGGCGTCTGCTTACCTTTTCCTACATGGAGCCGGTACCCGCAGTCAACAGGCCGGCCCGGGGGTCCAGGCCCCAAGCCTCACCCAGGTCCCTGTTCGGGCGCCAATAATGTGGCATTTTCTGCCACTGGATATACCGTAGACACTACACAAAACACTCTAAATTCAATAAAAAATAATCCTCAAACAGATACGCAAAAATCAGATTTATTGCCCAGAAACAGCAGCCAACATGAGATCAATTCAAATGAGACGTCCCAGGAATGACCCCATCTACCCTGAGCTTGGTCTCTATTTATACTCTTTTCCCCTCCTTCATAAAAAACAATTTCCCATTATGTTTGGTTTTCAGAAAATTCAGCCACCATTGTTTTCAGAAAACCAGGTTTTTCAGCCACCATTAAAACCAGGATTTTCAAGGTGAGAAGAAAAACAAATACACTCTCCTCCTGGTTCTCCTCCTTCTTTCCTTCTTGCCCCGCCCCTTATAAAAGACCTCTGTGGCCCAATTTACCAAAATGTCTACCAGCAATCAAGACAAACTTTTCTCTGCGTTCTCTTCTTTGGTCATCATATTAAACTTTTATTCTTTGCTTCAATTTGATCTCTTTTCATGGGTAAGTGTTGTTTTTATGTATTACATTTTCTGTGCATGATTTTAACATATTTTTGTGTTTTACACGCTACTTAAAGCTCTATTATAATCTAAGTCTTGAGATTACACATATTTGCTAGGATTCTAAGGTTATGCTCACTGCTATAGGATTATGCTTTCATAATGCTTTTTGCATGTGTATATATTTATTTACAATACATAAAATATAATATAATATAATGTAATATAATGTAATATAATATAATATAATAAAATATAATATAATATAACATAATATAATATAATGTAATATAATATAATGTAATGTAATGTAATGTAATGTAATATAATATAATATAATATAATGTAATATAATATAATATAATATAATGTAATGTAACACGTGTTGTTTTTTCCCCCATTTTCCTAGCCTCTCATGCACATGCGTTATCGGCTGCAGTTGTTATGGCTTCATCACGAACTGACCTCGACACGTCCCGGGAGCTCCTCGGCCACTGCACACCACCACACGGCAAAGGGCCTGTTTTTATATTATTCTACTTCTTAATAAACTACACTACGTTTTTACCTGGTCTTCTGTGTTTCTTAGTTATATTTTAGGCAAATTAATTACCACACTTACACATACACTCACAGACATACACACACACACACACACACACACACACACACATACACACATACACTCACAGACATACACACACACACACACAGAGAGAGAGAGGCCAGATACACATTCCTGTTACTCAGTGTTCATTCCTGTTATTAAATTGTTTTTCTCTAAAAAATAAAGTTAATCCACTGCTTTCCTCAATTGTGTCCATCATTTATCCAACAGTTTAATTAATTACATGATAAAAAAAAAAATTAAACCTGAGGTTTAGGTCTCCTTTGAGAAATGGCTTTGCATTTCTTTTTAAAAATACACGTTGTGTGCATATATAGTGATTTTTTTGTGATAAATATCAATTATTTAAACACATAACCAGCCATTTCTTTAAAATAAACACTTTTGTGAGGGAAAACAAAGAAATTAGTGACATTGCTTTTAAACTTGCTTTTTAAAAGACACATGATTTTTGGTAACAGGACTGAGAAAAATGCATCCATCTCCCACTTTCAAACCTTGTAAAAAATGAAATAAAGTTACCCGAGATTGACCAGTATACATTTTGAACAGTGAAATATGTGTGTTATTAGATTCAGTGTTGAAAAAAGATAAAAAATTAAGTTTAATTTTTAAAAGTTACAACAGGCAAATGTCACCCATTCGGTGGAATGGCTCATGTGTTATTACTAATGTTTAGCTTGTCTTGACTATTTGGTAGGCCATGTGAAGTTTAAAGGTGCATTATGCAAGATCAGTTGAAATAAAATTTGCACGATTAGGTCTTTAGCGGTTAAGGAGATATATAGAATTAAATCTGTGCCAAAAGTATTGAATGTAACTTTTCAAGAAACGAACAAAAACATACAATGAGAAAGAAGAAAAACACTCTGAAACTGAAAACAGTGAACTCAGAAGCAAAAATTGAATGTGGTCTTCAAATAAACAGCATTCTTTGTTAACAGTTTTCTAAGCCTGAGAATTTAATTCCAAGCACACCTGTGTCTCCTGTGTCTCTGTGTTAGTGTTAGCATTTTAGCATGACCTGTGGTGTTGTCCACTAGGCTGTAGTTTATAACACTAACAACATGCAAACTTCAGCTGTACTGTTTTCCTTTGTAATGAGTTCTCATGAGGTTTTCAGCTCTCTCACGATCAGTGTTAGCTACCTCTCATGCAGCGAACAATGCTAACTAGCTAACACACACATTGACGGCTAAAAACTCGTGAGAGCTTATACGGATTTGCCGCTGTGAGAACGGTCATGGGTGACTTTGCTGTCCTGCTTTTCTTTGTAATGAGCTCTCATGAGTTTTTAAGCATGACCATCACCTTTAGCTGTTAGCATAGTTACCATTTTTATGAAGGTGGTTCATCCAAAGCATTGGCTTACCTGGAGCAACATATTTAAAATATTTTGTCACTCAAAAGAGGTCATTAGAATTTCAATGTAATTTAAATGTATGGAGGACTTTATGATGATTAACATTTGTTGAATGGCTGATATATAGGGTGGGGCTGCCCCTATGCCCCACGTGTCCCTATGTATGAGCTGCCACTGGTAAAAACTGTCTGTCTACCCAATTCAAACACTTCAACTCATTATACAGATTGTGTTTACATATTTCTAGGAGCAACGTCACTAATTCCACATCCAACATCAATCCCTTCACAAGTAATAAGTTTCTTCATCATGGAAAACTGATACCGGTGTTTATTCAAGTTTTTCCACATTTCTTGCAATTTTTGTAAGCACAGTGTGTTTTTTTTTTTCTCACAGAAAAAGTATTTGGCTGTTATTTTTTTTCCCTGAACAGACTGAGATAGGGGTGGAGTGAAGGAATATTAGAGAGTGTCTATAAAATAACTGACAAGCAGTCCGTCACGGCCCACGGTTTTACAAATGGGTTTTTGTACTTGTGCTGATGCCATTGCTTAAACAATTATTTTTTGTATCATGTTCAACATATTTTCTGAGTTATTTGTACTCGCAGGAAATATTTTAAAAAATTACTATTGCATCTTCAAAGTAAGATTTATTTTATAGTTGGATTCATGATTGAGTACCACTGACTTTGTCAAAGCGACAGTTTATCATGATTAAGTAAGCTAGCTTCAGGTGACTGTCATATTAGCTTTAGCTTGCATTACATTACTTGATCGATTTATAACAAATATTTCGTTGTAAAGGTATTTTTGCCTCGCATGTCCGGGGTTGGGTGTTCGAATCTCACCTCTTCCCTCTGTACGCGGCGTTTGCATGTTCTCCCCGTGCTTTGGGGGTTTCCTCCGGGTACTCCGGTTTCCTCCCGCAGTCCAAACGCCTGCGTTGTAGGCTGACTGGCATTTCCAAAATTGTCCATAGTATGTGAATGGGTGTGTGATTGTGTATGTGATTGTGCCCTGCGATGGGTTGACACCCCATCCATGGTGTCCCCCGCCCTGTGCCCCGAGTTCCCTGGGATAGGCTCCAGGCTCCCTGCGGCCCTGTGTAGGAAAAGCAGTATGGAGCATGGATGGATGGAATGGATGGTATGTTTACTTAAACCATATAGCCCATTGCTTTCCCCAAGTTTCCTGTAGTTAAGATGCTTTCCAGAGCTCTAATTGACACGACTTCCTTCAGTCCGTGACTCAGAAATTGATTGAAGTGCATCATCTTTAAACCTGTACCAAGCCAGGATACACAGGGCAGAGACAGAGAAGTTGGGTGATGAGTAGAATCTTGTTTAGAATCTAAAACATCAGCATTTAAGCGCGTCATGTACAGGTGTAATGTACATGGTTTAATTAAGGATAATTTGGCTTGTAATCACTGTTCTGTATATGCAAATCTGTTATATAGTTAATACAGCTGGGAAACATGGCATCAGTAAGTGTAGTCACTAAAAATAAAGTTTAAAGTGATGCTTTACTGAGGAAGAATGTCTCAGTTGATAAATATATTAGCATTAATGGGACAGTATATTAGGGTGAGGACAGGAAGCAATGAAAAGAAACAAGGAGGCACAATTTAAGAAATGAAAAGCATGCTAAGATTCAATGAATTTTTATTTTTATTTATTTATTTATTTTTTTTTTTTGTGAAAATTAGTTGAACATGTTCCAGTCATTTTTCAGGGCAGACCAGCATCTCCCCATAGACTTCTACTTGATTCTCTCTCCTGCTAATGTGGTGGAAGCACCGACGTGGGAAAGCAGATAGCAACAGCAGCTGATTAGGTATATATATATCTGTGGTCATGCCAATACTTGGACTTCCTGCTTCTGTTTTATTCTCAAATAATTTTGCTGGTGCTTTTGTTGTATGTTTTTTGGACTGGTGACTTGTTAGGATAAGGCAAAACACAAACAAACATTTAATTAGCTTTTATTAATTTTTTAGGCGCATTTCCCGTTTTTTTCCATCCAGAGACCAGGTTGTCCATGTAAGATGGCATTCGTGACGTTCGTGTTCAAAAGGCAAAACATCTTTTCATAATGGCACCTGACGGGAAAAGAAATGGGGTCTAAAAACGTATACACTGTACATACATACAGAACATGCATTTTTTGTTTTGTGTTGTGGTTTTACTTTTTTAAACCTGTAGTACCTGTAGAAAAATATTCTCACACACAGTACTGTGCAAATGTTTTACGCAGTTGTGATAAAAAGCTGTAAAGTAAGAATGCTTTCAAAAACAGACATGTTAATAGTAGTCAGCCAACAGCCAAACTCAGCTCACGAGGTGAGGCTGCTGAAGACAGTTTACTGTCAAAACTCATACACCATGGCAAGACTGAGCACAGCAACAAGACAGAAGGTAGTTATACTGCATCAGCAAAGTAGAAATTTCAAGGCAGACAGGGGTTTCCAGATGTGCTGTCCAAGCTCTTTTGAAGAAGCACAAAGAAACGGGCGACGTTGAGGACCGTAGACGCAGTGGTCGGCCAAGGAAACTTACTGCAGCAGATGAAAGACACATCAGGCTTACTTCCCTTCACAATTGGAAGATGTCCAGCAGTGCCATCAGCTCAGACCTGGCAGAAACCAGTGGGACCCTGGTACACCCATCTACTGTCTGGAGAAGTCTGTGCAAAGAAATCCTGTAGAGAAAGATATTATTAATTTTGTTTCTACATTTAAAAAACAAAACAAACAAAAACATAAAGAGCAGTAAACAGTAGTAAATGAAACAAAGTCAATGTTTAGTGTGACGAAAAAAAATAAAAATTTTAATAAAAATAGTAGTCTCCATTACAATTAGTGCAGTTTTATAAGGAAATGAGCTGGTAAGTTTTATTGAGCATCTTGCAGAACCAGACACAGTTCTTCTGGAGACTTTGACTTTCGCACTCGCTTCTTATTTTTGCAGCAAAACCCAGCAGCCTTCATTGTGTTTTACAGTCTGAAAAGTGTCTCTTACGTAATATGCTGCTTTCTTTAATGACATGCAAACATTTTTCTGTAACATTTAATTTTGTGCTAGAAAACTAATGTTTGGGAATGTAAAATGTTTTTTGTACTGACTCGATAATGTAGACGTCATAAAATAAAACATCTATAACAAAGTTTGTACAAAAAAAAAAAAAAAATAGGGTGCCTAAAACTTTAGCACAGTACTGTACATACACACACATACGTGCGTACATCCATACCTACATACATGAAAACCTACCTGCCACAACCAGAAGGGGTTGGATTATATAATCCTCTCTTCCAGCCATCATCTTTTCTTTAGTTCTCCATTTCACTTAAGTCACATCTTCAATTTCAAACAATTAAGACACAAACCCAAAAAAATCCGACAAAGACAGCAGCGAAAAATATTATGAAGTGAAAGATATTCCAGTTACAAAATGGGTTTTCAACAATCTGTAGCTAAGAGGCAGCACTACTAAAAAAACAAAAAGTGGGGTTCATCTACTCAAATATGCTTCAATTACAATCTTATTAAAAATTAACAGCTTTATGGACACCCTGCGGCCCTGGGAACGGTCGACGCTGTCACTCAAAGATTGAAAGTTCACTAACAAAGCTACTTTAACAAGCCTCAAAGGCACGGCTTTCTCAGGCAGGGCTGACAAAGCCTCAGTCACTTTAGTGATCACTACTAATGGCCGTTTATTAATGTATGTGTTTTACACTCAATAAAACGTTATCCTTTGCGAATCGTAGTCATTTCAGTCCTTCAGGTTCACTGTGCTCTGCAAAAGAAGTGACTTGTGAAAGAGCTTAAAATAAACCTCTCAGTTCTAGAAATATCTGTAGACTGAAAGGGCTAAGTTGGTTTAGTGGTTTAGAAAAATGTTGTTCGGCATTCACCAAGAGTTGATCTGGAAAATATGTGGCTGTGCATGTGATCACAGATAACAGAATATGACAGTAAGTACTATAAGTGTTAGAAGCACTGTATTTACTGTATTTAATACATTTGAGTTTGGAGTCTATCCCCCAAAATGGGTCTTGCTGTGTCAGATTTGCAAATTGCTAAGATTTCGCTCACAGAGGCAGAAATATGTGCACAGGTGCTGTAGTCAAACCGCACATATGGCATAAATCATGCTCAGCGTGTAGTCTGTGACTGTGGCATCCCTACTCAGAGCCAGAATTCAGGGTGTAAGGATGATGTATAACTGATGAAAATGTCTTTCTGGCTCGATTTAAAGGTTTCCTAAAATATATATACATTGTTCTGAAGATTATCCTGTGTGTCTGGTTCTCCTGTCTCTTTAGTCTGAATGAAATTTCTCTCCCTTTATATTAGTTGGTTATGTTAATTTCCTCCTCCCAGTCCCATCGTTTTCCTTCTTTTGTTTTTACTGACACACATAAAGAGCTGACGCCAGAGGTGTGACCCATTTCTACGTACCATTTTGGTGTGGCAGCTCTCACATATTTCCGATACGATGACACACTGTTTAGATAACACCCACGTATCGGGCAGACATTCTAATGTCTTACAAGGGATGTACAGTATAATATACATTTCTAACGAGCTACTAGAGAAGTGTTAGAAATGTATGCCTCCACAACGACTCAGAGACTTATAGACTTATGGAAAACTTACAGTACTGTAATATTAAACACCTTCAGAAAATCCTATTCTAAATCTCAAAGTCTTCAGCTTCAAGCTCAGTGCAAAATCTGATCGAAATAATATGTTTACCATTCTTAGCCCACGCCATTTTCCTATCTGTCTCCCCATTAATAATCCTTTACTCAGGGAAAAGTGGAATTAAAATAAACACTCTGGTAAAAGTTGAAGTACAGCTTTAAGTTCTTCACTCAAGTGCAAAAGTATAAACTTTGAAATTTACTTAAAGCTTGAAAGTAAAATTACAAGAAAGAATCACACAAAGACAAAGACCTCTGCCTGATTTTAGTCAATGATGGTAAATTACAGCTAGTTCTTTCACCATGAAACCAAGAAATGAGGGGAAAACATTAGCCACAGTGGATATAAAAAGTCTACATACACACACACATTGCAGGTTTGTTTGTTTTTTCATGTTAAAAAAAAAAAAAATGAAACCAAGATGAATCATGTAGAGTTTTTCCACCTCTTTTTCCACATTTAATGTGATATAGCAACCAACAAAACTCAACAAACAGAAAAAAAAAAAAAAAAAACGAACAGACAGAAATGTTTTAAGAAAAAAACATACAGTAACCTGGTTGCGTAAGTGTGCACACTCCTTGAATAATACTTTGTTAAAGCACCTTTTGCTTGTAATACAGCACTCTGTGTTTGGGGGTAAGATTCTACCAATTTAGCACATCTTAATATAGCGATTTTATTCCACTCTTCCTTGCAAAAACGCTCCAGATCAATGAAATTGCAAGGCTCTCTTGTACACAGCCCTCTTCAAGTCACTCCACAGGAGGACTTAGATAATGGGTTCTTACTGGGCCTTTCCAAAACGTTGATATTCTTCTTCTGAAACGTTTCCTTTGTTCACTTGGGATGACTGACTAAAAACAGCTTTATTTATAATCTCTCACATTTTAGCTAACGTATGCTAATAACTAGCTGTCACAATACAAAGTGCCTTGATAAATATGAAGTTAATATGTAAATTATTTTGATAGGTATTTTTTTTCAGATTTATTCCTGCTGTCACATTTGTTAAAGTTGAGATTTTTTTTTAGTTTAGATCAACTTTTTGAAGCTGACTGATAATAAAAAAAAAGTTAAACGTAGTGTTTGAAAATGTAAGTTAAAAAAAAAATGTCTTTTTAAACAAGTAAAACAGTATTAGATGGAGGAAACACTCAAGTGAAATACGGATACTTAAAAACCACAGTAACAACTATACTTTGTTACTCCTCACCTCTGCGATCTGTTGTAAACATACCTACTCATCCCGGCTGTGACGCACTAGCCTACTCCTTAGAGCAGAGTTTAGTGTTGTACCTCATTAAACACACTTGATTTAATTCATCGGCTAATTTCCAAGGCCCTCGTGGACTTGCGCTATATAGCAGGGGGGAAACTCAAATCTCTATAGCATTGCTCCAACAGCATTAACACTCCTGCTCTAGAGCAAGATTGCCTGGTTTGAATACTAGGAACACCCCTACCTGATGTGGCTGAAGTTGCTGATGTGGCGGTTTGAATTCGATCTATGCCAAAATTAGTAAGCATGTAATTACAAGTGTGCTTATAATGGTGTGTATTTGTCTATACTGTTTAGTATAGTACTACACTGTAGTGTGCTTATTGTGGTGTATATTTGTCCATACTGTTTAGTATGGTAGTATGCTGTTGTGCACTTATAATGGAGTATATTTGTCCATATTGTTTAGTATGGCAGTGTGAATCTGTTTATTCCTCCATATTGTTTAACTGTTTATTATGGTAGTATGCTTTAATGCGCTTACTGTGTATATTTGTCCATACTGTTTAGTTTTCTAGTGTGGATTGGTAGTATTTTTACATACTATCTATTATTTAAGATATTACGCTTTTGGCCATTTCATACTTTCTGACACCTGCTAGCTTCTTGCCTGCATCATCCCTAACCTAAAGCTAGCAACATCCTGTCAGAGTGCCAGCAGTGGCTGTTATGAACCACAGATGATATCTCAGAACTCCTCAGAGACCTTTAATGAAAATAAATAAGTACGTAGATAGATAGATAGATAGATAGATAGATAGATAGATAGATAGATAGATAGATAGATAGATAGACAAACAAACAAATAAATAAATAAATGTCACTCTTACAAGTTATGGTGAAAACCAAGAGCAATTAAACTCTTCTAATTTCTTTCCAATTTAAAAATGCAACATTGAGAAATCTGCCCGAGGCTAAGATATGCAATAATGCACTACAGAAATATAACTTTAACCTTTATATCTTTAAAGATATATAGACAAAAATATCATATTTGCTGTAATAGATTTTTTCACTACTGACTTCTGTCTGTCTTTGTATCCTGATAGCTGAAATAAGTGCTGTGACTCTGAGGGGAAAAAATGTCTGTAATTCCCAGGGCTCTGATGCAATCAGAAACTAAAAATGTCAACACAGTCCAGCTATGTGGGTGGCACAGTGGCTCAGCAGGTAGCATTACCACTGCACAGCTCTTGAGTTCAGATGACTTTCTGTGCTGATTTTTGCACGTTCTCTCCATGCTTGTGTGGGTCTCCTCTGGGTTCTCCGGTTACCTCCTACCACCCAGTATGTTGATTAGTGACTCTAGGTATGAATGAGTGTGAATGGTGCCCGATGATCGATCCACCGCAACCCTGATCAGGATAAAGCCGTTACTTTAGATGAATAAATGAAAGTCCGGCTATATAAACCAGTCAGGAAACTTCTCTGTGAAGCAGTCCTTTCTGCCTGTCAGTGATGTTTGCATATGCAGCCACACAAGTGCAACAGGAAGCTTTACATCCTAGTTTGAAGGAGTAAGAGATAAGCCCAGGATTACCTTGAAGGCATTGATTATCTTAGCAGACAAGACTTATGTTTAATATTCTGGTTTCACGAACATCTTACAGTACCAAACAGCCTAGAGGGAAAAACACTGCAGTGGATAATAAAGTGTCCAGAAAGGATTTAGACAGATAAGTGAACATTAGTGAGGTTTTTTTTTTTTTTTTTAGCACTGGAGAGAGTGGAAGGGCTTGAAAACTGTTGTCAAGCTTGTTTTGTTTCTGCTTGACAGGTAGATATTTTGTTGGTAGGCTCTGGTGTAATTTGTTATCCTCCCAAAAAATTGTTACCCTCCAAGATAACACTGCAACATGCACGGCTTAAATGAAGACACAAAAACATAACACTTAGATGTCTTCCAATGTTTAGCTGAGGGTGTTGCTGAGGTGCTTGGATGTAACTCACAAAAGTTCAAACTTTTAATCCAACCAAGCATTTGCACTCCTAGATAATTCAACAAATTAAATCATTGTTGAGCTGGGTGTGTAAATGTTTGTATAGAACAAAAGCCTGCGCCAGTGACTGAAGGGGTGTGTTGGATTGGCACAGGTCAATCACACAGGCTTGCTACGATGCATGCCAGTTATACTTTCTGTTTGCGTCACCAACACACTATTATGACATACGCCATGATAATCTCACAAGCCATCTTCACAAGCTGTCAGAGATTGGTCCATAGTCATTGTTGTCACTCAGTCAACAACCATGGCCATGACTGAAAGAACTCTTTTAGTGGTTTTTAGTCTATGTAATGTATAGTAATACTGCCGTGCACCCTGGTCTTCATTATATATCTGTCTTGTTTCTCTAAATACAGTAAATCAGTGAGACTCATGAGACACAGTATTAAAAACAGTGCATAGCCTATTAAAATCTTATTATCTATTCTAATTCAAACCATATTTAAAATGTACACACTTTGCCGTGATTGTATCCGGACAATCCAGTCAAGGTTTGCCAAATGTAATGTGCCAAATACGTGTAAAGTGTTTTTTTCTTTCTTTTGTTTTTTTTAATTAAAAAGAGTATTTTTAAAGAATAACGAGACGGTGGTAAGAGAATGACTGCTTATAGCTGCTTATATAATATAACATAACAGGAACTTGTTTAACTGACGTTCCACAACATTTAATGTAATTGTTAACGTAATGTTTACTTTTCTTTCCGCATGAAAATGTACGCATGTTACTGATGCGTTCTAAATTACACAATATACCCTCTTTTATATGCGCGCTGTGCTGCTGTGGCCAACTCACATCTTATGAATTTATTTCTAGGATCCTATTAGAAATCTGCCAATCACACAATACAGTGGGCTGCATTAAACAGCTTAGACAGCTGCTAGCTGACTTTTTAAAAACCAAACTGTGGGATGAGACGAGAGCTTATTGCTTTCCCTTTCAGTCTTTGACATTAATCTGATTAGACTGGATGTTGATTTGAAAAATAAAGTTCATATAATATAAAATAAAGTACATAAAATGGCAAAGAAAAATGTGTCATGAATGAATAGTGCTTATTTAACAAAATTCAAATTCAAAGACCTATCAGTTCTGGGATGGTCGATAATACTTCAGGAGTGGTCCTTCAGCTCCGTTTCTGGTTACAGGAAAATCAACTTGCTTTTGTAAAGAATATATTTGTGGTATTATTGAGTGGAATAATATTATTTATCCCACAGTTTGGCTGAATTCTTGAATCTGATTGGTTAGAAGGTGTGCATTATTTATGTATAACCACATGGGAGTTCTGGATGTACAGAGGTGTTTGAAAGTTTGGTTGTGGTTTGTGGTCGGTAGAATTTTCTAGATTTCTGCATAAATATGACCTAAAACATTATCAGATTTTCACACAAGTTCCAAAGGTAGATAAAGAGAACTCAAATAAACAGATGAAACAAAAAATATTATACTTGGTCATTTATTTATTGAGGAAAATGATCCAATATTACATCTGTTAGTGGCAAAATTATGTGAATCTTTGCTTTCAGTATCTGGTGTGACCCCCTTGTACAGCAATAACTGCAGCTAAACGTTTCTGGTAACTGTTGATCAGTCCTGCACATCGGCTTGGAGGAATTTCAGCCCGTTCCTCAGTACAGAACAGCTTCAACTCTGGGATGTTGGTGGGTTTCCTCACATGAACTGTTTGCTTCAGGTCCTTCCACAACATTTCTATTGAATTAAGGTCAGGACTTTGACTTGGCCGTTCCAAAACATTAACTTTATTCTTCTTTAACCATTCTTTGGTAGAACGACTTGTGTGCTTTGGGTCGTTGTCTTGCTGCATGACCCACTTTCTCTTGGGATTCAGTTCACAGACAGGTGTCCTGACATTTTCCTTTAGAATTCATTGGTATAATTCAGAATTCATTGTTCCACCAATGATGGCAGGCCATCCTGGCCCAGATGCAGCAAAACAGGCCCAAACCATGATACTACTGCTACCATGTTTCACAAATGGGATAAGGTTTTTATGCTGGAATGCCGTATTTTCCTTTCTCCATAACATAACACTTCTCATTTAAATAAAAAATTCTATATTGGTCTCATCTGTCCACAAAACATTTTTCCAATAGCCTTCTGGCTTGTCCACATGATTGGCAGCAATGTTCTTTTTGGAGAGCAGTGACTTTCTCCTTGCAACCCTGCCATGCACACCACTGTTGTTCAGTGTTTTCCTGATGGTGGACTCATGAACATTAACATAGCCAATGTGAGAGAGGCCTTTAGTAGCTTAGAAGTTACCCTGGGTTCCTTTGTGACGTCACAGACTATTACACGTCTTGCTCTTGGAGTGATCTTTGTTGGTCTCCACTCCTGGAGTGGGTAACAATGGTCTTGAATTTCCTCCATTTGTACACAATCTGTCTGACTGTGGATTGGTGGAGTCCAAACTCTTTAGAGATGGTTTTGTAACCTTTTCCAGCCTGATGAGCATCAACAGGTCCTAAGAACAAAAGGTCCTTCCACAAACATGTGTTGTGAAGATCAGACTCCGATAGATCCCTGTTCTTTAAATAAAACAGGGTGCTCACTCACACCTGATTGTCATCCCATTGATTGAAAACACCTGACTCTAATTTCACCTTTAAATTAACTGCTCCAGACCATGCTGTGAAATGAATCCACTTTTGGGATGTCGTGCCGCATCACACCACCCTAGCGTGGATTATTTTCGTATAATCGCACAGTCTGTCGTGCGTTATACGTTTCATAATAATACAGAAAAAGCCTCGCTTTTGTATAATTCTAGATTTTGTTTCTCTTAACTGGGTTTGAATAGAATCAAAATAAGTATTTGATCTGGGATCCCAAACAATAAGGAAAGGAAATCTTAAAGGATTAAATATGAAGACTATTATTTATTTAAAAACCTTAGGACACTGACTAAAGGTGCTCTATTTCTTTTTATGTACATATTATTTTATGAACGTTCCAAATTGAAGGAACCAATTTTTTCCTTCAGCGTTCAACAAAGAAGTGCGCATGCGCCATGTTTGGGGCACGTTTGTGTAGCGCACGTGATATCTGTTGAAGATCTACAAGATATATTTCCAGGAAGTAGTAGGAGCACATGATGTTTAGCTCAGATATGTGTAGATACGTGTTAGTCGCATGGACCAACGAGCGTTTGCGTTTCACGTCACGTGGTTGAGAGAAAACGAGAGGACGGTAAGGTGAAATGGCGGAAAGAGAGCGCAGACAGTGGTGTGTTTTGTATATGTAGTCGTTTGTTATTTCTGGTTAAGGCAGAGCAGGTTAATCTGGTAGGTAGTGGACATCCTCGGGTTTTCCTGCGCCCTGTACACCGGGCTCCAGCAGCTCCTCCCCGGTGAGGACATGCGGCCTGGTCTGGTTAGCAGTGCTAGTGAGCTGAATGAGTTAGTGGTGTAGCACCGAGGAAATGAGAACAAACAGTCTAATGTTTATTTCTTATAATAAAATTCATATCAGTTGAGGTTTGTATTAGAAAACTGAGGTTGTGCAGCATACGGCTGCATCTATTTAACAACTTTTATCAGACTACATCATGTTCAAGATAAAGTATAATATAAATAAATAAGTACTTGTGTAATTAGTAGGATTGATTCTGTAATTAATACTTGGAACTAATTACAATTTGAATTAATTTGGAGAACACTTTTTCTCTAACGATGCTGAAGTCTTGAGTATCGGTCAAAGTCAATACCTTAAGCACTTCATGGGGGGGGGGGGGGGAAATAGTTAAAACATGACCTAAAGTCCGATGAAATCAAAAAGTTTTCTGGCTTTTAGTATGAATATGTTTGCCTTAATGTTATCTATAAGCTAGTGTGCTCCAAAAACAATGACAAAAGTTACAGTCACTTTGTCTCTACCACCAATACGGATCAACAGTTTTGATGACATCATTCTGCACTTCAGCTTCTCATCAGATTTTCTGTTCAATCGAATGGTCTCTAGAATCAGAAGGGTCCCGCCCCCAGCCTTATTATTGTCAAATATTATCAAAATCCCCTTGCCGTTGTCGAGCGAGAGAAATCACGTCAGCCAGCATGGGTGGTAAATGTGTTATTGGCTGCGCGAACGTGTGTGTGTGTTATTCAGTTTTCCAACTGTAAGTTGGTTGAGAAGGAAATGGCTTGCGTCCGTGGTACTAACTGTCAAGTACGGCTTAGCCCGGGCCGTGAGGTAAGCTAAACACTATTGGCTGTTTAAAAAGGGGTAGGACCCACTCGCTGTGTCCAGCCCTGACTTCCTGTTTCAGTGGAAATTACATCGACTAACACTGCGCGTTTCAAGGCACTTCACGGGGACTTTAAGCCCTATTCGGACTGGATTAATTTATCGGGGGCGTCTGTAGTTGTTGTCTTCACACGTCTCCTAAGTGACAAAACCCGCGCATCCGGACAGAACCACAAGAGCAGTGAGTTTCTAGTGGGTTGTATTTTCTACAAACTCGGACGTTTGTGTCATGCGATCCATAGCCCTATTTGGACAGGATTAAATTTACATCGGGTTCCGGGGTAATTTCCTGTTTCACAGGAGCTCCTCTGTGATTTTATTTCCATCCGGACCGGCCATGTCGCTGTTTTTCTCCGTCCTCTTCTGAGAAATTTACAGGTCGAATTACCTAATGTTTCTCTCCAAACTCTGCGATCGTCTGCTAATTTTAGTCTGGGTGCATCACATCCTTGATTTTCTATACAGATGTCGCAAAAGGATGTTTGACTGCTGCGACTTGTCGTATTCAGCTCGTAGCATGCGTATGAGTGAATGGGGATGATAAGATGCACACGATCGGCCATAACATTAAAACCACCCGTGTGTTCTGACACCTTTCTGTAATGGCAGCATTAACTTTTTCAGCAATTTGTGCTACAGTAGCTCTTCTGTCCTTCGCTCCCCACACACGTCAATGACCCTTAGGCGCCCACGCCTTTGGAGATGCTCTGACCCAGTCGTCTAGCCATCACAATTTGGCCCTTGTCAAAGTTACTCAGATCCTTACGCTTGCCCATTTTTCCTGCTTCCAACACATCAACTTCGAGAACCGACTGTTCACTTGGTGCCTAATATATCCCGCCATTCGACAGGCGCCTTTGTTACAAGATAATTAATGCTATTCATTTCGCCTGTCGGTGGTTTTAATGTTATGGCTGATTGGGGTATTTTCTAAGAGAGAAATAAGTAGATTAATTTAATCCAAATTCACTATGACAGAACTAAAGAAACAGAATGTCACTTAATAGCTGTTACGTGAATGTGATATGAATTCATTTTAGCTGAAGGCACCTCATTAGACCAGAGACTAGCTACAAGCCAGAAAAGGAAAGTTTTCATTGTGTTTACCGTCTCTGGTTTGATAAGTGAACAGAAAGAAAAGTCGACAACGAAAGCGCAATGTTTAAAGACGGTTGGACAGAGTGTTTATTTTCCTCGTATCAACTCCTATTGTGCTAGTCAAAAGTGACAAGGCACCACTATGAAATTATACAGAACCACTTTCTTCAAATTGCCATGTTTATAGCCATAAACTGAGTATTAATGGTTAAGCAGTATAACGGCGTCGGTTGTCGCCATTCAGCCAATAAGCAGTTTAATATAACTGGATCCTGCACTAAAACCTCACAGAAGTTTACCCTGCGTTTTACCCCCACGTTCTTTCTCTGCTTCCCCATGTTTTGGTCGCTAATGTTATAGACAGAGTAAAATGGGTATTTAGGTAGAGGCAAAGTTATTGGCATATTAAACATTAGCATGCTGCGTAACGTGACATATTTGCAAAAATCCATCAAAGCTGAAATACATGACACACACGAGCACATTTCTGGATGATTCTGGTTTCTCATTATATAACCCCAAGCCCAAATTTGAGTCAGTAGCATAAAGACTACTTTAGGTTTATTTTATCTACTGAGTTGCTGATAACCAAAAAAAGCTTCTTTAACAAATGGTGTGTTGAAGTTCGTATTTATGAGTTGAAGGTCGTAATTACGATTGGGGAAACTCGAGATTTTCTTTGAGCTCCCAGGGCGTGTCGGTAAGAAAACATTGTGGAATCAATGGATGCAACGTCTGCAGTTGACGTCAGTTGAAATTGAATATTTACTCGTCTCAGAAGCTGATTTCGGTTATTACGGGTTTGGTATATGCAGCTAAGTTATTGAAATGCAAGCGAATGCTATAGCATTGTACAATTACGATATAATATGCAACGATAAAGTTTACACTGGCTTCATGAATTGATTTTGTGAATTTTTTATTTTTTTTTGCAATCGCAGAAATGAACGCAGAATCAACTCCGCAATATTGGGAGGAGCTTGAAATTTTTCAAAATTACAGCGGGTTTTTCACAGATTTGGGCGTCATCACAACGCGCGCTCAGCCGAAGCCCTCTTCGATTCACGTGCGTCGAACACGAGTACAGCTAAAAGGTCTCGTTTACGGCCGCGACAATCACAAAACAACTCGGCGGAATCCTGTACGGACTGCCTGATGCGCATTCTTTGTTCTTCGTTTTCTAGAAATAGAGTTAAAAAAAAAAAAAAAACCTTGCTGTATTACTTTGTAGTTAATTAAGAGCAGGTACATCGCCATCTTGCTCCGACTAAAGTGACTCGAACGCACCTAACGTCGTAATTACGACTTCCCAACCTGTAAACTTCCCAGGAGGACTTGAAGCACAACCTTAAAACATACAAAGTATGTCATGTGTGGCCTTTAAAAGGTTTGCCGTGCTTTACCTTCCTGTTTGCTGTGTTAGAATTTGATCATTTAAAATATTCATCATGTTGACTTGAATGTTCTGAAAATACTGCATCTGACACACCTAGAGTTTGTAAACCTTTATGTCTTCATGTTTTCACTGGACAGGGTTCATCATGGCACCACTCGTCAGAACACGACAGAGCGAGAAAATAATCGACGGGATCTCGACTCAAGTCGTTTGCACGGAATTCAGTAACTACATCTTCATTGTGCTTACACAGTATGGGAAGATTGGGACGCTGGTATCTGTAACACCTGACTCGAGATCCAGCGACATCAGCACATCCATGCTCACTACGAAGGTGCTGCTCGGAAAAGATGAGGTACTTATACGACTTATCAGTTAGGATATGGCTCAGTAGCAGCTACGTTTGTGATTCAGATTTCCACTTTTCTCTTTTAAACAGGCTCTCACGCACGTCTATGCAAAAAACGTCGCAGCATTTGTTTGCCAAGAAGCAGGAAATCGACCGGTCCTTCTGGGGCTTGCACTTAAAGACTGCAGTGCTGAAAATCTGAAAACGCTCAAAGAAATGATCAAGAGCTGCCAAGTATGGTGACCACGAGAATTTTGGGCAAAATGCTCCTGAGAGAAATTGCGACACAAAATGATGACTGTTGTGAATCTACTTTTATTACATTTCTATTTATGTATAGATTTCTGACATGTATGTAACATCAGATTCTTTCGTTATTGCTTCAATAAATTCATGTTGTTTCTTTTTCATTGCCTACTAATACTTTGAGTTCTGTCTGGAGCCCATTTCATAAAGAGAATGTACTGTAAGCAAATTGCCTCAGGTAAGTCACAGTAACGAGTGTCACTGTGACAAAACTAAAGAAAGAGTACAGAGAGTTACTGTAGAAACAGAGCTTAACTTAATAGATTGGTTCCTTTAATTTTATTCTTTTGTTCACTGTAGGATAAATCACAGGGTCCTGGTTCTGGAGTACACCTTGTCCTACAGGTTTTAGTTTTTTCCCCTGCTCTAACACGTCCACTTTAACTCAGGACGCGGTGCTAATTAACTAATTAGTTACACCAGGCGTATTGGGAGAAGGGGAATGTGTAGGACAGGGGGTACTCTGGGAACAGGGTTGAGAAATTGTGGGCTAAAGCATCATAATAATTCACCCTTATGTTTTGACCACTACCATTACAGACTCGGAGTAAGATGAACATATTACCCGAATCTCCAACGTACTGTACACTATACGGCCAAAAGTTTCTGGACACCCGATATGTGTTTATTGAACATCCCATTCCAGGTTCAATCCCACTTCTATTATAATAAGCTCCACTCTTCCATTTTGGAGCGCGGCCGTGGGGATTTGTGTTCATTCAGCTAGAAGAGCATTAGTGAGGTCGGGCACTGATGTTGGGCGAGGAGGGCTGGGGTGCAGTCGGCGTTCAAAGGTGTTCAGTGGGGTTGAGGTGCAGGACGATTGAGTTCTTCCACTTCAACCTTGTCAAACCGTGTCTTCATGGAGCTCGCTCTGTGCACAGGGGCATTGTCATGCTGGAACCAGTTTGGGCCTCTTAGTTCCAGTGAAGGGAAATTGTAATGCTACAGCGTCCAAAGACACTCTATACAATCGTGTGCTTCGAACTTTGTGGTAACAGTTTGGGGAAGAACCACATTTGGGTGTAGTAGTATAATACAGTGTATTTCAAAATGTTTATACTCCCAAAAGTCTCCATACACAGGGTACTATTTTTGCCAGCACCATGTCGGTTGTGCCTTCGTCAGTGGATGTTGGTGGACGTCCTCTTCTCAGTTGGTCCACAACACTTCCAGTCTTTTTGAATCTGTTAATAATTTCATAATTGTGTATATAGACTTGGGACACCCTGTATATAGACAGTATAATTTTCTTCATGATGTAAGCTGTGATAGGAAATAAATATACTGCGGAAATCCAATATTTGAACAAAAGCATTTAGGACCAGCAGGTGCATTTAACCCTAGGTACAGTATAAGCACACCGACGTCACCGATAGGTCACGTGATCCGGTAGCGTGCGCTTTGTGTGACGGGGTTTGTACCTGGTTTGGAGCGCTCGTGACAAACTTTAGGGACGCTGCACTTAAGGAAAAAGAAAAACAAACATTTTGTTTACTTTAGTCTGTGTTTTATGGTGCAGTAAGTGTTTTGTACACTTGAGTCGTGTGTGTGTGGCTTGAAACGGACTTCGTTGTGTTTAACTCACCTGTCGACTAGGCTATAACGAGGAAGTGCGTCTGTCAGTAGAAAGGCATTTCCGCCAATGGCAACTTTTAACGCCGCACTTTCCTTCAAAAAAGTGTGCAGGCGTTTAATTCCGTAAAATTTGGTGATATTTGGGGTTTAAACTGAGGTTGTGGGAAAAGGAAAACGGCTCAAATACATTAGCAGAAGTGACTGAAGTGATCCAGACGGGTGTCGGACTTCTAGTGAGGGTAAGTGGCGCGAGCACTATTTATTTATTTATTTATTTATTTATTTATTCCTTCCTGTTTACAACTGTTTTATTTCTTAGTATATTTCTAACATCCCCCCCTTGACATAACACTTATCCTCGCTCATTGAAATGAAGCGAATGACTGAATTTCCGTGATAATATTGAAAAAAGAAAAAAAAAAAAAAAGACACTCCACACATTTAGCTTGTCACAATGCAACCCAGCTTAGATTTGTTACATTAATTGTAAACCACTTGTTTTTTTTCTTTTTTTCTTTTTAGTATATTTTCACTTTAGCTACACTAATAACCCACTGGTTAAAACAGCTAGTAAAGTCGGTTGGTTGTTTAGGCCTTTTAAAGTGTGTTGTCCTGCCCATTTTTCTCAAAGCCTTCTCTGAGCAGGGAGAAAACTTAATATAGTAGTCCACAGAATATAACTCCTGGACACTGAGAAGACTTTTCCTTTCCTAGAGAAGCTCCACTGATGAATCTGATGACTAAATCCAATCCAGAAGGTTGCCAGTCCCAGAGGAAAGAATGCTGCTTCTGTTCAGACATAATTAATTGGCACATGACAAACATTGATGTCTCCTGTACTCTTACACGGGTGTCTGAGATCCGGAAGAATAAACAAGTCATCACTAATGAGAGCGATCCGTGCAGAATTTGTGTTGGGCATGTATTGTGTGTTTTTGTTTGTTTGTTTAAACAACTAGATCTCACTATCTTTGTCGGTTAATGTCTGCCAGTTGGTTGGCCAGGTGTCGAGGGGAGGGAAGGGGGGGGAGGGACAATTATTCTGACCACAGACCTTGTTCCCTGTACTGAGACTGTGTAATCCATTTTAAAATGCATTTACGGCAACTCGTAAACGTCAAACCGAAGTTGCTTACAAATACTATAGTCTATAGTAGGGCTGTGCCATATCGTATCGTCCATGATATACCGGTACAATCCCTCCCCATGATAAGAATTTGTCATCCCGCGATATTGACGATGTGTAGTTGATGACGCGTTTACGTACAGCAGCGTGAGAATCTCAGACGTAGAACGAGAACAAGCGTGGCGGAAAGGCGGCGTTCCAACCCTAGTATACAGTTTAAGAATAAAGTCAGAATCATTGTTCACATTTCAAACTTGTACTTGATCTGAATCATCATTGTCTTTATATACTGTTAAACTATAATTTATATACTATAAACATTATATGCACTTTTACAGAAGAAAAGACATTTCCATTTGTTTTACCAGGGGTTTGATTATGAATCGTGTGAGTATTGGTGTTTGCATTTTCACTGGAATTTTAATTTTAATATTCTATTTTTTTTAGCCTACGTAATTGGTATAGTTTAGTATTTGATGATGGTCAGGATTAAGTTTGACTTTTTTGGATCACTGTTTATATTCGGCTCTCAAGACTGTATGCTGATGTGACTCGTGGCCAAAAAGATAGCGTTGAATGTTAGTATTTTCATATCGTCATCTATACTGTTACTGCAAAAAATACCATGAAATGGTGTGATATAGTTTTAAGTCTACATCACTCATCCCTGGTCTATAGTAGTGAAACTTAGTGGCCCAGTAACCTCATTCTCTTGCACGCTGCGCTGGTGTCCCACTCTGGACCGTTTAAAAATTAAGTGTGTGTGTGTGTGTATATATATATATATATATATATATATATATATATATATATATTATTTTCATATACATATGTGTATATACACTATATGACCAGACGTTTGTGGACACCTATACGTGGGCCTTCCAAAAACTGTTGCCACAAAGACAATTTCCCTTCACTGGAACTAAGGAGCCCAAACATGTTCCATGTTGGCAAGGTTGGAGTGGAAGAACTCGAGTGTCCTGTACAGAGCCCTGACCTCAACCCCACTGAACACCTTTGTGGTGAACTGGAACACTGACTCGTATTCGCACGGCTCACTCGTATTTCGCCTTTGCTTGTTTCAGCTTCATTTTGGGGCCGGAATTAACGAACAATCTTGAATGACCCAGATCTTCAATTCATCAGCAATTACTAGGTAGCTAGTAGCAAGAAGGGTAGATTCAGGTTTGCCAGGAGTGCCTGACTCACTAATATGGATCACTGTGCTTTTTTTAAAAAATAGCAGGAGGAGGACGGTAAAGAAGGGCGACATGGCATCTAAAAACACAGCAGGATTTTAATCTCCCAAATGTATTGTATTGAGTGCAGTAGTTAAACGCTTCGTGATGGTAGCTGACATTAGGTAGCGTAGTAGGTCAGTGACTGGCTGGGTTGTTAATGTTAGCTAAATGGCGTATTTAACAAAAAAAAAATCAAAAAGCTGTTTCCTTGTTTTTCCCATTTTATTTCGAAATGAACAATGAATGAATTTCATTTCAAGTATCTTTTGCTCGTACGTGTTTAGTGAGCGACCGGCCCACCGAAGACCAAATTATTTCTGCGCTTCTTGTGTTTCTATTGACTAGGACTTAAGTGCCATCTAGTCACACGACCGATTCCTGTTGGTGGATCTGCATGATACCTTTTTTTTTCCCCCATGTCCCCATTGCCCCACAACACACATTCTCTGTGGTTTGTTTTCCAAGGACATGCATTCCAGTTCCTACCATTTGGCCTCTCTCTAGTGCCATGGGTGTTCACGAGATGTATGCAGTCAGCTCTGTCGCCTCTGATGGCCAGCACGACTGGCTCCTATGTGCCCTCACCCGAGGGGAAGGCCATCTGGGACATGTTCACCCTCCTCACACACATTATGGCACTCATGGTGCATTTGGAAAAAGAACCAAAGCAGGCTACGCAGTTAAATAACGTAAAGTGAGATTCATTGATAATGCTAGACACCATGTCAGCCCCCCCACCCCCACCCACCCCCCCATTATCACACTCGCCAGTTGAATTCAAGCAAGTCGGTACGTGTGGTGCCACCTCTTGCTGAGGATTCGAGGATCACTAACTACAAATGCAGTGATAATTCCTTTGGTGTTAAGGAACTTTCAGAAGTGGGTTGTCACTCCGAGGCTGAACCCAAATGCCACAGACAGACGCATTCTCGTCTCAGTGTGAGGAGCACGAGCTCTCGCTCTCACAGCAGGGGGTCTGCCTGGATTCCACTAAAGAGAGATAGTCACTACAGACTATGTGATGTGATGCCTCATTTCCTTATGATATCATCTTATGAGCCAAGCAGGATAGCGAACTGAAATGGGCCTCTCTAAAGACCGCCATTTTGTGCCAGAGTGGCCATGTGTTTGAATTTTTTTTTTTTTTTTTTTTTTTTTTTTTTTGGTTAATAGTACTCGATTGACCTTACCAGGTTCCATGAGAGAGAACCTGCTGAGACACTGGCACACTGGGTGATGGCCATGGCCTACTGACCCCTACCATGACATGTATCTCAACATGGAGCATCTCCTACTCATGCGCAATATTTAGAGGCACACTGCTGCTTCCTGACCATCGCGACACACCTTTACCTTTTAGTGTAACATTGTCCCTTCCTGTGGAGTGAGGGCACTGTTCATCTCTGAACACTTTTCCAATGAGGACGGGATATTCATGGCATTATAGCACGTGTTATCCAGGATTCGATATGTCTGCATATTGAACAATACATTCGGCACTGCATAATAAAGTAGACTGTTCATCATAAAATACCACTTATAACATGTGAGTTGGGTGTTGGACCGAGATATAACAGCGTGCTGAGACCACCAAACATGCATACAATGTTCTGGCGCTAATACAGCACACGTGCACATGCAGCAACCTCCCTGCTGCATTCATATCAAGACACCTATCGTATCGCATTGTATCAGATTAGAATCTGTGTATCGGTTGTATTCATTGCAGTGATTTCACGATGGCACACGATTCGCTGATGCCTGCAGAGAATCACGAATATGCAGTCGTTATTACTAACGCAAATGCTGGTGTTCACTATATGAGAATGGTTGTTTAAATGGTTTTTAAAAAATAAATAAATAAATAAAAATAATAATAATTCAAGTGGACACTAAAGTACTGAAGTGACCTGTGCAAAAAAAAAAAAAAATCACAGACTTTTGTGTGCGCACGAGAAACGTTTTGCTCACGCGTTACAGTTTCCGGTGTGTGTATAGCTCTCTTCCGTTTGCGTCATTGCCATCGTTCATTTACACACAAACAAACCGAGAGCATGGATGCGCATGAATTTATAGAGATATATTTTAAAGTTGGCCTTCAATACAAAGATATTACTTCTGTTCTTGCTTCCCGACATAGGTATGTAATCACAGAGCGACATGATACAAACGGGAAGACAGCTATACACACACCAGAAACTGTAACGCGAAATCTTTCTCATGCACACACGAAAGTCTCTGTGAATTATTATTATTATTATTATTATTATTTTATTTTTTTAATTTTTTGGCGAAGGTCACTTCAGGGGCTCCATACTAAAGAAAGTAAAGTTCATAGTCATTTCATCAATCCCACCGGAAAAGTAGAATAAGATCAGTCTGACAAATTTGTACTCAATTTGCTATTTGGAGTTCTTATTTTTGCTTGCGCACACAAGTTAATTGAAGTAGGTGCACATTATTCTCAAAATAGACCAATATAAAAACAAGCAAACCCCTAAATTAAAAAAGGTCTATTCATAGATACAGTATACATAAGCTGCGTTTTCAGATGGTGGGCGCTTTTTGCTTTTATTTATTTATTTATTTATTTATTTATTATTATTATTATTTTTTTTTACTAATTCAAAGACTTCCATGATGTATAGTAATACATCATGGGTGCGATTTTTCACTGTTTATAAAATGCTTCTAAATTGGCAAACTAATCTAGTTTGCATTTGAATAAGTCTGCTTCTGAGCAGATTCGTGCTCATAGACTTGTTTGAAGAAATCCAGGATCATGTAAAGTCTTCAATCCAAAGCTAATTCAGTAGTCCATGTTGTGCATGGTTCATGTAGAAAGAACTGACTCCAGGGCCTTAATCTGACCTTTTTTTTAATTTATTTATTTATTATTTTAAATGATCCGTTTTTGTGAAGCGACACAGTTGCCACCACCATGCTTGACTGTGGACTGGTTATGTTGTATTAGTGTTCAGAGCTACATAGGTAGACAGCCTTTTGTTTCACGCCGAGCAACACGATCATTTGTAGCTAATGAGCAAAAACACAGCGATGTTGCTTTAGTGTCTCTACATTTCAATGTGTGTTGTTGTTTTGTTTTTTTTTCCCCCTCAGATGGATGAAATGTTGGAGGACACTGTTAACAGTACTTTGAGGATGGATTCAGACAGCAGCATGAGCTCTTCAGCCTCTCGTTCTTCTTCACTGCTGCTGTCCAATATTTCTACCAGGTCCAACATGACAATAGTCATATCGGAGAACGGGACTCTGGTGGAGGATATCTTTCTTAACACAGTTACTGCTCAGGCCCTCTCGGGGATATTTGTTTGGTCTGCGCTGCTCATCACGTGTCACCAGGTAAGTTGCCGTGTTGGGTCGTGTTACGCTTTGTGTATTCCCCCAAAACATAATGTAAGTACAGCTTAAAAACAACACTGATGTATGCTGATGTCTAAGGAAGGTATTGAATGGATATGTGACCTGCAAGCCGGGAAAGAGGTAGAGTGAGCCATAGCTGAAGGAAAAAAAACAAAAAAAAAAAACAAGTAGGCTAGGTGGAGGACACATTCTTTGTGTGGGGCTGCATGGTGTCTTCTCCCTCCACCCTTCCCTTGAGGTGATTGACTATTCACATCACAGCTAGTGAAATTTGAGCACGCCCTGTCTGAGCCATCTCTGAATCTTTTCTCACAGGTGACTAATAATGAATTGCAGAGATGAAAACAAACCTGCTAGCAACTGCAGACAGTTATTGTTGCACTATATGGCCAAAAGTTTCTGGAGACCTGACCATAAAAGTCATATGTGCTTGTTGAATATCCCATTCCAGATCTAGTCCATCTTGCTGTTATAATGAGCTCCACTCTTCTGGGAAGGCTTTCCACTAGATTTTGGAGCATGGCTATGGGGATTTGTGTTCATTCAGCTATAAGAGCATTATTGAGGTCGGGCACTGATGTTGGGCGAGGAGGTCAGTGTTCCAGTTCATCCCAAAGGTGTTCAGTGGGGTTGAGGTGCAGGTTAATCAAGTTCTTCCACTCCAAACTTGCCAAACCATGTCTTCATGGAGCTCAGTTTGTGCACAGGGGCACTGTCATACAGAAACAGGTTGGGGCCACTTAGTTCCAGTGAAGGGAAATTGTAATGCTACAGTATCCAAAGACATTCTATACAATTGTGTGCTGCCACTTTTGTGGTAACAGTTTGGGGAAGAACCACATTTGGGTGTAATGGTCATGTGTCCACATACTTTTGGCCATACTTAGCGTAGTCTGTTTCTGGATACAAATAGCTTTTTCTAAGAGCTTATTGCGGTTTGAATTGTAAGTAAGTCACAAATTGAATATCAACAAAAACATATATAAGGATCACAACACAGATTAAAATACATTTATTTGCTATATTGTTCATTTGCATTGATCATTTCTGCCTTGTGCTGTATAAGTATTTTATGAGGCGATATTACAAGTGCAAACAAACAACACTTTATGCAGAATGTTATTCAGAACTGATATTGTCAGTAGTATAGTCTATAATGGAACTAATGGGAGGCTTTCCAGCATATACTATTAGGATATCCACATTTTCAGAGTAAGCCTCACTCTCCGTCCATTTTAATAGGAACACCTGTAGACCTGCTCATTCAGGCAGTTATCTAATCAGCCATGTGACCGCAGCGCAATGCAAAAAAATCATGCCGTTACAGGTCAAGGGCTTCATTTAATGTTCACATCAAACATCAGAATGAAGAAAAAGTGTGATCTCTATGACATTAACCATGGCATGGCTGTTGGTGTTAGATGGGCTGGTTGGAGTATTTCAGAAACTGCTGATCTCCTCATATTTTCTCACACATCAGTCTCTAGAGCATTGAGTGAACCGAAAGTTCTGTGGGTGGAAACGCCTTGTTGATGAGAGAGGTCAGAGGAAAATTGTCAGATTAGTTCGAGCTGCCAGGAAGGATATAGTAACTCATATAATCACTCTTTACAACCGTGGTGAGAAGAAAAGCATCTCAGCATGCACAGAACATCAAACCTTGAGGTGGATGAGCTACAACAGTAGAAGACCACATCAGGTTCCACTCTCCAGGTTCCACTCAGGCACCAGGTCTGGCAAGAACAGGAATCTGAGGATATCATGGGCACAAACTCACCCAAACTGGACAGTTGAAGATTAGGAAAAAACTCATCTGGTCAGTAACTGAAGCTCTGGACCTGTATCTGCATGATTTTCTTTGCTTTGTGGTGCTTCCACATAATTGGCTGATTAGAGAACTGCATGAATGTGCAGGTGTTCTTATTAAAGTGAACTGTTTGTGTGTGTGTGTGTGTGTGTGTGTGTGTGTGTATAACACAGTTGCAATCATTTTACATTACCCAGTTGCAATCATCAAAATTATTCAACCCGCACTGCAAATCAGGTTTACTGTCAAACTTTACAGACTTTCAGCTGTTTGCAATGAACAAATCAAACAAAAGCAATTGAAATAGCTCAACACAATGAATGCTTCAAGTGGTTTCCCCAAATTCAACTGAAAATGCAACTTATAATGACTTCTCCAGTCTCAAAATTATTCAACCCCTTCATGGCAGGCATGTTTAGTACTTAGTAGAGCACCCTTTTGATGTTATGACCTGCTGCAAATGAGATGCATAGCCAGACAACAGCTTCTGGCAGTGTTCCTGAGGAATCTTAGCCCATTCCTCATGAGCAATGGCCTCCAGTTCAGTAATATTCTTGGGTTTGCGTGCTGCAACCACCTTCTTCAAATCCCACCAGAGATTTTCTATGGGGTTCAAGTCAGGTGATTGCCACTGTAGAATCTTCCAGGATGACTTCTGCAACCAAGCCTTGGTGGAATTTGAGGTATGCTTGGGATCATTGTCCTGTTGGAAGGTCCAATGACGCCCAAGCTTCAGCTTCCTCACAGATGGCATGACGCTTTCTCCTAGGATTTCCGGATACTTCAATGAATCCATCTTGCCTTCCACATGCTGCAGGTTTTCAGTGCCAGAGGATTCAAAGCAGCCCCAGAGCATCACCGAGCCACCACCATGCTTGACTGTGGACATTGTTCTTCCTTCATTCTTCTTTCTCCAGACATACCGCTGATCCATCGTGCCGAAAAGTTCCAGTTTTGTTTCATTGCTCCACAGAACAGAATCCCAAAACTTCTGTGGCTTATTTATAGGATTTTGAGCTGACTTTTCTTGTGCTTTTGGGTCAGTAGTGATGTACGTCTTGGAGTTCTGGCATGGAAACCTTAGTTTAGTACACGCCATACTGTGCTCACTGAAACCTCAGTGCCTGTTGCCACCAAGTCTTGCTGCAGGTCTTTTGCAGTCACTCAAGGGTTTTTCACAACCTGCCTTCTCAGAAATCTGGTTGCAGCTGTTGATAGCTTCCTTTTTCTGCCCCGTCCAGGTAGTGTAACCACTGTTCCCTTAACTTTGAACTTGCGAAGTATGCTTACAACGGTGTCTCTAGGAACATTCAGTGTCTTCGCTATCTTTTTGTATCCTGTTCCTTGTTTGTGAAGGGTGATGATCTCTTAACTTTTTGGACCATTCTTTTGACCTAGCCATATTTCTAACATGCAGTCAAACATGGCACTCAGCAAACCCCTAGCCAGTTCAGATATTTCATGTATTTTCTGCCCCTAGCCAGTTCAGGTATTTCATGTGTACCAGCTCACACACACCTGGTGCAGCTAATGAAGCCCTTGATTAGTTGCATTAGGTGTGCTTGAGGCAACATGTTTTGCATATTTGTGCTGTTGTGAGGGATTCTGTTCATGGGGTTGAATAATTTTGAGACTGGAGAAGTCATTAAGTTGCATTTTCAGTTGAATTTGGGGAAACCACTTGAAGCATTCATTGTGTTGAGCTATTTCAATTGCTTTTGTTTGAGTTGTTCATTGCAAACAGCTGAAAGTCTGTACATTTTGACAATAAACCTGATTTGTAATCGGGGTTGAATAATTTCGATTGCAACTGGTATTTTTTGTTTAATTTTGTTAGGATAGTAGTGGTTAGAAAGAGGTTACAATGATGCCTAAAATGAAATTTCCATAGTTTTGCTGACACAACCCACATGCACTTCTCTTGTTCACGCCATGATCCATGAAAATGTAATATCAGATCCGGTTTTAAATGATGTATTCTGTAATCAGACTGCTAGAACAGTGGTGATGGGAGAAGGGGTCAGAGAATGAATTTCTTTTGTGCAGTGCCTGGAGGGCACCTGGAGGACGTGTTTGATTGCCTCCGAAGTCTTTTGTCCTCCTTCCAAAAAGTATAATGTCTTCGTGAAGCAGGAGGATTTCAGGCAGCTTATACAATGACATGTTGGTGTTAAGCCGGAAAATGAGTCTCCATAAAACACACTCCCTTCACACTTTTTAAAAAAAAAAGTCTGTGCAGTTTCATTTCGCCATATAGACCAGCAGCCAAGCAATTTCTTCCACTGCCAGCTCATCTGAGGTACTGCAAACAGTGACCTGTACAGGAGTGGTAGAAAGGTTTTGCAAGGAAAATGTATGTAAATCCTGGAGAGATTAAAGCAGTTTTTCCCTCAGCGATGATGTCAGATCTCCATTCATACTAAGTATAAGATTGAGATTGCTTTGTACTTGCAATGTTGACTTGGCTCAAAAGAAGGCATTCTCTTCAGAGACCAGCATTAGCGATAAGCTAACTGCCCTTCAAGAGCACAGTCTCTTCTAAGTTTATCCTCTGCCTGTGTTGATCTTTTCACAAATCTTATTTTAAGGATGAAGTTAAAAATAACAAAAAAAAAGCATCCCACCTGACTAACCTTTAGTATGTATATTCCACAGTAAAAATCTGAGTTCACATGCCTTTTGTCAAAAATATGATTTCACACGTGAAGACAAGAGAAATCAATTTTTTTTTTTAATATATAAATATTTTCTTACTGTTTGCAGTCTATAAAAAGCTCAAATCAGAAAGAAGCCTTAGGAACACTAGCTCAACCAACCCACAGTCCCAGTATTTTAACATTGCTCGGCTGATCTACAAGCTCATATGCTCTCAGTTCCCTATGCCCGTGTGCAAACATTAACCAAAAAAAATGAATTTTCGGCTCTTTGCCTGTTCTTGAATGTTGGAGAGGTGTGTGAAGTGAGATAAAAATCCAGTGTTCAATCACTTAAAAGAAATGGGAAGGAAATACTCCGAGCTGGATGACCAGTATATCCGACATCACAGGTGCACTATTCAACTAAAACTGCTGATGCAGGTGTTTCTAAAAATGTTCCCATCATTTTCACAGGTATTCCAACATCATGTGTGGATTTTAGCGCTTTAGACCAGCGTGCTTGGAATCATTTTGTAAGGTAGTGTAGTAGATTTGGCAGCCATATTGCTTTGTCTAAAAAGCGGCCGGTCCATTCATTTCGTTAATGAAAACTGCTGACACTGGAAATTGTGATCCGCTGGGACAAAAGCAAAGCTTAATGCCAGTTGTCAGTAGGCTGGGTAGTGGTGTGAACACTGTGTATGTATTTGGAATGAATAAAGTCGGAAACCCTACTAGGTCTGACTTATGTAAGGTTAATAATTACCCGTCAGTACACTGATCAGCCGTAACATTAAAACCACTGACGGGTGAAGTGTATAATAATACTGATTATCTCATTACAAAGGCACCTGTCAAGGGGTGGGATATATTAGGCAGCAAGTGAACAGTCAGTTCTTGAAGTTGATGTGTTGGAAGCAGAAAAAATGGGCAAGTGTAAGGATCTGAGTGACTTTGACAAGGGCCAAATTGTAACGGCTAGACGACTGGATCTCCAAAACGGCGGGTCTTGTGGGGTGTTCCTGCTATGCAGTGATTAGTACCTACCAAAAGTGGTCAATTGGTGAACCTGCGACATGATACAGGAAGTATGTTGCCGCTTCCTGTCTCAGTGTGGTAGCTGTGTTGAGATTAGATTGGTATCAAATATATTAGCGTTAATGATGAATAAGATGACTCTTAATTGATTCAAAGTGATCTTTAATTTTTGCTCCCAAAGTTAATCTTGCCAATTCCCACCACATCCCCATCACAGGACGGCCACCAACCAGCACGTGCTTCCTTTGAGACACATGAAGCCAACCTCCGCATCTTTTCATAACACAATCGGAGGAAAGCGCAACCTGCCCTATTCTGCATGCATGAGCTCACAGATGCCAGTGATTGGCTAGTGTCGCTCTGATTGACATGTATGCCCCTCCCACTCTGAGAGCACAGCCAACTTTGCTCTCTTGGCCACAGATGGCTGTGGCATTGTCGAGATTCAAACGCACAATCTCCCGGCGATAGAGCGAACGCTTTTCTGTTGTGCCACTTAGGTACACTCTTAAGGTAGGATAAACTATGCCCTTATCATAAAAATGGTGCTCGTTTCCAAATCTGCTCCTGCACTTTGGATGGAATCTAATCACGGGCTATCCACGGCCAGACGTCCTTGAGACCAGTATTGTAAAATTAAGACAATAAACTCGTACGATGTTGCACTGGTTGTGGTTTAAAATGACAAAAACTCTCATCATAATCAAATACCTCAAGAACCTAACAACGATAATAAGAATAATTAAGACGAATAACAAATCTACATGTGTTGCACATGTACATGTGTCAGTGGAGGGAATATTTACCCTCTCTTACTTTCAGCTGTGCCTGGTGGAGCCTATTTCTCTTCCTGCACTACAGGAGAAATGGACCAGATCAATCTAGATCCTGACTCACCTTGGTTCTCTAGAGCTCCTTAATACATTAGTCCTCCACCCACATAATAGCCAAGCCTGAACAGAAATCTTTCATGTGAGTCACAGTCTGTGCAGGGAGACAGGGTGGTGGGCTGGAATTGTGACTGTACACAATCTCTGACATGAAACATTCTCATGATTTGCCAAAAAGTGTCCTGAAATCTCAGCGACTGTTTTACTTTATATTTTTATAATAATATTTACCAAATCCAGTATGATTTACAAGCTCATCCTACTTGGGTGTCCTACAAGTGTAATCATTAACTACGATATCCATCTCGGGTGTGATAAAACGGCAGGGAAGAGATAAGGTCAGTGCCCAGGTTCCTGTCAGGATGTTTTGCTGGAACAAATGTAGGTGGATTTTCTTGTAGATGGCTTTTTATTGTGCTTTTTGTTTTGTCTTGTTTTTTTTTTTTTTTTTTTTATCCCTAACTGCCTACTTTTCTACTGATGGACCTCCACATTGATAAACGACCTCTTTGAGATATTATATCACATGCGGCCACTCCTCAATCTCGGTTCCATATTAATAATTTCCATTCCCTTTTCATCACAAAGCTCTATCATCCCTACCTCAGGAGCCATATTTTGCCTAAGGGAAAAACATCTGAGAGAAATGGTTTTGTATTCATCGCCTGTTTTATTCAGTTCCTATCATGTCTTTAAAACTACTTGCATTTGCTTCAGTTATTTATGGTGGGTAGGTTAAGGAGAAGTGGAACTATTTCACAGTAGGTTCTTGTTTAGTGAAGCTCAGAAATATATTGGTTTGTGTGTGTTTGTGTGTGTTAGATCTACTTGCACCTGAGGTCCTACACAGTGCCAAACGAGCAGCGTTACATCATCCGCATCCTCTTCATCGTGCCCATTTACGCCTTTGACTCCTGGCTTAGCCTCCTCTTCATCAGCAACGACCAGTACTACGTCTACTTTGACTCCATTCGTGACTGCTATGAAGGTAGGTACCTTTTCTTTTTTTTTTTTCCCCTTCTTTTTGTCTGTCTGCTAATACTCTAGAGACGGGGCTTTACATGTGAAGACACCTGCACTGAGCTAAAATTGGCATGCAGACATCCAACTGCCCAAACTTGTTCTTCTCATCTTTCTCTGTAGTACAAAGAACGAACTACAATGCAGTGATCTGTTATCATCTCTTTTTTTTTTTTCTTTTTTTTTTTTTCACCTTCCTCTCCTCTGTTAGACAGCAGAACTGAGAGCAAGTGTTTTCCAAGTTATAAATACACCTGTCAGTGGAATTAGTAGTTGTTGTTTTAGTTTTTGAATAAACCAATAGAATTTTAAATGAGTTCAGTCTTTTAAGGGAGTTGCAGTTTGTAATATCAAACAGGCATATTTATTATTCTTTCTGCCTCTGCATAAAATATTCATGTAGTCTGAATTATTAGTAGTAGTTTGTACTACATAAAAGCACTATGCACAAATGTGGAAAGGTTCCATGCAAATAACTTGCGGTTAATACATTATTTACCTTTTTTTTTTTTTTTTTAAAAATTGTAATTTCATATGTTTTTTTTTTTTCCACAAAAGAGAAAGCGAAAGAGGCCTTAAGTTTAGACATTCTTTAAATCGAAACAGTAGATCAAGGTGGATTATCATGGACAAACCTTTTCTTTAATGTGATCTGTATTGGTGTATCTAGAGGAAGATGGTTTCTTGCCTTTTTCTCTAAATACATCTGTGAAACTGCTGATGATGTAAATATTTTGTTCTTCTCAGCTTTTGTAATCTACAACTTCTTGAGCCTGTCCTTTGAGTATCTAGGAGGAGAGAGTGCCATCATGGCCGAAATACGAGGAAAACCGATTCCGTAAGTGTGTTCCTGTCCTTTTCAGAGAAATAGACACACGTTATAGTGTAGTTTGATTGCATAACTGTACTTTGATGACTTCAAATGTCAGGAATGTTGCAATTACTATGATTGCTATGGCCTATGAACATTTAAATTAATGTTAGACCAGGTTAGTTATCTTGGTTTGAACAGAATTCTGACGCATTTTCTTGGTATGCAGTTATCAGAGTATTCCCCTGTTTCACGCTTAGCAAATTAATCAAACTCTGAGTCTGAGAAGGGGCCTCGGGTCGATGGTGCACTTCAGGCAACACCTCAGGTTTTCAGTCAGACCGAGGTCTGGGATCGTCCTGCATGTGCCTTTCTGTTCTTTATCCTGTTCATTCTGTTTTAACACTGAGCTTAAGGTCAGATTCTGGCCAGATTACGGTATGAATCGTCAAGAATCTGGCTGGTTCACACCTTCTAGCTGTTTTCAGTCATTTCCCACTTCTCACAGGGGCGGCTGTGGCTCAGGTGGTAGAGCGGGTTGTCCACTAATCGTAGGGTTGGCGGTTCAATTTCCGGCCCACATGACTCCATGTGCCGAAGTGTCCTTGGGAAAGACACTGAACCCCAAGTTGCTCCCGATGGCAGGTGGTGCCTTGCATGGTAGCTCTGCTGCCATTGGTGTGAGTGTGCGTGAATGGGTGAATGAGACACAGTGTAAAGCGCTTTGTGAACCGCAAATGATGAAATATATATATATATATAAGTGCTATATAAGTGCAGACCATTTACCATTCTCACTAAATAGAAACAACCACACAAATGTAAGGCTGTTAAAAAATGTGGCTCATTGGGAGTTTGGGATTAATGTAATGGCCTTTTGTTTAGAGAAAGTACACACATTAGTGCTGTTTTCATTAAAAAGTTTCAAACTACATTTCTAGACTGCTAGTAGCGTATGGGATTAAATTTGTGCCAAAAGTATTGAACATATCTTTGCCAGAAACGAACAGGAATATACAATGAGGGAGAAAGAAAACATTGTGAATCTTTAAAATGTAACATGGTCTTCAAATAAAGTTTTCTAAGCTTCCTTTTCATCTACTCGTGTGGGCGGGGCTTAACAGTGATTAACTCTCACTGGCTAGTGAGATTTGGATCGACAGCTCCCTGACCAGGAAGTAGAGACTTCAGTGGCGTGAATTTTAGAGAGCGTTCTGGATGCAGTTTTCTGTATAGTTATGGTGTTTGCACTCTGTTGTGGAAATTATTACTTACTTAGTATATTAGTTCATAATTAATATTTGCGGTTTGGGTAGTCTCAAACGACTATTTTTTTTTTTCGAGATGAGCTCTCAGGAGCGTCTCTACTTCCAGGTCAGGGAGCTATCGAGCCAGATCTCACTAGCCAATGAGAGTGACTTGTGTCAGAATGGCGAACGTAAGCTTGCGGACTGTAAATAAAAACTCTGGCAGCGCGTTCATAAACCATGATTGTTAAAAGTTTTCTAAGCTTCCTTTTCGCTAAAGAACGCTGTTTATTTGAAGACCATGCTACATTTCTGCCTCCGAGTTCACTGTTTTTAGTTTCAGAGTGTTTTCCACCTTTTCATTGTATATTTTTGTTCGTTTCTTGAAAAGTTACGTTCAATACTTTTGGCGCCAATTTAATTCCATATTATCTCCTCTTCATCACTGTTTGTGTAAGCAGACCATTTTATCTTTGTGTGATACAGGAAGCACAAACTTTTTTTTTTCGTTTGTTTTTTTTCCTCCAGACTCCAGTCTCGACAATCTCTCTAGCATCACTTTATACACTTTAAACAGTCCCTCGTGGGTTTTAAATACTGACTCGATTCTAGCCTCGCACACAGCTCAGAATCGTACCAAATTTAATCTCCTTGTACCATCGTGAAATCGACCTGCGTAATCTAACACACCTGGCTGTAATATCCAGATCCTCCTGAAAGACACTGATAAAAACCCTAACTCAGGAGGGTGGTAGATTTCTAGGGAAGCCTGGTTTAAGGCTTTTAATGTTTTATTTTCTCTTCCCCCTCCTGTTTTGTGCCTTTCTAATAATATTACTCTGAGGGCTTCTAAAAGCTCCCTGTAGCCCTCTTTACTTTTAAGAAGCAGTACTCAGCAAAGGAGTGCTAAAGGAACAGCTGGATTTATTCTGCTCTAATCAGAATCACTACAGTTATACACAGATGGGGACTAATTAGCATTTTGTTTGGAAGGAAATTGGCTACATCCGTGCTTCTTTACAGTTAAGGGATGTGCTAAATGTCCCAAACCAACATCCCGGCTTATTTGTCCCTACACTTTTTTTTTTTTTTTTTTTTTTTTTTTTTTTTTTCTTTCTTTCTTTTTAAATTTAGCATAATAATGTGTTGGCTTTTTCATTTGGTTTGAATGTTGTTGGTTCCAACTATATATAAAGTGTGGAAGTAAGAAAACTTTTTACCATTTTAATGTTGTTTTGCCATCTGCCCACATAAAGGTAAGGGGAAAATTGATTTTCTTTAGTCGCTGTGATTTAAATAAAAGGCTACACTGCAAAAAATGCCTTTCTTGAAACAAGCAAGACACACTTAAATCTAGTTAAGGTTGACTAAAATTACGCAAAAACAAAACAAAAAATCTGCTAATGGGGTAAGCAGAACTGACTTGGTAAGAATTCTTGAAAATAGCATAAATATCTATTCACTAAAAACGCTACTGGATCTTAAATCTAGACAAAAATGCCAAAATTTAAGCAAATTGTGTTTATTACAAGCAATGAAAACTCAGTTATTCAAGACAGATTTACTTAAAATGAGTGTTTTGGTCTCTTGATTGAGCTAAGAATTTATCCCTTAATCCAAGATTAATAATTAGCAAAAAAAAAAAAAAAAAAAAAACTTACAATAAGACACAATTTCTTCAAACAGCATAATACAAATAAGTGACTTTGTCTTAAATTAAGGCACCAGAAGCATTGTTACTTTTAGCATTTTTATTAAAACAGGGAAAAACAGGCAACATGGTGTCAGGGATTGTAGAAGGTGGCAGATGCGAGCGCAGAAATTTATTGTATAAAGTGCAAAACAACCGACCAAAAGTGTGAAAACAAGAACCATAAACATGAGAGTGTCTGCAGCACACATGATAACAACAAAAGCTTGACAGTTAGGTGCTGGAAAAACTAGAACGTCTATAAGGGTGCTTATTAGGGGTAACACCGAACGGGTGTGAGTGATCAGTGGGCCGTGTGACATGCTGGGGCTGATGGGTAAGATGGGTTCAGTGTGGATTTCAGCATAATCATGACACACAGCTGCTTCACTGATAAATTTAAATGTACAAGTGGTCTTAGTCTTAAAATAAGAAAAATCATCTTGTTCCTCCGCTGTAATATTATGCAAACCATTGTTGTAGCTTGTTACTGGTTAAATCTAGCTTAATATTAGCTGGAATATTATTAACACAAAGTTATATATATTTTCTTAAAATGAGATCACTTTTCTAATGCATACTTGACAAGATTATTTTTTTCACACAAAAAATAACTCATTTCCCAGAAACAAGGCTTTTTTTTTTCTTTTTTTTTTTTTTTTGCAGTGTAAAAGGGTCTTCCTGCAATGAAATAGGTTCATATTATAGCTGTGTGCCATTTTTTTCAAACACCATTTTCCTTCTTTACCTGTTAAATCATGTTAATACTAATGACACGGTATAGACAAAGCAAAGAAGAAGCAGCCTTTGGATCATCCAAGCCAAGCGTTCCTAGAAATCTCCCACCTCACATACATGTCATTTATTTCAGCTGTGTCTCACTTTTGTTTTCCCACAGGTCAAGCTGCATGTATGGCACCTGCTGTCTGGTTGGAATGAGTTACTCTATTGGCTTTTTAAGATTCTGCAAACAGGTTTGTTTCTCTGCTTGATGATGAGCACGCCATCTGCATGGTGTAGCGTGCATCCTACTGTGAATATTATACATTTCATTTGCTACCACGATCACTGGTAATATCACATCACAGCCGCTGAAGTTTAAGCACCTTGTAGGTTACGCCGTCGTTCAATGGGCGCCCGAGTGTAAATGCCAATATATAATCTTCAGAGGTGGTCTGCCAGCACTGTTGTGTACCATATCACAGAAGAACCATTTGTTGAAAAATGCCACTGGCAAAATTGAAGAGGATTCATGACTATATTCAAATGCCAGAAACCAGCGACATTCAATTCTGTTTTTCCTCAGAATGAAAACAGTGCAGAAATGTTTGCCTTGGGATATCCTGTCACCTAAACTATCATATAACCTGTTTTCTTCTCAATCATAAAGCAGCAGCCACACAATGTTTGTTTGTTTGTTTGTTTATTTATTTATTTATTTGGTTGGTTGGGGTTTTTTTTTTTTTTTTTTTTTTTTTTTTTTTGGTCCACTTTCCTTCAAATAACATCAACAGAACAAGCTCAAGAAGAAAAAGAATGAGGACTAGGTATGATCAACTTGGTAATAAACACAGAGAAATAATAGGAGTTGTCAGAGTGATGCTGTCTGCAAAGGGAGCGGAGAAGCTCCCAGCACTCCGAGCATAACGCTGATGGAAATTGGATTTGAGAGCTCCGTCTTCAAAACAGTGAATAGGCTGGGAAATGAACTTTTTTTTAGATAGAAAAATGGAAACTGCTAAACACATGGTTCTCTTTGACTGGACGGCTACGTGGCCGTTTTTCAAAGCAGCTCCTTGCGATGTGTTCAGACAAGAGCTCAGTCGAAGCATACTGAGTGAGGGGGCTTTTTTTTCCGCCCATTTCTGTTTTTGTTTGAGTAGACTTCTTTGGTTAGGGAGTTCTTTTTAATTAACTTGATATTGCACACCTGCCTGCATGTATGAGACCTGGGCTGTTAAAGCTGCGTAATTATTGCCTTGGTGCAATAATTGGTACACCAAACAATATTGACCCACAAACACTGGAACATTTTAGCAGTATCAGTTATGGGTGTAAAGATGCACTCCGGTCACCGTTTAATTTAATTCGATTCTCAGAATATTTCAAACAAAATTTGAATGAAGAAAAATGATGACTGAAAAAAGACTCCTTTCTTTTTTTATTTCTGAATCATAAACAATGTAATACAGTGTGCATTTTTGTCTGTATAAAACTAAATCAATCAAAATTTCTATGAACAGAGGTTTAAGATTGTAAACAAAATATACTGCAGGTTCACCTACCTGTATCTTAAATGTTTTGAATAAACAAAGTGTCCGATCTGGGGACTTTGAAAACAATCAACTGAAGCATAATGAGCTCCATAACAGAAATAGAGCTCCAAAATTGGCTAAAATGCCCGATTTCTGCAGCCTTTAGTGTTTGAAAGCTACTGAAGAGCTCTTTTTAACTTAACTGTATAACGTATTCTGCGTGTTGGTGGATGGACTTCACAAGTCCAGGTCTCACAGGCTCTCCACAATCATGTTACCAGTCTCTATATATTTTAACTCTATGGGATTTACAGATTGGGACCTCTAGTGTTCAAACCGTGCAACTGCATTACATGCATAATTAATAGAATGCTGATTTCCACAATGTGAATCACACGTTTCTACGATGCGCATCGTCTTTGCATCGCGATTCATCGTGTCACAATGTCACAACCCTAATATCACTATACTACTAGGACTAGGTTTTGAACATCCTTTAAAATGTTTGCATTCGATAATGTTTTGATTGCCATTTAGGCCACGCTTCAGTTCTGTGTGGTGAAACCCATCATGGCCATCATCACTATCTTCCTGCAAGCCTTTGGCAAATATCACGATGGAGATTTTAAGTGAGTTTTTATTCATTCTTACACTTTTCTTTATACATCATAATCCAGTATGGTGCTAATTATGTGCTTTATATTGTGAACAGATCAGTGCTGTTTTTAAGTAAAGCAAAAACGACACAAAACGTGAACATTTCGTCTTCTAAAACGCGTGTCTTCCTATAGCGTGAATGGAGGCTACCTTTACATTACGATCGTCTACAACGTCTCTGTGAGTCTGGCCCTCTATGCGCTGTTCCTCTTCTACTCGGCCACCAGTGACCTTCTGAGACCCTTTGAACCTGTGCTCAAGTTCCTGACCATCAAATCGGTCATCTTCCTCTCCTTCTGGCAAGGTGGGTAACAGTTTAAAACAGAGGTCAAAGAAACATCGGGAGAACAGAAGTGGGAAACATGGAGGGCCTTCTTTTTTATTTTTCAATAAATGTTTCTAAATCCCAGATATTACTCCTCTCAAATATGCACCTGAACAAGCAGATTGACTCCACCTAGAGATCGCTCTTGAGTGTCCTTATGTAGTGGGATGCTAGTAGCGTTAACAGCTGGTTAAGTAATTAGTCACAGCGATCTTAATTTGTAAGCCACTCAACACGGTGGCTGAAAAGACTAATCAATCTCAGATAATCGCTCTCTGTGTAACGCGCTGTTGGTAGGTCCATCCAGGCTTTATCATAGAGAATGTAATCTTCAGTACAAACCTTGTGTTCATAACTCTGAACCGATTTTATTTGTGTTGCCTTTCCACAAGCAGGCGTCAATTTTAAAATCTGTCAGAAAACAAAACACTTGTCTTGTATGTCACTGTTAACATAAGATAAACTCAGACGGATCTCGAGGCAAATCTGATTTGCATAAAAACGTTTTAATGAGGCCCCTTTCATGCATCGATTAATATTTCAGGTAAATATAAAATCACGTCCAAATCACTTGAGAACTTCTGTAGCTCTCTAGACTTTTTATTGTTCACAATCTTTAGTAACGTCCTACAATAATGTATTCAGTCCCTCCAGGATTGAACGCAAAATCCGCAATCTTCGGAGGAGCTTGCAATTTTTCAAAATTACCGCAGATTTTCTGTAGATTTGGGCCAAGACGCATCATGTGACGTCATCACAACGCGCATTCAGCCAAAGCCCTCTTCGATCTACATGCGTCGAACACGAGTACAGCTAAAAGGTCTCATTTACCAACAAACATCACTCCGAAAGACCGTGCAAAACAATTTCGTAAATTGCATAGCACATTTTGAGAAAAAAAATCAGCAGCAAAATCTAGCATTTTTGGCCACGACAATCACAAACAAACTGCGAAATCCTTTATAAAAAGTAAATAACAAAAAAAAATCTAAGTGAAATATTTTTTGTACCAGACTCCACCTTTTTTTTTTTTTTTTTTTTAATTTAGGCTTTTATAAACTATTTTTCGTTTGTTTTTAAACTAGTGGGTTGGGTTTTTTCGGGGGAATAAGATTTTTATTTTTATTATTATTATTATTTTTTTTACCTCATTACATCATGCAGTGGTCCCAAACATTGTAAATTTTGTATGTTCAGACATGACATTCTCAAAAAAAAAAAAAAAAAAAATTTGTCTTCATTAGATATTTTAGGACATTTTTGGACATGAGAAGATTTATTTATTTTATATATTTCAAGAATACTGTTTTTAGCCTTTTTTAACTTGTGGACAACCCATTTGCTTTTTAATATTTAGACAGAATCAATATTCTTATATTATGCCATTTTAAGTGAAAAAAAAAAAAAAAATCTTTAGAATCTGGATGTGTACAAATATGCATGAAAGGGTTAAACGTATTCAGCAGATGTATGGCATGATGATGATGAAGAATTACCAACAAACCATTTCTTGCCCGTTTCTCCAGGCATGATCCTGGCCATCCTGGAGCGCTGTGGCGTGATCCCAGAAGCACTAGTTATAGACGGGCACGAGGTGGGCGCAGGGACGGTAGCGGCCGGCTGGCAGAATTTCATCACCTGCATCGAAATGTTCTTCGCTGCTATCGCACTCCGTTACGCCTTCACGTACGACGTATACCAGGAGAAGAAGAGCCAAGCTCCAGGTTGGCATGCTGCCTAGCAATCTGACTACCTTTCTGTGTTTACACTTTTGCTGTTGTAAAGACGGCTTGCCAGGCTACTTCAGAGGAGATGGGCACGGAGTTATTTCTCTCATTGGGGTGGCTGCAGACAGCAGGAGTCAGGGTTCAGAGCAACTATATAAAGATCGGCTCTCCTCTGAGGCAGGGAGAGTGCAAAAAAACAGACATCTGTGGCACAGCATGTGGCATAAGAACAATTCATTTGAGGGTAAAGATAAATTGATACCATTTTAGACACTGGGTTTTTTCTTCTTCTTAGCTTTCAGATTCAGTCTTAGTGTGTGGGTGATGAAGCAGACAAAGAAGAAACTGCTTTTGGAGAGTGGGGTCTTTTCATGTCTTTTTTTTTTTTTTTTTTTTTTTTTTTCCCTGCCAAGAGTTTTAAAAGCACCTTTGTTTGAACCCTCAGTCCTGTTTGGCAGTGTGCAAGGTTTCGGGTTGCGCAGAAAATTTCTGTTTAATATTCTCCAATCTCAGCGCTAATGACATTGTGGCCCCTGAATGTTAAGCACTTCATTAGACCTGTATTATGATTCAATGCATTCTGCATGAAATACAGCTCAAATTCTCCATTTCATTGGTCTGCCTGTGTGGGTTTGAATGCCAAATAATGAAATCTCAAAAAAGTGGGGAAGCTGATGTCACTTGTAAATGAACAGAATATTCTGTCGGTAAATTATTATTGCAGCTTAATATACTAGCGCTTTGCTTTTAAACGCCTCGATTAGCAGCCCGTGCGATGTCACATACCTACAAATAACTTCAAATCTGGCTAAAACTGGACCCTGGAGGTAAGAAGGTAACGCTTCGACTGATCTAATGACCTTTTGCTGCTGGGGAAAAGGTCAGAAGAGGGCACGTCTCTGCAGAGGAGCGTGTGGTTTGAGTGGGCCTATCCTTCTTTTCCTGAAGCAAACCAACCGCAGGCTGAAGCTCAGTGAGTGAGTGTGCTGACCCAGACTTAACAATCCTCCACTGCACATCACACACCTTCTTCTGACCCTCAAACACATGCTATACTGAAATAATGGAGCAGTCCTTTATACTAATATCAGGAGTGTAAGGACTCCCTGTGGTCCACTAGAGGGCAGAAGAGGAGATGGCAGGTATCACCGTGGTAGCAGTGGTTTTTTTTTTTTTTTTTTTTTTTTTTTTTGGTCGTCCGATCTCTCATTCATCAGTAAGAGCAAGATGTGCTTAGATGGAGCTCTTCATCTGAGATTACACCAGGCTGCCCTGAGTAACATCCTTTTATAAAGCCATAGATGAACTGTGCACAGGAGCAGCAAGGTTGGGGATTTTTTTTTCTTTTTCTTTCTCTACTCACTGAACATCTCTAACATTAGAGAAGTGAAGCAGGAGAGTCCACATCAGGGAGCACTGGGACAAGGTTCAAACATTTTTTTTAATCCAAGCTTCTGTTTTGACAGCAGCCAGGTCATAGTGTGGCCGTGCTCCTGGCAGAGCTTGCTCACAAAACTGAAAATAATGCATTGTAACTCGCGCTTGGCAGAACCTTATGTGACTGTGAGGACTCATAATAGTTAAAAAAAAAAAAAACAGGAAAGTTTATAACGTTGTATGCCTTTCAGTTGCATTTTACCTGTCTATACTTGTTTTTATGCCCATGGGTCATCAGAATTGATTTAAGAAGAAATTTGCCATTGCATTGTTTTTCATTTCTTAATGTAACGGGTTGTAAGTTATATTAAATCTATACAGTTGCGTTCGTAGGTTTACATGCACCTTAATAATTAAAAAAAAATAATGAGGGATCATAAAAATTGCATTTAGTTTTTTATTTAGTTCTGCCCTGAATAAGCTATTTCACATAACCGATGTTTACATATAGTCCACAAAACACAATAATAACTGAATTTACACAAATGAACCAGTTCAAACTGGTTGTAAACTTTTGAAGATCTTTATTATTATTTTTTTTTCATTTAGTACTGCCCTTCAGAAGCGACATAAGATATTTACATGTTTACAAGACAAAATAATAACAATTTACACCAATCAACCTTTTCAAAATTTTACACCCCCCTGGCTCTTAATGTATCGTGTTGCCTTCTTAAGCATCAGTGAATGTTTGCACCTTTTGTAATAGTTGTGTACGAGTCCCTCAGTTATCCTCAGTGTGAAAAGATGGATCTCAACATCATATAGTCACTGTTGGAAAGAGGTCAAATATGCAGAAGATGCTGGAAAAGCAAAGAATGTGCAGGACCTGGAGGATTTTTCTGAAGAGCAGTGGGCAGTTTAACTGCTCAGGACAAACAAGGGACTCATGAACAATTATCACAAAACATGAAAACAGTCGTTGATCATCCAGGTAACAACACACAGTATTAAGAATCAAGCGTATGTAAACTTTTGAACTGGTTCATTTGTGTAAATTCAGTTATTATTGTGTCTTGTGGACTATATGTAAACATCGGTTATGTGAAGTAGTTTATTCAGGGCGGTACTAAATAAAAAACAAACAAATGGAAAAAAAAAAAAGTTTTTTTAATTATTAACATTTTGCAGATTGTGCAAGGTGTATGTAAACTTGTGACCTCAACTGTGCCTATACCTAGAGAGGTCTCTAAGTACCTTTTTGTTTAATAGGGCAAGGCTCCTCGGTGTAGGATGAGCTCAGACGTTTTGTGCATTCTACATCACTGATCATGCTGAGAGATGAGAGATAACTTAAAAACAACAGCAAAAACATTTTTTGTTGTTGTTTTTATCATTAATAGCAATTAATTATTCTTTTTCTTTATAGATAATGTCGCCCCCATGCACAGCATCTCCAGCGGACTGAAAGAGACCATCAACCCTGGAGACATGGTGCAGGACGCCATTCACAACTTCTCTCCAGCCTACCAGCAGTACACGCAGCAGTCTACGCAGGAGGTGGTGCAGCCGAGCCAGAACGGCAAGCAAGGCCCTGCCGTCAGCAAGAACCCGAAGAAGTCTGACAAAATCACCCTGATCGACACGGACGATGAGTTCTAAAGAGCAGCTGTGTGTGTAAGTGTGTGTGTGTGTGTATGTATGTATGTATGTATATATAGGGGAAAGGGGAACCACAGGTACAGAGAACATCTTCCAAACCCAGACAGATGTATTCCAGACCACATAATGTGCGACGTTTAAGGTTACATAATCCCAGATTAATCCGAGTCTTCTACAGCCTCCCGCTCATAAACGCATGTTAATATCGAACGTCTACCAAATTCCAGTGAATTCATTAGGTGATAAGGAAAGGATTAGCAGAATTATCACACACAGGGTTCTACTTCTACTGTGAAGAAAAAGCCGCAGGTTTTGCAGTCGCAGCTTAATCAATTTGCCCGTACGTCATCCTGCTCTGTTCAAGCTGACAGAATGTTGTTGGGATCCCGTGTGACTCCTGGCTGCGTTACAGAACAACCTAAGCGTGAAGGAGGTGTTCAGGAAGCTCCGACTGACTGGAGCCAACACTTCACAGAGCGCCTCCTTTGAAGTATTTACTCGGCGGCCCTCAGATTCGGTCTCCCGATGAACAGAAGCGTCTCTCAAAGACGCTCTGGTTTTGGAGCGCCACACTTCAAACTGTTTACCTGGGCTCTTTGAAACACTTCACATCTCCTGCATCAAGGACACAATGAACGGCTTAAGAACGTCTCTTGCCTGACGAGGAAGCTTTTGTCATTTTTCTTCTTACCTTACACTCTTAAGCATCTCTAATCCTATCCGAACAATTCAGCAGTCTTATAACTTCCTTTGATAATATAGTATGTTTTTTTTTTTTTAATTGTAAATAATTTGTATATAATTATTTAGTTGCACAGGTGACGATGGGAAATGTAAAGGTTAATATAATGTTATTGTGAAGGAATAATTAGTTCATGTGTTGTACTGATTAACGGTATCCACTGGTGTTGCTTCACATTCAGTTTTTTTTTTTTTTTTTCTCACTAACATTTTTAAATTCTTTTTAAAAAGATCATTTAAGCCAAACACGCCATATCTTTGTTTTTTTTTTTTTTTTTAAATGAGCAGTATATATTGAGTGACGAAGCTTGAAATGATTTACGAGTCTTTTAAATATAGCAAATGGTTATTATTCACAGCTGCACCATTTAAACATGACAATCAGTCAATATTGGCTCTTTTAATTCGGTTCATGCAGCTCCGTTATAAAGGCGATCAGTTCTTGTACACCATGTTCATAAAGTATTTGGAAAGTTTCTTGCAATGTTTTACCTGGGCTTGTCATATATAAACAGTACAACATCCTTTAAATGAAGTTAAGCTGCTGTTGATCATTTCTAGATTGAAATAAATGATAACGTGAAATAAAATGAATGAAACTGAGGGATAGTAGATGTTTATAAAGGGATGTGTTTTTTTGTTTTTTTTAGGTTGTTTTGAGTTTTTTTTTTCCTCCATGATTTCTACATTATCACTGTGTCTCAATTCGCCTACTTATACTATGCAATAAAAGGATATACTCTTTTTTTGTGAAGGAAAAAGTACATACTTTTGAGTGTGTAGGAAAAGGAGTATGCAAGTACTGGGACATACTAACACGTCATGTAACAGAAGAGAATGTTGTTGCCTAGTTACGCACACGGTCACCGTAAACAAACTCCTCGTCGCATTTCAGCTTTTCTTCATTCATTATATCATTTATACCAGTGGTTCTTAACCAGGGGGTCGCGAGTTGTACACAGAGGTTCCCAGAGAAGCCACTGGTGGATTTTTTTTTTTGGATCTCTGTGCATGCCAAATACCGAGAACTGAGTGACATGGCATAGAAATAAAAAAAACTCTCATTCGAATCGACCTATCTCTGTGAGGCTGTTTTTCCAGCGCTGGTGTACCCAAAGAACAAGTGTAGAGCCAGACTCAGGGGGTCAAGATGATTTTGTCATGTCAAAGTGGGTCGAACTCACAAAAAGGTTAAGAACCTTATTATACTATATAATTTAATTCACCATTCCCTTGATTTATTTTTCCACATTTCATTTATACCTCTCTAAAATGTACCATGTTTGCAGGTTGAATTCAGCATCACAAAACTCCTCCTCCCTCATACACGGAGTTGTGGGCAATATTGGCTGAAAAAGTGTCCACAGATCCACGCTACCGGAAATAGTAGACCATCCAGGTACCTTTTGGGATAGTCATTTCAACATACTACGATTTGAGACACACTAATTCTCATCCCGGATACTATTTAGTAGGCGAATTGGGACGCAGCCTGCGAGTACCTTGTGAAAAATCACTCACTGCCACCTGTTAATTGAAGAAGCTTTATTGAAAAGTACAAAATGGACACTGCATACTATGTACAGGAATAATTTACTTTCTTATATTCAGCCAGAGTGGAAAAAAGAGCACGAGTGTATTTGTACATGAGGGTAGTTCATTGACAGAAAGTAAATAAATGAATGTAAATACAATAATTTAGAGGTTGGAGGAGAAAAAAACAAAAAAAAAACACACAAATCAAAAATAAATATCAACTTTCAAGTGTGATAGATATACACAGATTTCTGTAATGGTGTAAATCATATGATATGATTAATCTAAGCCTAGGTTTGCTGCCTTTCATTGCTGTATTTAAAAATCGCTGTTCGGGATTTACGCCTCATAAAAACTTTCCAAACCTTTTGTCTGTGGTTGGCCATTTAAACAACCCACTACGTTATCCTTTCCTACAGTACATAAACAGTATCAAGCTCCTTATAGGCACTGCTGTTCTCGAGTATCAACAACTTCTTCTGTTACCGTTTCATTCAACCTTAACATGGACAACTACTGCACAGGGTAAACATTTGGAGCAGCATACCATACCTTATGGAGTTTTTTTTCCCCTCTGTGTTTATAGGCAAGTGTGTTCAAGAGCACTGGTTAAAGTTTTATGTGCGTTCATGGTAAATAGCTTTAAGGACTGACTGAGCGTGTATATAATATATACTTTCAAAAAAAATAGATATAGTAAAATATGTATAATATAGAATAATTTAACCTGTTCAGCCAGAAAAAGGCCACATACAGCATACATAGAATATGAAGACCAAAAAAAAAAAAAAAAAAAAGTACCCACTTAGTGAGAACAGCATCTCAAGTATGCTAAGAGATGAGAGAAATGGAAAAGGGGGCTATATGGAGAATCTGGTACAGAAGAGTTCGCCTTTGCCCAGCAGATAATTAAGCCATCAGTGGAGTTCACTGGAGGTTAATGTCCTTTCTCCAAAATTAAATTACACTCTCTATCCAAACTGGCCAACTAAACACTGGCGACTATGTTGGAGGGTTTCCTGTCCTCTTGTTCTGACTGTAATGTGGCCTTATTAGAATAATCTCCACCTTATCAGCAACCTCTGCCTGCAATAAGATGTCGGTGTGTTTAATATTCTGACAAACAAAAATACATTAATTCAATTTCTTGGTCCATAAAAGTAACAGTGCCACGTTCATCCCAGAAGTGTCTTCACCGGATTCACCAGCATTTGTTCACAGCATTTTGAGAGCTCACCACTAGAGGTCAGTATAAGTCACAGACAAGGGTTGGGTTTTTTTTTTTTGTTTGTTTGTTTTGGTTTGGTTTGGTTTTCAAATGGAAAAGATCAAATTGAGCTGGAATTCATAAAGAGGAACTGATAGTAGGAGTGAATGGGGAAATTAACTCCTTCTATGGAATAGGAAGTGGGAAAAAAAAAAAAAGTAGGCATGGGGGCTGGGGAATTTCTGGGCTTTTTAACTGTGACATTTATTTAGAACTGCATGTTGTAAGTCAAAGTACCCACACACGTCTAGAGCCAGTTTGAAATGTCGTCAGCCCATCATCTCAATGATGCCTTGCAAAAAAAATAAATAAATAAAAATACTGAAATGACACCTGCACCTGTTTACAGACAATAATGTGATTTACGTAAATCCACAACAGCATCTGAGAAGCAAGAGCACTGGATCACCATAAACACTGATATGTTCACTGATTAGAAATTTACAATGAGGGTTTTGTAAGTAGGATGGCTACTGTCCAACAAATTAGAGCAGGGGGAAAAAAAAGTGTAAATGTGTAAATCTCTGAACTTCATACTACTCCCAAGATATGCAGGTCATGCCCGAAACTGTATAAAATACAAAGAAAATCAGCAGGGAAAAAAAAAAAAACGACAGAAAATAACAAACTGAAATAGCATTTGGATATGAAAAGGACATATAAAACACTGAGAAAAGATTCAAAGTAATAAGTATGCCAAAAAAGCACAGCAGTAGGCTGCAGAGCCAGGGCTAGCAGCGGCCTACACAGCAGCACAGTTTTTCCCCTAACTGCCTCGCCAGGGTAGAAGGAACAGTCATAGTCACTTGGGTAAAAGAGAATCCTGATTGCACGTGTAACTCACAACTGGTCATTTCTCTAAGAAATCAATCGACAGAACGAGCGTTTACACGTACTGTAGGCTTCACATTAACCTAATTCTGGCATGTGCTTTGAAAGGACGCTGCACGTCGAGTCACGTCATAAACACCAGGATCGTCTTTACCCAAGAGCCTGTCTCGAATTATTTGCGATTCATAAACGTTAAATCGGGGCTCCCAACACCGGCAGTGCCACCTCTTGTGACCTAGCAGTAGGAATGCTTTCTAAACGGACGGAATTCTCGATGCGAAATTGAAGCCGAGGTCTTCGGTTCGCTCGTTTTTTTTTTTTTTTCGTTCGTGAGGCGATAGCGAATCTGTAATATACAGGTAATAATGGACTTGCATTACTTCTGCCAAGACAGCTCACGTCTCTATATCCAATATGGATTACCTTCCATTCGTTATGGCGCTGACGAGGAGAAAGAAAAGGAAAAAAACATACAGGAAAGCAGGTGAATATCTATCCATTCCGTTGATTTTCCATACCGCTTATCCTACACGGGGTCCCTGCCGGGGAGCTTGGAGTCTATCCCAGGGAACTCGGGGCACGAGGCGGGGGGACAACCCATCGCAGCACACAATCGCACACACATTCACACACTACGGACAATTTGGAAACGCCAATCAGCCTCGGGAAGGAAACCGGAGTACCCAGAGGAAACCCTCGAAGCACGGGGAGAGCATCCAAGCTCCGAGCACACAGGGCGGGATTCGAACCCCCAACCCTGGAGGTTCGAGGCAAGCGTACTAGAAATTAATGGGGTTTTCTTATAACAGGCTTGTTATAATAGTAGTCAACGTAACTGACGAGCGCCGCCTTTAAAATAAAAAATAAAAAATCCTATGATTTCTTTGTCCTGAATAGTCCTGTATGTACTTCTAATCTTTTATAATATTAAACTGTATAATATTTAACAGTAAAAGTATAAGTGCTATTGTAATAGTCTGAAGTTGCTGAGTAAGAGTCGCTCGCTGTTTTTTGTTTTTCCCCTACAGCTTGTTCCATTTGTTTCCTCATTGTCTCAGTTATAAGAATGTGTAAAGGAAAGAAAAAAAACTATTTTAAAACTAAATCACATGGTTTTAGGACTTTGCTGGTCTACCACCAGTTTCTCAAACCCATTAAGCACGCAGCAGATTTTAAGCTTAATTTTAGTCCTGAAATCCTATATGCGTGAGTATAATCTATATACGGCTGGCAAAAGCTCAAGACAAAAAAGATGCTGAAATATACTGTTGCATGTATACACAACATTTTCTTTTTTTTTTTTTTTTTTTTTACATCAGACTTCTTCAAAAACAAGCACAGTAATAAGAATATACTGCAAATGCTGTTCTACATTGATCACTTTCCGGTGTAAAATGTAAGATACCACAGGCATCAGGACATTCACAGACTGCCATGGCAGGTTCAATCAAGCACTTAATCCCCATGTCTGCAAGTCTCATCTCTGCTAAGTCTCAGTCTGGGTCGGAGAAAAAGGTGAGAAGGCCAGTGTGCCCTGCCGGTGCCGGGGCTTTAGAGCACAGTGCACAGACAACGTAGACGGTTTTGTTTGTGTACGAGTATGAGTACGAATGTGTGTGTGAGTTTGTGCAGGAGAAATAGAGAAATTTAAAAAAAAAAAAAAAAATGATAGAGAAAGAGAAGTTATGGTAAAATGGCAGTCTGCCTCCCCATCCCACCCCTTCAGTCTGATTACTGAGTGTCTTCTCAGTAGAGAATTAGGCTGGGAAGGAACCAGTTTGGACCAGACGGAAGAACTCCTCACTCCTTCCCCTCCCTCTATGACGGAGCGGAGCACGGCGGAGACGAGGAGCCGTGGTTGGCTGACTTGACAATGGTGATGACGGAGGTGGTGGCCACCTTGGCAGGTGTGAGCGGGCCGCATGCCACGGTACGGGCGAAGCACTGCAGGGCCTCGTACTTGGCACGCAGCGCGTCCAGCTCCAGGCGCATGCTGGCGTTCTCACGGGCGAGCTTCTCCACCTCTTGCTGCAGCTGTGACTTCTGGCGCTCGAGCTCCTCCTTTTGCGTAACGCGCTTGATGCGGCAGCTCGCGGCGTAGCCACGGTTCTTAAGCGTGCGCCGTCGCTGCTTCAGCCGCACCACGTCCTCCTTGGTGAGGCCACGCAGGTGCTGGTTCAGCTCACGCACCGACATGGCCACCAGCTCGTCATCACTCAGCGCCGGCGCATTCTCACCCGCCTCCTTCTTCACCTGCATCGGGAGCAGCAGAACAGTTCACAGCTACGGCTATACATTAAGCCTAGTCCTGGATGTACTGAGTGTAATATGTCATAGAATAAGGACACTTTTTTTTTCTGAAAATCTTTTAAGGTTAAATAAACACCTACAAAGTGCTTCAGTGCTGCTGAAATCTGATTGGTCAGTGTTGATTCATTTTCTAGAACAGCACAGCTCCAAGGCAAATAACAGATGCATATTAACACATTCATTCTAATACGTTACCGTTTCTATAGTAACAGTATGTTAAACAAGATGTTTGTTTAGCATTTGTAGAAAGAGTCTCCAGTGTCAACATTATTATTATTATTATTATTATTATTATTTTATAAATAACCCTATTGTTTTATTCCTTACTTATTTCATAGGTGTGGCAGTCAACACGGCAAAAATATCCCTGCTGAAAAAAACAATAGAAACCCTTATAGAATTTGTAATGGTTGCAATGGTTATAATGGGAATTGTATTGGTTTTAATGGAAACTCTAATGGTACCTGTGGGTCTCTGATGGTAATTTGTTGCCTTCTACTGGTAGCATGTTATGTCTAGTGGATACCATTAAGGACCAATAATAGTAAAGGTAATGGTTTTAATGGTTAGCTGGTTGTTTGTAATGGTATTTGTAGTGGAGACCATTAGAATTTCTGTGATGGTTTCTATTGTTTCTTGTTTTTGTTTTTCCGGCAGGGATAAACAAATTCCCCCAAGATGAATTAAATCCAGTATTGGTGTGATACTGGTGAAGAATTAGACTTTGTTTGTTATAATTATATATTTATTAAAACCCCACTGATCAGAGTTTCCCACCTTCCAGCTGAAACTCTGTATGACTATAACATTGCCTTTTACGTTAAAGGGGTGGAGTTGAGAAGGTGTATCGCCTGAGGGTGGAGCTAATTCCTAGGCTGGAAAAAAGCAGAATCCATCCAGGTCCCTTGCATACTGTAGCGTTATTAAAACTGCTAGATTTTCTATTATGTCTTTTGAAATTACATGATTATTACAGGTCTAGAAACAATGTTACTCACTGCAACTTTAAAACCAGGACTTACCTTTACTGCTTTGCTTGGCTTTAAATGAGTCGTCATACCCTGAAAGTCTGTGGAGAGAATGACAGACGGTATGAAAGGAGGGAAAAATGAATAATACCATTTGGAACATAACTGTTGATGGGCGTTCGCTTTATCCGAAACTGCTCACTCATTCACTATTATAGAGCGCTATACAGGGCAAGACATCACTAGTGAGCGTAGAGCAGTGATCACCACCCTGTTCCTGGAGATCTACCTTCCTGAAGACTTTAGCCCCAACCATACTCGTGCCCAACTGAATCGAATCATTGCCTTAAGAAGTTCTTGATCAACTAAAACAGGTGTGTTAGATTTTGGTTGGAGATGAAACCTGCAGGAAGGTAAAGTAGATCTCAAGGAAGAAGGTTGGAGTATAATGTGACTTGACATCATATAAACAATTTGAATGTTAGGAATTGTCTGGCAAGTACAGAACAAGATTCTGTGAATTAAATGTACCACTATGTACCTCCTGTAGGAAGCATTCAATATTAAACATATTTTGATTTACTTTTATGGTACAAAGTCGGCTGCTCTGGTAAATCTCCAGGTGCGTGGAATAAACAGCTATGGAGTGTGGTATATAATGTGGAAGTAGTGTGCATTAGCTGTACGCTGGATTTATTTATTTATTGTTCTTTCATTGCTATGTTGGCATCAATGGCTATTTTCATGGCAAGATCAAGGTAGATTAAGACAGGACATTCAGTAAAAATCCTACAGTATTACAACAAAAAAAATCTTACAACATCAACAACAAAAGCTATAGAAGGTCCTTCACGTTAATATTTGATAAAAAATTCGAAACAAAAATTCCCCTGGTGAGACTTTTTGGAGGCCTTCCCGATAAGTATTTTCTGCATAGAAGCGTTGTCTTGTATTCTTAAGAACAGGACAGTACAGGAAAATAGGCTTAACAGTCACTTTTATCTTACAGAAATCACATGGTGGTGGTTCTTCATCATTCAGTAGGAACGCACATGTAAGTCTTGAATGCCCAGTACGACATCTTGTGTATAGTGTCTGGATTCAAAAGGGGAAAATGAATGAAGTGTGTTTTAGTTATAACAGGGTTGTGTGCTGGATTTAAGGTGCACTATACAGGGAATATTGTTTGCCCAGTGAGAATTTGGACAAGACTACAAGGCCTTCGTAAACACCAACTGGTGCACCCCACAACACCTCAGCACGTGAAGGGTTGATAATTAACTTAGGAGTCAAGCGCATTGAGCAAGCGTAGGAACATGGGTTGAGAGTGCTAGCCTGAAGTGCTTGCTTTGAGATAAACTGAGAACAAGAACAACATTTGCTCATTTTGGCCATCAGGGGTCAGCAATGCTCAACAAATCGAGTACCAGAAATGGGCAACGCTGTTTACGGGCTGAGGGAGCGTTCTCACAAGATAGCTTACTAGACCATTACAAGTGCAGGAATAGAAGCACGTCAACCCTCAACGTTGAGCTTTGTTTGCTCGGCGATCCGTGTCGGGCTCTATTCGGATGGCGTGAGGTTTTCTGTACAGCGTACAGAGTGAACAGTCTTGACATTGTGGTCGTACTTTCTCAAAATAAGTGAAACCGTACACAAAGGCAGGCCGTCTCCATTTTTGGAGTGTGTGAACCAGCACCAGAACGCACCGTAACGCTGGCTGCTATAGAGACTCCCTCTTAATGAGAGTGTGTGTGCGCGTGTGTATGTGTGCTGGTCACATGACTAGGCCTATGATAAACAATGTTCATTCATAACCGTGCCAGAGGATGCTGAGCAACCTCTAATACATAACCTCGAACTCAGACAGCTCATAATTAGCCAAGTCACTTTCAGCAAAATCACGTTTATCATTTAACCTTTATTGGACGTACATACTTATTGTTCCACCTTGTAAGTGTACACTTACAGTTCATCTTTTTTTCCACGCACAATTTGCATGAGTCATCATATAGTCCTTAATCAGCGGTCACGGTTGGCTGGATGTATTTGGTTGGCAAACTATTCTTAACCCAGGAGTGACATTGCTTGGGTTTTTAAACAGCTCAGCGGTGCTGTGTTTGATACACGTACACCAACACTACACACACATACACACACACTTTCCACTAATAGATAGGCAGGGTCCTGGCAGAAGGGGGCTGACAAAATGTGCATAGCAACGAGTAACAGCTACAGTCAGTAACGCAAAGGCCATTGGGTAGATGATTGGGGTGTCATATGTGTTCCATGGATCTTACATTCACAAATGTGTATATAAAAGTAAAAGTCATTTCACACACAGGTAAAGTGTCCTTCATAACAAGCTTGCTTCATATAAATAACTTTGAACATTCGTTAAACCTTTACAGCAATTAGAAAACAGTGTTGTCGTTTTTTTTTTTTTTTCCTTTGCAAGTCCCCGACCCCCACCCAAAGAAAAAGCAAAGAATGTGCAGGACCTGGAGGATTTTTCTGAAGAACAGTGGGCAGTTTAACTGCTCAGGACAAACAAGGGACTCGTGAACAACTATCACAAAACATAAAAACAGTCGTCGATCATCCAGGTAACGACACACAGTATTAAGAATCAAGCGTATGTAAACTTTTGAACTGGTTCATTTGTATAAATTCAGTTATTATTGTGTCTTGTGGACTATATGTAAACATCTGTTATGTGAAATAGCTTATTCAGGGCCGCACTAAATAAAAAACTAAATGCATTTTTTATGATCTCTTTATTATTATTAACTTATTCTGCAAGGCGTATGTAAACTTATGACCTCAACTGTATAGTAACACACATACTGTACCTCCTCGCTACAATCTCTCTAACTTGTAACTTAGTTCCTCTGTATAGCATGAACTGAAAAGTCAAATGACAACTGAAAGTCCCTGATGAGCTTATTGTAATGCATAAACATTACCTCACCCTGAAAAACAGAACAACACATGTCACCAGACAATGGTCACGCAGGGGTTTTTTTTTCTTTTCAGGAAGCATGTTGGGATATGCTTCTGCTAAGTCGTACACGCCATACTCTACACTTGTCTGTTTAAGAGATATACTGAACATTCCAGAAGGCACTGTGTCACTACGAATAGTTTCCCTTACACAGTCAGGGTTATATTTTTGTTTTTTTACACAATCTGCTTTATCAGGTTTAGGACAGGATTCTGTTACGCCGGGCTTTCCTGGCTCGCTTCATGCCCTTATTTAACTCACACGGTTATATTTAGCTCAGTGTGCTGACCGTAAAATTCTGCCAACAATGCGATTTAAGTGGAAATGTGATAAGTGATACCTCATTAGTGAGGAAGGGCTCTTGGTGCAGACCAAAGACAGTAACATTCTCGTCCAGTGATTATCAAAGAAGAGCGATTTATTCCCCGGAGTTATTAATTCTTTACTCCAAGGGAAAACATCTATTCCAGTCTGGTGTCATATGACTTCCTGCCTGGGAATGCATGTTATCTGCTTATGTCTTTGCTGCTTTCCTAGGGCCTGTTAACATCAAAACCCTTCAACTATATCGGACTGAAGTATGAAATGTTTTAAGAAATTAATGGCTAGGATTGATTTAAAATGGATAGAAACTGAGATTTTCCTGTGCCACCAGTGATATTCCATTCCAGCACAGATGTTGGGGCTGTAATAGTAAGTTCTTAGTCACTCTTTGGTCGAGTTTGAGTAAAAACACACCTGCCACGCATTAACCGGCAGTCTAAATGGTTTGGCCATGACAGGATCAAACGCAGAGCCTGGGCATCCTCGGTCAGGTTCAGCACAGATAATGAACCGCAAAGTTGAAACAAAACTCCACATAAGAATACGCTCAAGTCCTGATTCATACCATCTGGACCTCTATAGTGTAGGTCCCCAAACGGGCCCCACCATGCGTTTTATTCAGATCAAAATAGCAATGCACAAAACTAATTATAGTAAGAAGCGTAAACTAAAAATGTAATTTTTAAAAAAAGACAACACTCGAAACCATATATAGCTAAACTTTGGGGAACACAACTGAGGTATGCACAAGAGATGACAACATGGCTTGCATTTTGGCTCTGCACTTGCAATCCAGAAATGAACTCTCTCTCTCTCTCTTTTTTTTCTCTTTCTCTCTCTCTTTCTCTCTCTCTCTCTCTCAACATGGAAAAAAACAACAAAGTCCCTAAGGGTTAAGTCCCAGAAATATTAGACAAGTGATGCAAGGCTAGCAGAAATTAGAGAAGCTTACCTAGACAGTAAGCTTTCATAAGTGCTGTGTGAGAGAAGGGGTTCCTGCTTTTCTTTCCAGGGAAGACCATCAAATCAAGCTTTAACAGAAAAAAAAAAAAAACCTTTGAGTTCTTCCTTTCACCCAAGCACACACACACACACACACACACACACACACATACATACATTCATACAGAGTGAATTTCCTTCACATTCCTTCGCTGTCCACTTTTCCCAGTGCACAGGGAAGTGAGGGGACTTGAGAGAGAGAGAGAGAGAGAGAGAGAGAGAGAGAGAGAAAGAGAGAGAGAGAGGGGCCCCACTTCACTTGCTCAATCCTGCTAAAAAGGAAAAGCCCTGGCATTCCAAGGCCGTGTTTTCATCATCGCTCTCTCAGAACAACGGGCGCATTTTTTCCCCTCCACCCAACTCAGCACTGCCTTTGGCGACGTGCGTTCAACGGGCCGCCGAAACATTGGAGCTCTTATTCAGGCTATCGAGAGCCAGGCTAGGAAAACAGAAAAACATGTCACAGGGGAAGGGCCCTGGGAGGGAGGCCATAGAGAATGTGCAAAAGCAGGGATAACGGGCTAACTTTTCTCACCATACAAGCACATGTACTGGGGAAGGGGCTCTATTTTCCACTTGGAAAGCTTTATACTGTAGTTACTTTTCGCACTTTCAGAAAAGCCTGTGTATTAGCTACTCTCAGTTATAAATAAATAACTAAATAAATAAATTCAATTTAAACTAATAATCCAAGTGAAAATATGAAAGTGAGAAGTCTCAGAAAGAAGTGCTTTGTGAAAAAAGATTCCAACTTCAGTAGACAGTTTGTGATTTGATTTGTGACGATTTGCTGAAAAGGACTGCACCGGTATACTCGAGCCAAATCCGAACGGCTGTAAATCGTCTAAATGAAGACTTGGAGGATAAATCTACTCCTCAAGGCCTGCGATCTTGGCGGAGTTAATTAACCATCCTCTAATTACTTCCTTTACAAATTGTCTGAGTGTCTGAGTTACAAAGATTTACAAACCACAGATTTTAGGTGCGTGTTGTTATGTCTGTGTTGATAAGGGTGTGTGTGTGTGTGTGTGTGTGTGTGTTATGCTTGTGCTCTTGGAGTTGGCGTACATTCTGGCTGAGCTTCAGGGTTCCAAACCTGCTGTCATTTGAAATACTTAGCAGGTTATAAATGTACTTTTTTTTTAATAGGGTTAGTGACTGAAATTTGGTAATGCTTCAAAAATGTTCAGCTTCTCAGACTGACAAAAAATAAAAATAAAAATAAATAAATAAATAAATCGGCCTTAAGCGTTAATTTGTTTTCCGTCCACTTTCCATTCAGAATGTACCTAATCTACAGTCATTCTGTTGCACACTCACATCAGTGAGCCACTCAGTACTATGTAATCGAGTATTTCCTTAATAGTCTGGGTGATCAGATGTCATTATAAACAATAAAACACGAAATGGGCGCCAACATACAGTACACAGTGTTGATGCTAGTTTTATAAGAGATGCTCATGTGTTACAACCTATTTTTGCCGCAGCGATGTTATATATGTAACATTCTCAGTTCTGATTGGTCAGAAGGTGTTGATTAATTTTCTAAAACAGCATGGCTCTGACAGTAGTTCCTGCTCCAAGACAAATCGCAGGTATACAGTACGTTAATGCGCTCGTTCTAATTCGTTCTCATTGACAGGGACTTGTACGGCGGACACTTTGTTTATTATAATATTTTTTTAAAAACTCATTTAATATTGTGTTGTTATTTAACAAAGAGAAACGTCGGCGTTCATTTATTATTTATGGAAGGAGTCTCCAGTGTCAGAGGTTTGTAATAGAGGTAAAGCTGTTCCTTTACCTCATCAGGAGAGATCACATTGTGCTTTCTTGTAAAATGTATTTTTATATAATTAACTTCAAACCAAGATGAAAATCAGGGAGACGTTTCTAGGCAAAGAAACGATTGCCTATATCTGCTATAACGTAAATGATAACAGGATGTTCCATGATATTAAACGTAGCTATAAATGGTTAAAAAGTACAGCCATCTTTGAATAAAACATTCCAATAACAGCATGTCCTGAAAAGTCATGAACGTACTCTGTATACAAAACCTTCTACCATTGAACGGTCTAAGAGGCTATGGCATCATCAGCAAGAGATTTCTGACCAATGACCATTAATTACATCACCGATAATTTAAGCAGTCGGGTAATTATGGTTATGGTTATGTAATTCCACACCTAGCATGCTGTACGAGCTGAGAATCACTGCTCGACACGAGCCCAGAGTGCAGTTATGCAAATCTTCGGGCGGAAGTAGCCAAAACAGAACCAAAACTTTGTGAGGATCACAAGGGAAAGTTGGTCATCACCCTGAGTTCAAGCATGTAGGTTGTATCATGAGGATGTTAGTCACTGTACCAAAGCCCAGGAGGTGGTTACAGACAATAATATTATTGTGAAGACATGTTTAACTTTTGTAATGTGTAGCCCTGGGTTTCACAACAAGGAAAATGTGCATCTCTGAGAAAAGTCCGCTGCCAAATCCTGAGCACTTTCCATTAACCTCAGTCGATGACGTAAAGTTCTGCAAGCCGTGTCGTTACTTTTTTCTGGTGTGGCTGTTTTTGATACCAATAAAACAATCTGCATGGTTGTTTTATGTATAAACCTCCAGCCAAGAGCAATAATATTTACTAAGTATTGCATGGTTGAGATTTTACTGTCGCAAAGGTCGTCTGTGGGGCCAGACAGTGATATGGTCGGGTGGTTGCCGTATTAGTGCTTTGAGAATTTGAGACTTGTCTCAGGCAAGCAAAGTCTCAGCCCAGCTACAGGATCCAGATTTGTAAGAAAATATGAAGCTGCCACGTTTCAGCATTGAGGTATCAGACCTGTAGTGGAAGGTGAGTTGGCTGTCTCACATATGAGCCCAAACAACACTGGTGTGTCCTTGCTGTTTGGTTTCCTGTCTCTCTACCTACTAGTCAGACTCAGCACTGAGCACATTCACTGCTCTCCGTTTTGTGGAGAGGAGTTGAAGGGAAATAGCTCCTCCCTGCTCCGTTTTTCACAAGGAGGCAAAAAAAGGCCTGTAGTGCAGCAGCGGCGGCGGTACAATCGGCAGGATCTTATGTAAAGGAAACGGAGCGCATAGCCGAGCAGTGAGTCATGCTGTTTACTGGTAAGAGCTAGGACGAGCAGCAGGGAATCACACCCTCCCGAACTGACATTTCCTGGAAAATCCCACCGTTTCGCAGAGCGGAAGGAAAAGTACGGGGAAAAGGGCTGGCGTGACTGCCGGAACTTTCTGCGGATAAGGAGGAGAGGTGGATATCTAAGCAAGGCAAATTTTTTCCCCCCCAACTTGGGTTGCAGGGATTCGAAGGAATGCAAAGTATGCACCAAACAAAGACAAGCCCATGGGTAACATGGAGAAAGTAACCGACACGGTCCCACAGAAAGAACATGTGCACGAGCTATGGTAATAACATACCCGGTGTACTCTACATTGGTGCAGGTGTGTACGGAAAACAGATCTGAACAAATCTCATACTCTCGTGCATGTCTGTAGACGACAGCTAATGAGACAGGGAGGCTTCTTACAAGCATAAACACCGAATCACCCAAATGGGTTCTTAGTTCCAGACGGCTCACCCGCAGCCCAAAACCACAGTGTGGTGTGGTCACTCCTGTCAGATCCAGGAATTGGTGAGAGTAGCAGGAAAAGGGCAGGGTAAAGTTGGCACATTATGGCTTAAACACCCCCACAGGGCTCTCTCACTGGGGCCTAGAAGGAGCTACGACATGCCCTACACACACCAAGCAAAATCCAGCAGCACTAATAACTCCTGAATTACAAACTAACTGACTGCGTATGCTGAAATAATCAGATATTGGCCGATCATCTGCTTTCAGTCCTGTTCATCACCGGCTGCTAGGATTCAACATCAGTAAACGTGACCCCTTGGTCGTGGAGATGAAATTAGTCAGAATAGCTAAGGTTTGTATCATGATGACTGACTCAGGCTAATATTGCAGCTTCGGTCAAGAGTCCTTACTCAAGTAGAAAGGTTTAGGCAGTTTGGAGTTCCCCGTGTTGCAACCTTAGTGATTAATTCGGCAGCCACCTCAGTGTTGTTCACTTTCAATGTCTGCTTTGAAAAACCACAATGAGTACAGTAAGCATCCTGTTCTGTTCACCCAGGCATGCAGTTCTTACCACAAGAAGCCACACACAATCATATTTAGACAGTAAGTTTTTGCTGAGAAACATCAAAACTCCACACACACACAACTAACTAACCTCCAGCGAGATATGCGGCCCACCGCTGATGATCGAAACTACATGCTTGTAGGTTAGTGCTAACAACCCAGCCCACACTGATGATCAGCCCACGTGTGGATCTTATGATCGCGCCGAGTGTGCACTTCCTCTGGGATTCTAAAAGAGGCAGGCAGACGACGCAATAGGTGTGGGAGGTCAACGCCACAGACACCTAAGCCGCTGTGAGTCAGAGTAAGCCACGGATGAGGTCACGCTGCTTGCGTACAGTGTGACATAAAGAGGCATGCTGAGGTGGGACTCCTCCAAGATTTTCCACATCACAAGGCAAAGGTCATTAATAAGCGCACACGCTACCAACCCTGAGCCATGCAATCAGCAGCAATATAGGATGTCTCCTTGTGCTATTTGGCACACCTTAAATCAAGACATTTCATCTAAGCGCTTAATCATTTCCAGCTCAGCAAATACAACCACAGCAAGGTTATAACCACAAGTGCATACTGGATGTGGAAGCCTTGAGTTTAACAGTTATCCCACTGCTCAAGCAACAAAAGGCCAGTCTCAACACTAACACAGATAAAGAGAGCACTCCATCACACACATAAAATGGACACCCTGTTAAATTATTCCCCATAAATGGTAAAGCTTCGGTCCGATCATGCACAGTGCGCGTTCATCCGAAATCAAGTGCGCCGCTTGCTTGCCTCGAGGGGCCCTTGAATGGCTTGGTGCCTCTGAATTGGGCTAATGGCGGCTCCTTTATCAGCCATTGTGGAAATGAATCACATTATCCACTTATGACTCACTTTCCCTGCGAGGGCGTAGCTGTAGGCTACCACCAGTCAGAGAATGACCTATTGTCGAAATGTTTCTTCAAAGTGGACGGTTCAGGATCACTTGAAATGCTTTTCGTATCGACCTAATTAAATTAATATAATCGCTTATGAACAAGCTGAAGCGGGCATTTTTGGAAAACTGTTAGAAGAGTAAAAACCTTTCCATGTCTCGGGTGTCTTTTGTACCTTTTGAAATGTATCTTACTCCTGGAATTGTGGGTAAAGTGTACCTCTAAGGTGTAAATCTGGACTCTAGTGTAAAAGATTACACTAAAGTTCAAGACATGAGACAAGTGATGTCACAGTTTTGCACTCTTCTGAGTCTATGAAGGAAGCATATTAACAAATAGCAAGACTGCTTTACAAGTACATTCCCTGTCATGAGCTTAAAGGAGGTCGCGGGGTGGTGGTGCATGAAGCGGTGAAAATGTCCACGCCCACGACCGCGTGGACTCACAAATGCGACGTGACGTAACGTCGCACGCATCTCATCCCCTTGAACTCCGCGTGCGCGCTGACTACGCGGAGAAAAATCACCCAAATTCATCACAACCTATCAGATGTGCGTGGATCAGACGTGCAAGCTAGAGGTGTGGGGGTGGTAGGGTTCGGGGAGGGGGTATTTTACGTTAGAAAGACCCCCAAACCCTTTGAGTCTCGCGCCACTAGACCATTGCGCCCTTTGTGCTACGACTTTGAAGCGCAGACCACGTGTTCCCTCGCGCATAAGAAATATCACAAGTCAACAACACGCATAAAAGTTATTTTTTTTAAATGTAGTACGGCTCTTCAGTCTTTCCTTCGTTGCTTGCAATAAGAATGGGAATCTGTTAAGTACCTAAAGTTTACCAGGGAATCATGTTCTTTTAAGAACTTGTCATTTTTTATATTAAGAGGGAAAACGCGCGCGCGCGCGCTCAATGTTTACAGCTTGTAGTTACTAAGTAAGTCGGAAAATGCGCACGAGCTGCTGCTGCTGTTGTTGTTGTTATTGTTGTTATTTACAGTCTAGCTGTCATGTCTACCTAAGCTTTCACACGTGCCAAAATATTTTGCAAACTTTTTTAATAAATAAAAAGAATTATATATGAAACTTCCAAACACTTAGGTTACTGAGTAAAAATATCTAACACATTAAATCCGATTTCTGAACAGGTCTGATTCAGTTCTACTCCACTCTCAGATCCATCATCAGGAGAACATGAGAGATATCGTCAGGAATTTCAAAACATCTCCCCCCCCACCACCTCAGCACCACTTCAGCTTACCTTGTGGACGCGGAATTTCCGCCGGGATATTTCGCGCGAGCCTGGGAAGCTGTATCCTGACAGTAGCCTTGAATAGTCAGCGGGCTCCTCGTCGCACTTGTTGGGATGCGCGTCCCGCCGTCGAGCCCGAGCGTGAACTAAGTCAGCCAGCCACGAAAACAACAACAATGTATCGACATTCCACTCTGTGCTTCCGCAAGCACGCGCGTCACCGGCTCCTCGTGACCGCCCCCTCCATTCATGAAAATAACTTTCTGCTGACGTCAGCCAGGCGGGAAACTAGCTAGGGGAGGCCAGAAATAGACGCAGCTGGCAAATTCTTTCATCGGGCTAGCTAAATTAATCTGGCCAGTGAGTAAAATATCTGTTTATTTAAAGAGAGAGAGCGTGCGAGAAAGAGAATGATGTATTCAAATATTAATTAATTAATTTTTAAAAATGTCTTTGGTCACTTATTCCTCTTTAAACTGCACTACTTTTCTCACTAAAGTATTATTATTATTATTATTGTTATTATTATTATTATTATTATTATTATTATTATTGTTGTTGTTGTTGTTGTTGTTATTCTTTTGGTAAATATGACAAGTTAAATAAAGTATTTTTAATGAAGTATTTTATATAGTGTTTTTTATTCTTTAATATAGTACTACTTAATATAGTACAGTACTTTTATCACAAAAGTATTATTAAGGTTATTTATTTCCTTTAAACTAGCATTTCTAACCTATTATTATTATTATTATTATTATTATTATTATTATTATTATTATTATTATTATTGCCTCTTCTGTGACTTTTCTCACAGAAGAATTTTTGGGGACCAAGCACCCTATTATTATTATTATACATTTTATTTTTTATTCTTCTCCTTCTGTTTGTTCTTCGTCTGGCTAGGGCAGAGGTCGGGAACCTTTTCAGCTGGCAGAGCCATAAAAGCCAAAAAAAAAAAAAAAAAATGTTATGATTTTTTTCTTTAAAGAGCCAGATAAAAGTTAACATATTATTTTTTGACGTTTTTATTCGTCTTCTTATTATTATACTTATTATCTTTACCTTTATTGCATAATTATAAAAAGTGGTAATGTAATAAAGGCCATTTAACATTTTGCCTGTTCCTGACCTAACAGCCTGCACTTCACCTAATAGGCCTGTAGGTGGCACTTGGACCTCATTTAATCAATTATGATAGTTTCATCAAATGGCAAATCAATACAAGATGCAATACATGAGCAAGAGTAAATTCAACATTACTTGCCATTAATTACTTACCACCTTTGTTAAAAACTGAAAACAGACTGGCTATGTAGTTTTCAACCAATTTATGAATTAAACCGGGAAATTAACGCTCTGCTCCGCACTGTCCAATGAAATTTGATCTTGTTGTGCCACAGGTTGGTGTATACATGACAAACAGGCATCGATTATGAATTATGTAATATTTTAAAATATGTAATATGTAGAGTTTTAATTGAATTGACACAATAGCTTTCGTGATTGAGCTTTTTATTATTTTTTTTTTTCCCACCATTCAGCCATAGGCAATCATTGAAAGAGCCCTATATAGGTTCCTGACCCCTGGGCTAGGATGTCTATGGCAGCCCATAGAATTGTCTGGTAAAAAGTTGTGAAATTTGGCACACTGATTTGGGAGGGTTTAAGGAACATTCTGACCAAATTTGGGCCAAGTGCTGCCAATGCTCTAGGGCCACCAGTGGGTCAAATTTGGGCCTAATGTGGAAGTACATTTATGGTCATAACTTTTATACAGTGTGTCCAAAATTTAAAAGCCATGCATCCCTGGATTCACTGGGTCTAGACGAGTTCAATGCACCAATTAGACTAATTAGATTTTCCGTCATCTTGGATTTTGTCAGAAACTGTTTTTTTCGCTCCTAAAAATTTTGTCCAATCATGAACAAACTTGGCACATGTCACCTTCAGAGTAAGCCTCACAAAAACTACACCTGTAAACTACACTACTTTTCTCACTAAAGTAGTTTTTGTTATTACTTTGGTCACTTATTGCCTTTAAACTACAGTGCTTTTCTCATTAAAGTATTATTATTATTATTATTATTATTATTATTATTATTATTATTATTATTATTATTATTGTTGTTGTTGTTGTTGTTGTTGTTGTTGTTGTTGTTGTCACTTATTGCCTTTAAACTACACTACTTCTATAACTAAATTGTTTTTTATTATTATTTTGGTCATTTAATGTTTTAAAACTACACTACTTGTCTAACCAAACTATTTTTTTTAATTAATTTGGTCACTTATTGCCTTTAAACTACAGTACTTTTATCTCTTTTAAACATATTGCTCTCGATGCGACTAGCCTGCTGTGAATCATCAACATGACAAATAACTAATAATTTCCAATCAGCCTACTCAATCTAATCAACTTAAGAACTTTATCGTGTTGTTATTTTGTATTAGTGAGACACTAAAAGGCATCAGCAGCGCCCTCTGTCTACAGTCAAGAGCAGGTGCAGAATGGAAAAAACTTAGTTCTGCATACCACATTTCTAACAAACTGCACTCTGTTCTGGCAAGAGCAGCTGGCATGAAAAGTTTAGCAGACTTTCAGTTTTCATGCATTTATACATGAGATCCTTGGAGATGATGGAAATATTACCTTGCAGCACTGTGCTCCTGATCTCACCAAGTCATATATGTGACAGTTTTTACTTTCAGCAGTCTGGCATGTCATGGATAATCTGCTGAGTAAATCAAAGACCCACTTGAGCAAATATTGGATCTAAAGACAGTTAACAACTAGATGCTAAATTGCCGTATCATTTCCTTCCAAAGAAACTGACTAAGTGTGGGCCATATCCACTGGGCCTACAGGCAGCGTGCCAGCCAAGCTGGCTCATTCTTTTCTTCTGTTGAACAGCACCGCCACTGAGTGACTCACCACACATGCATTTTTTTTCTGAAGAGGCATATGGATCTAATTGCATAGTAGTGCGCTGTGTTCTTTCATGCACAGTATAAAGTCGAGTGCAAGTTGGCCACACAACTTGATGAGTAATCATGTTTGCATTCTGGGTGGCTTTTACGGAAACCATTGCCTTAACACCGATACAAGGAAATCTCATTTTACAATAAAAACAAGTGTCCCATCTCTAGCAGGTTTTTAAACATTCCTGAAATTGGCTTAAATGGTTTAATGGCGGGCCTATGATAATCGAATTGTTGTAGTAAATCTAGCAGAAGGTGTGGTGCAGACATCAGATTGTATCCAGAGCTTCAACAACACAACTGAACTCTAGCCACAGGGAATAGTAGTTTTTAAAAAAAAAAGAAAAAAAAAAAGTAAATTAGAGAGATTCCAATGTTTTGGACATTTTACCTCAAAAACAGTGAATCATAACCACATAGTGGTTTTGGGAGAAAGAGCTTATTTGCAAAATGCTTGAGCAGGTTTATAGACCTCTCTTGTGAGACCAGAGTTATATTTGGAGTCTTGACTAAGCATTCCACTGACTTCATAAAAAAATTTAAAAAATAAAATAAAATATGCCTAATATGAAAAACAGTTTAAATAACAAGTTGGTGTGGCACAGACAGATGGTGAAGCAATCGTTTCGTGCATTGCCACTTTTAATTATTCTCAGTTGTTAAGAGTGTTGGACAGGGTTCACCTAAGGTCTATTTAAAAAGGGTGATCACATACTGAGCCACATGCTGCATTTGCTTTTAATATCACTCTGCCCTGAATCAGTCTCATAGTAATGTGTGAGTGGAAGGAAAAGTATGAAGCTATTCCAGAACTTGGAATGCTAGATTAAAGAAAGCCAAATGCATGTCTTATTCTGTTTGATTATTCAGAAAAGAGAAATATATTTTACACATACAGTGAAAATATAGCGTAAGAGAAATATAGCATGCATACAGTGCATACATATTTGTGGCTAAACCCTGTTTGTGTTTACATCCCTGAGGTCAGGTAACAAGCACATGTTGTTTTCAGCACAGTTCTTACTCTGTGTGCTGTTCTCTTTTGGGTGAAAGTTTGTCTGGCAGGCACGAGTAATGTCTGTCTCCACGTCTGACATCATTTTGTAATGTGAGGATTCTTGGGAACCATAGTCCTATTCCTTGCAGTCTCCTCAACGCTCCTTTGTGGGAATAGCACCACCTTCAACCCTTCCAATTGTGAGAAACTGTTATGTGTGTGAAATCTGTGTGTCATTTTCTTTGGGCATTGTTCATTTGAAAATTACATTTTATCTGATTATGCTTCACAGAAAAAAAACAATGTAATTTTTCTCATAAAGCTCTTAAGTCATGTTTTATTCAGTATGAGGTAAATGACCCACTGGGAGACTGCTGACTAAGTCTTGGGCAACAGTTAAGGAGTAGTAAGGTCATGTTTTTCTGCTCTGCCACGGTTTTCTTATACGATTTAATGGGGTGTAAATGTGTTTCCCTAAAACATCTAAGATGAATTTGACAATTGATAATCTACAGTTACAGATTTGGAGAGGATCTCTGGAGACTTTAGCTCTATAAGACATAATCTACAGATCACTCGGCTGACAAAATTGATGGCTAGACGACTGGGTCAGAGCATCTCCAAAACGGCAGGTCTTGTGGGGTGTTCCCGGTATGCAGTGGTTAGTACCTACCAAAAGTGGTCAAAGGAAGAACAACCGGTGAACTGGCAACAGGGTCATGGGTGCCCAAGGCTCACTGATGCGCGTGGGGAGCGAAGGCTAGCTCTTCTGTGGTCCAGTCCCACAGAAGAGCTACTGTAGCACAAATTGCTGAAAAGGTTAATGCTGGCTGTGATAGACAGATGTCAGAACACACAGTGCACAACTTGCTGCGTAGCCACAGACTGGTCAGAATGCCCATGCTGACCCCTGTCCACTGCTGGAGCAGTAGAAGAAGGTGGCCTGGTCTGATGAACCACCCTTTCTATCATATGGACGGCCGGGTGCATGTGCTGGCAGAGGCAGTGTGATGCTCTGGACAATGTTCTGCTGGGAAACCTTGGGTCCTGGCATTCATGTGGATGTTACTTTGACTCGTACCACCTACCTAAACATTGTTACAGACCAAGTACACCCCTTCATGGCAACGGTATTCCCTAATGGCAGTGGCATCTTTCAGCAGGTTAATGTGCCTGCCACACTGCAAAAATTGTTCAGGAATGGTTTGAGGAACATGACAAACAGTTCAAGGTGTTGGCTTGGCCTCCAAAGTCCCCAGATCTCAATCCGATCGAGCATCTGTGAGCATCATATCAGATATACAGAAGCAGTGTTTCTGGAGTTTTTAAACACATCAGTGTCAATAAAGAGTTGAAAACAGTCCACCAATCAAATATATCCAGTCCACAGCAGTCCTGTGATCTACAGATGAGTTCCAGTCAGCAATTATAAATTATAATTATATAATTATATTAAAAAGTGCACTAATGTGGTAGATATCTGTTCAAATAGCCAATAAATGTATATACAGTTGCAATCAAAATTATTCATCTCCCATTGCAAATAAGGCTTATTGTCAAAATTTACAGACTTTCAGCTGTTTGCAATGAACAAATCAAACAAAAGCAATTGAAATAGTTAAACACAATGAATGCTTCAAGTGGTTTCCCCAAATTCAACTGAAAATGGAATCCCTCACAACAGCACAAATATGCAAAACAGGAGTTGTCTCAAGCACACATGATGCAACTAATCAAGGGCTTCATTAGCTGCACCAGGTGTGCTTGAGCTGGAACACATGAAATACCTGAACTGGCTAGGGGCAGAAAATACATGAAATATCTGAACTGGCTAGGGGTTTGTTGAGTGTCACATTTGACTGCATGTTAGAAATATGGCAAGGTCAAAAGAATGGTCCAAAAAGTTAAGAGAAGAGATCATCACCCTTCACAAACAAGGAACAGGATATAAAAAGATAGCAAAGGCACCGAATGTTCCTAGAGACACCGTTGGAAGCATAGTTCATAAGTTCAAAGCTAAGGGAACAGTGGTTACACTACCTGGATGGGGCAGAAAAAGGAAGCTGTCAACGTCTGCAACCAGATTTCTGAGAAGGCAGGTTGTGAAAAACTCTCGAGTGACTGCAAAAGACCTGCAGCAAGACTTGGTGGCAACAGGCACTGAGGTTTCAGTGAGCACAGTATGGCGTGTACTAAACTAAGGTTTCCATGCCAGAACTCCAAGACGTACACCACTACTGACCCAAAAGCACAAGAAGAGTCCCTCCAATATGCTCAAAATCGTATAAATAAGCCACAGTTTTGGGATTCTGTTCTGTGGAACGTTTCGGCACAATGGATCAGCGGTATGTCTGGAGGAAGAAGAATGAAGCATACGCTGAAAAGAACACTCTGCCCACAGTCAAGCATGGTGGTGGCTCGGTGATGCTCTGGGGCTGCTTTGCATCCTCTGGCACTGGAAACCTGAAGCGTATGGAAGGCAAGATGGATTCATTGAAGTATCAGGAAAAAGGCTTGGTTGCAGAAGAAGTCATGGAAGATTCTACAGTGGCCATCAGACACCTGACTTGAACCCCATAGAAAATCTCTGGTGGGATTTGAAGAAGGCGGTTGCAGCATGCAAACCCAAGAATATTACTGAACTTGAGGCCAATGCTCATGAGGAATGGGCTAAGATTCCTCAGGAATGCTGCCAGAAGCTGGTGTCTGGCTATGCATCTCATTTGCAGCAGGTCATAACAGCAAAAGGGTGCTGTACTAAAGTACTAAAGATGCTTGCCATGAAGGGGTTGAATAAATTTGAGACTGGAGAAGTCATTATAAGTTGCATTTTCAGTTGAATTTGGGGAAACCACTTGAAGAATTCTTTGTGCTGAACTATTTCAGTTGCTTTTGTTTGATTTATTCATTGCAAACAGCTGAAAGTCTGTAAATTTTGACAATAAACCTGATTTGCAATGGGGGCTGAATAATTTTGATTGCAACTGTATATGTATTCTTGTACTTCAGGAAGAGTTCAACTTCCTGTGGCAACTGAAGTAATTCACCCTACCACAGGCACCAATGTTACAGTTCTACACTGCCATCATAGAATCCATACTCACATCCTCCATCACGGTCTGGTTTGGCTCTATCACCTCATGGAGAAGGCCAAATTCCTATGCGTCATTCAATTTACAACCTGCTCACCCATGATTTCAACCACTTCCTTCAGGGGTGAGATACCAGACCATGAAAAAAAAATGTCCAGGCATAAAGACAGTTTCTTCCCCCACACTGTAACCCTGTTCTATAATAGACTGGGCAAACTTTATTAACACAAACCAAAGCACTGATGAAATACTGCACTGTACCTTCACCAGCAAATTCTCGATACAGTATTCATAATTTTGCAAGTATAGTTTCATTTACACATTCTGACATGTTCAGAAATCTGTTTATTCTGTACATACTGCTCATCTGTACTTTGCAGATTGCACATACTGTAGAGTTTTATAGATATTCATCTTTTTCATGACATATCTACACTATATGGCAGAAAGTATGTTGACACCTGACCAACACACCCATACATCCGGTTCCAAGACCATGGGCATTAATATGGAGTTGGTCTCCTTTTCTATTCTGTAAAAGCTTTCCACAAGATGTTGAAACATGGCTGTGGGGATTTGTGTTCATTCAGACACAAGAGCATTAGTGATGTCAGGCACAGATGTTGGGCAAGGAAGCATTGTCATGCTGGAACAGGTTTGGGCCTCTTAGTTCCAGTGAAAGGAAATTGTAACACCACAGCATACAAAGACATTCTATACAATTGTGTGTTTCCAACGTTGTGCCAATAGTTTGGGGAAGACCCACATATGGGTGTGATGGTCAAGGAAATTAGCCAGTAAGTTTTCTGCCACAGTTCTTCTGAAGACTGTCGCAGCCTTTATGATGTTTTTCCCCCCCTGAAAAGTGGTCTGTTATAAACTGCTTAATTTACTGACAAACAAACATTTTTGTGTAACATGAACATTTTAGTTGGAAAAGTAATGTTTTTGTAGTGACTCAACAATGCAGAAGTTGTAACATAAACATCAAAATTTGTACTTAAAAATATATATATGTGTGTGTGTGTGCCTATACACATATAATAGTGAATATAAAGATAATAAAGATAAAGATAATAATGTAATTGTTTATGTTTTTCAGATGATTTTATGCCCTAAAATGTTTGTGACCTAAAATGTAGAAGTCGACCAAACCATGAAGCTGGATACTCAGTTACCATTTTGCTCTTAGTTATCCTAGATACACACAATTTATTCTAAATAATAAGTAATATAATATATTTCTAGTAGTGTTTGAATTACTTCTGAACAAAAAAAAAACAGCTTCACGTATATCATCTAGAGCTTCAGGAGTGGGCTCATTTACCTCATAAATAACGTTAAAAACGGAAAAATTGCTAACGTGAACAGTAAAACGTTTGTTTGTGGTGGGGTTCCGTTAAGCGCCATGTCGCTTCCGGTGCACGAGGCGGCGCTGCTCAGCTCACGAGCCGCACAGTCAGCCTTACCGAGAAGAAGAGCATTTTATCATGGGGCAGCGGCAGTGAAAAACAAAAGTAAGTCTTTATAAACATTCTAATAATTCATTTTAAACACAACCGCCAGTGTGAGCATAATAAATCATTAATGGCTGATACACTTAGGGAAAAACTGCCGGTAATTAAGATAAAATAGCTTAGCTGACATGTTAATGCTAACTAGCATTGTTTGCTACTAAGACAGTCCTGTCCGAGCTTTTTAAGATGGTTCTTTAATTGTTTAATTGTTTAAAAAATTGTTTATATATATATATATATATATCCCGTGTAGTTTTATTCCCATTGCTGGTTAGATAGTTTCTGCACTCTGTTTTGATATTAACTGGCCATTCTGCATCGTCTGGGTGAAGCTCAGTAGAGTCAGCTTTAGGGGTGACAGCCACTTATGTCTGAACAAAGTTGTATTTTCACAACAGCTCTATATTTCCTAAAGAAATTAGTGGTGGAAAGGCTTACAACTCGACAATCATTACTGAAATACACGATATACACTATGTGGACACCGGACCGTCACACCCATATGTGGGTCTTCCTCAAACTGTTTCCAGAAAATTTCTCTTCACTGGAATTTAAGAGGCCCAAAAACCAGTTCCAGCATGACAATGCCTTCGTACACGAAGCGAGCTCCATGAATATATGGTCTGTCAAAGTTGGTGTAGAAGAACTCGAGTGACCTGCACAGAGCCCAGACCTCAACCCCACTGAACACTTAAAACGCCGACTGCACCCCAGGCCTCCTCACTCAACATCAGTGCCTGATCTCACTAATGCTCTTGTAGCTGAATGAACACGAATCCCCACGGCCACGCTCCAAACTCTAGTTTAAAGCCTTCCCAGAAGACTGGAGCTTATTATAACAGCAAAGTGTGAATAAATCTGGAATGAGATGTTCAGCAAATATGTCTATGATTGTCAGGTGTCCATGAACTTTTGGTCATATAGTGTATGATCTGCCAGTTTAGTTGGATCTTATTTCACTGTAAACCATCCCAGAGCATTTACATTTGCTCATTTGCCTGATGTTTTTAACCCAAAGCAACAAGATACAACTGTGCAGCCTTGCTCAAGAACCCAACAGTAGTAGCTTGGTGATGCTGAGATTCGAACTCACAACCTTCTGATCATTAACCCAAAGCCTTAACCACTGAGTCTCCACTTCCTACAGAACTTTAATAATTTTACCCTTCTCACAAGCAGCCGAGTTGGGCAGGAACCCACCCAATCTGACATCATTGATATCTTTTAACAAATCCACAATCATAACATTTATCACTATTCTGCTCCTGTTCTTGGCAGATCACGATTGTTGATCAACGTCTTGCGCCATGAATCGGCCGAAGCCGACCAGCATTAGGCGCCCCAGTGCTGCCAAAACCTCAGGTATGTGGTGCAGTTAGTTATGAAAGTACTGAAAAGAGACAGCGTGTCAGTTTTACATTCTCTTTCTTTGCTGCTTCTCAGGTCACCCTCCTCCAGGAGACTTCATCGCTTTGGGGGCCAAAAGCCAGGCCAGCGAGACCAAAGCAAACCCAACTCTGCTCAAACCAGCATCCACAGGTTTGCCACCGGACCGCAAGAGAGAGGCTTCATCATCTTTACCCTCCTCTTCAGGCCTGTCCAACCTGACTAAACGCCCCAAACACCCTTCCAATCCACCCAGTGCACTGTCACGTCTGGCTGAAGTAGCTGCTGTTGACAAAAGAGCAATTTCACCCTCTATCAAAGAGCCATCTGTGGTACCTATTGAAGGTGAGGCAGTATAGGGTTTAGTTAGTGTTACTGAATTTGATTGCATATTTAGTTGTATGCTCGTGATAGTTGCTACACGTTACATATGTCCTGTTTTTCATATTGAGGGGGTTGTGTTTAAAATGTTGAACATTTGAGCTCCTTGATTAGATGATCTTAAGCTCTGTGGTGGTGTTGCAGTTCCCCCGGCTGTATTACTGGACGAGATCGAGGCAGCAGAATCTGAAGGCAACGATGAGCGCATCGAAGGACTGCTGTGTGGTGCGGTCAAACAACTGAAGATGAACCGGGCCAAGCCTGACATCACCCTCTACCTCAGCCTCATGTTCCTCGCCAAGATCAAACCCAACGTGTTTGCAACTGAAGGAGTCATAGAGGTTGGCACCGTGTGCTTTCATTATTACTGTTTAGCTTTTCTGTCAGTCAGCCTGCTCATTTTGCTGTGTGTCCTGGGATAGGCTTTGTGCAGCCTCCTTCGGCGTGATGCCTCTATTAACTTTAAGGCTAAGGGGAACAGCCTGGTGTCCGTTCTGGCCTGCAATTTGCTGATGGCGGCGTACGAAGAGGACGAGAACTGGCCTGAGATCTTTGTCAAAGTAAGAAGCTAGACACATGGTCGTCCAGTGACTTTAATACTCATCCTTTGTTCTGGATGAAGAAATGTTTTATATTCAAGTGTGGGGTTTTTTTTGTCCTCAGGTGTACATTGAGGACTCTCTTGGCGAGAGAATCTGGGTGGATAGCTCCCAATGTAAAACATTCGTAGACAACATACAGACTGCATTTAACACCAAGATGCCCCCAAAGACCATGCTGCTGCAGGTTGAAACAGGCCGTTCCGGAGGAGATCTGAGCGCAGGTACTGTATACTGTTTACTAGTAAAGAAAATCATATGGGCTGTGTGTGCACAGTCAGAAGGGTCAGAAGCGATAAACTGCTGCCACATTTACCCATGTTCAATTCAGTGTTTATTTGTATAGCACTTTTAACAGTGAAAATTGTCACAAAGCAGCTTTACAGAAATATATCAATTCCAGACATAAATTTTAAATTCATAAATTTATTCCTAATGAGTGAGCCAGAGACGTCGGTGGCAAGGGAAAAACTCCCTGAGACAAAATGAGGAAGAACCCTTGAGAGGAACCAGACTCAAAAGGGAACCCGTCCTCATCTGGGTGACACTAGAAAGTGCGATTATAAATAATTACCTCCTATAACCGTGTACTATACGGTCGAAAAGTGCAACTGTGTAACCAGGAAATTCATTATAGGTTTAACATGGTCTATTTTGTTGATGTTATCAGCTGTTCACTGATGGAGAACAGTTCATGGCAATTGCAGTCCTAAAGCTATCGTAGCAAAACTGTTTTTGTATCAATTGCAGTCCAAAGCCATCTTCATGGTTTCTAAGTGTATCTTTAGGATGTCCATGTGGGGCCATCCTCCACAACAGTGAGTGGTTTCCAAATGATGAGAACTCCAATCAGAAGTAGGGCATCAGGATGGATCGGGAAGGTCCGGAGAGCAGAAGGGGTCAGGATCACTGGTATCTCAGGAGTAGCTTGAGAGAGAGAGAGAGAGGGAGAGAAAGCGAGGGAGAGAAAGCGAGAGAGTATTATGTATGCTCATTGTCACGTAATGGTTACAGACAGTGTACGTTGTCCGTCTGAGATTCTCGTTAGCGAGATATCGCGAGAACGAGGGGTTGAATGTTTGTAGGATTTATATGGAATTATCACTGTAACCAGCCGATTGAACTGATTAGATGTTGGAATTGGTGCAAACATGGTCAAGGTCAGATGTCTGAAATAGTTTTTCTTCACGTTTGAAGTATATTTTAAGGGTAGTTCTGGTTTACAAATTAGTGACAAGAAGGTTGGTGGCGGAGGGAGTTCGTAAAAGAATTCCATAAAACACATCTAGCCTACATGTACTGTTATTAATAGGTAACTGGTGCCAATTACCAGCAATTTCAATAAAAATGTGAAAAATTATTTGCTGATTTTTTTTTTTCCATTACATCTCTATGCAAGTGCAGGTGGGAAAAACGTACAGTTTATGAACCAGTGATATGATGTCGAGTTCCTCTCCTCCGCCTAAGTCCTATGGTTTCTGATTAAAGAATGAAATAAAATGTAATGTATAATTTAGTGTACAACGGTTCTTCTTTGTTTTTCAGGAAACAGTCCTCACCCTTCCACTCCGGATGAGGATGACAATCAAACTGAGCTTCTAATTGCAGAGGAGAAGTTTAGTCCTGAAGAGGAAGGGCAGGTCATGCCCAGGTACTGAATTATTACAGATGTGTTTGCTATAGAAACTATTGGAACGGCAAGGCCAATTCATTTGTTTGTGCTACACACCAAAGACATTTGGTTTCAGATGAAAAGATGGATATGAGACGAGAGTTTAGGATTTCAGCTTTTATTTCCTGGTATTTACTTCTAGATGTGTTAAACAACATAAAACAAAGAACCTTGTATCAGACCACTCAATTTTTAGGTGAGCAAAAGTATAGGAACAGATACGTCTTGAAGTAAATAGCACTTAATATTTGTTTGTATATCCCTTGCTTGCAATAACCACACCAAGCCTGCGACTCACTGACATCACCAAACTGTTGGTTTCTTCTTTTGTGAAGCTCTCACAATGTTTCTGTAATCAGCTGTTGTTGTTTTCCTTGGCCGACCCATTCGGTATCTGTTGCTTAGTACACTAGAGGTTTCTTCCTTTTTCAGGACATTCCAGATTGTTGTACTGGCTATGCCCAATGCTTGTGCAATGCCTCTGATTGACGTTTCTTCTTTTCTCAGCTTCAAAATGGCTTGCTTTTCTCCCATAGACAGTTCTCTGATCTTCATGTTAGCTTATCCTTTTTAACAACAAATGCAGTCTTCACAGATGAAACTGAAGGCCAAGAGTAGATGTTCGGAGCTGTTTATTGTTTAAATAATCAATCTAACAAGGACACACCTGGGTAACAAGAAACACCTGTGAGTCACATGTTCCAGTGTTTTTGCTCGCCTACAAATTGGGTGGTCTGATACAAAATGTGCTATGTTTTATTTTGTTTAACACGTCTACATATAAATTACCAGGAAATAAAAGCTGAAATTCTGAACTCTCTTCTCATATTCATCTTTTCATCTCAAACCCAAATGTCTTCACTCTACAGCAAAAACAAGTGAATTGGCCTTGCCGTTCCAATAGTTTCAGTGGGGACTGAACATCCATATGATTCAGTACTGCTGAGCGTAGTTGATATGATATTACAGATATTAGTGCGTATTGCAGTGCAGTAACTTTGAGCGGTTTTGTGACTGACTCACACGCACCTAGGTACGACGAGCTGGCAGATAGCGTGGAGGACTATGTGCTGGATGTATTAAGGGACCAACTGAACCGCAGACAACCCATGGATAACGTGTCGCGGAACCTGCTGCGTCTGCTAACGGCCACCTGCGGCTACAAGGAGGTGCGACTGATGGCTATCCAGAGGCTGGAGATGTGGCTGCAGAATCCAAAGGCAAGAAAAAAAGAGACCCTGGCTCTCGGTTTCAGATACGTTTAGGAAAGATAAAGATGATGTAATGCTATTATTCTGTGCGGTTTCGTTACAGCTTACGAGACCAGCGCAGGACCTCCTCATGTCTCTGTGCATGAACTGTAGAACTCACGGAGCTGACGACATGGACGTGATCTCCAACCTCATCAAGATCCGTCTCAAGCCAAAAGTCCTCCTCAATCATTACATGCTGTGTGTCCGGTAAGCCATGCTCTTCCAGTTGTTCACTGTTTTAGGTTTGCAGGATTTCAGTGTTTATCGCATTCTGATGTTTATGTTGTACTTGGCTGCATTGCAGGGAGCTCCTGAATGCACACAGAGATAACCTGGGCACCATGATTAAACTTGTGATCTTTAATGAGTTGTCCAATGCCAGAAATCCTAACAACATGCAAGTGCTTCATACGGTCCTGCAGCACAGCCCAGAGCAGGCCCCGAAGGTGAGCCTCATACAGTTTAACTAAAATTAATTACTTTGTTTTCATCTATTCACAGTATGACTGTTTGCGACATTTGAAGTTTTTTCTTTGGAGTACCGTTTTAAAAAATGTTCGGCTTTATCAATGTGGATCTATAACTAGTGTCTGGCGCTTACATTTATTCACTTAGCAGATGCTTTTAGTGAAAATCCAAACATATGGAGAACAGAAGAAACAAGAAACACATAATGTGTGGGAAAATGTTGAATGTTGCTGTGGCAGAATTCTTTAAACAGACAAAAATGACAAAACATTGGGTTTTCACCAAATTCAGGTTTTTCTGCCAGTAATATACTCTGACATCTCTACTTTTAAAACCATAAATATATTTCACCAAAATGACAAGGAAATATTATTTGCTTTCTGATCTTACCTGTCTCACGTTGGGAAACTCAGTGTGATTTCCTCACACAGTAAATGTCAGGATTTTGTCACGTGGTTGGATAATTCCATGCTGTAGTGAAACAGATATATCAAGCCTAATCAATTCAGTTTTCAATCAGATTTTTCTGACTGTCAAAATGTCCACAGTTCACCTGCGGCATCATGTCGTCATCAAAACTGAGAAGAGCACAAATAGACTCGGACGGAGTTTTAAAATGTTTGAACGACCTAATAAAAATGTTGGAATTTTGCCCACAGAACTCACTGAATTAATCAGCGATTATTCTGGCACCGATGTAAGAGCGGACAGTGATCTGTTGTGGGAAGAGTGACTTATCTGAATGAAGTGACATATACCTAGCTGAGACTAGAGACACTGATCTGGATGATCCTGATGATCAGTTTGCTTACACATGTAATGCTATGATGAGAAATGCGTAATCAAACTGTCAGTAGATGTCAGCAAAGTTATTAAGAATGTTTAATAAGTTTATGATGTAAGGAATACACACGCCACTCCGTGTCCACCCCGAAATGCGTTATTTTTGTAGAACAGCCCGTTCTAGAGTGTGTTATTCCGCTTATACCACAGCAATTTGCCAACAGTTACAACGTTTAATTTATTAATGAACAACACATCGCAGATTTTAACGGTTTATGGATAGATTTAATGTTGTGGAAAGTCCGAAAGACAAGTTGGTTCCTGTTCTCACTTAAGTTATAGCTGTGATAAACAGTCATATGTGCTTGTTGAACATCCCATTCCAGATTTATTCCCTCTTTGCTGTTATAATAAGCTCCACTCTTCTGGGAAGGCTTTCCACTAGATTTTGGAGCGTGGCTGTGGGGATTTGTGTTCATTCAGCTATAAGAGCGTTAGTGAGGTCAGGCACTGATGTTGGGTGAGGAAGCTCCCGATCCAGTTCATCCCAAAGGTGTTCAGTAGGGTTGAGGTCAGGGCTCTGTGCAGGACACTCGATTTCTTCCAATTCAAACTTAACACACTATGTCTTCATGGAGCTCAATTTGTGCACAGAGGAATCGTCATGCTGGAGCAGGTTTTGGCCTCTTAGTTCCAGTGAAGGGAAATTGTAATGCTACAGCATACAAAGACATCCTATAAAATTTTGCGTTTCCAACTTTGTGGCAGCAGTTTGGGGATGAACCACATATGGGTGGGAGGGACAGGTGTCCACAAACTTTGCCATATAGTGTATTTAAGTTCAGGAAAGCCCGTTGTTTTCAGACTTGGTCGAAAATGTCCAAATTTCACCACATGAAGGGTTTTCCCAGACCGCCGCACATTCATTTAAGAAAATGTTTAATCAACTCTACTCCCTAACAGATTCGCTGAAACTACTTGGATGTTTGCTATTATTATTTTTTTTTTCAAATGACGTAAATGTATGTAATTGTGTTGATCGAATTACCGCCAAATATTTTGTACATACAATCACATTCAGTGGCTCACTAGCAGTGCTGGGATTTAAGCTCTTAAGCATCTGGTCTCTGTCTCATCAACTTTAACGTTTGCACTATCATTGTACTATTGTTTATAAACATGAAGTGAGCATCATTTTGCGTTGATGTAAAGCTCCACACGTCTTTCTTTCTCCACCCAGTTCCTGGCCATGGTATTCCAGGACTTATTGACCAACAAGGATGATTACCTGCGGGCATCTCGTGCCCTGCTCAGAGAGATCATCAAGCAGACCAAGCATGAGATCAACTTCCAGTCGTTCTGTCTGGGCCTCATGCAGGAGAGGAAGGAGACCTCCTATGTTGACATGGAGTTTAAAGTGAGTGTCTTCCACACTGTGGGAGTCTTAGGGTGCTGATTAGGAAGGTAATTTCTAGATAAAGAACATTTTTTTTATCCACAGATGTGAATAAAAAAAAAAAGTATTTATCATTAAAATTAGAACCCACTAAGTAGAAACGTCTCACTTTGCCTAACACCGAGCTACTGGCTTTCATTAATTAGTATTAGTATTAGTATGTTTGAAGTGAAATAGAATGTCTACTTTTTTTCCCCCTTTTCCTTGCACACAGGAGCGTTTTGTTATCCAGGTGACAGATCTGTTAACAGTGTCCATGATGCTGGGCATCACAGCACAAGTCAAAGAAGCTGGCATTGCATGGGACAAGGGAGAAAAGAAGAGTAAGTGGCTGTTTGTGTAATTTTGCATGTATCATATTTTTTTTCCTTTGATTATTTTAAGTTATTTTTTAAAAAATGTCCTAAATCAGAATCAGAGAATCGACTCTTTTTGGAACTGACTCCCATCATCATGGGCTGGTTTGAGTATTTCAGAAACTGCTGGTCTCCTTGGAATTTTACTCAAAGTCAAAGTCAGCTTTATTGTCATTTTTAGCACATCACATGACAATGGATAAAAACGAAACACGGTTCTTTCAGTAGACTACCGTGAAACATGTAGTAGACGCAGACATTGACGAGGACTAAAAGACAACAGTAAATACGGACAGTAAATGTTAATGTTAGACATGGCAAAAAAACTGTTCCTGATTCTCGACGTTCTGGCCTGAATACTTCTTAGCCTATTCCTGGATGGGAGGGGCTTAAACTAGTTGTAGGATGGGTTAGAGGGGTCCTTCCTGATGGAGGTGGTGCACCAGTGCTCAGTGTGATGGTTTTGGAGGTCTGTGTTTTGATTCTGATAACCTGTAGACTGTTGCTCAGGAAATCAAGTATCCAATTGCACATCGGTGTGCTTACAACAGTCTCTAGAGTTTACACAGAACGGTGCGAAAAACAAAAAACATCCTGTGAGCAGAGGGTCTGCAGGCTTCAGAGGAGAATTGCACGATTGGTTTGAGCTGACAGGAAGTCTGTAGTAACTCAAGTAATCACTCTTTACAACCGAGGTGAGCAGAAAAGCATCTCAGAATGCACAACACATCAAACCTTGAGGTGGATGAGCTTCAGCAGCAGAAGACCACATCAGGTTACACTCCTGTCAGCTAAGAACAAGAATCTGACGCTATCATGGGGACAGGTTCACCCAAACTGGACAGTTAAAGACTGGAAAAAGACCAGGTGGCTTGTTTTTTTCTTTTAATCTTCAACTGTCCATTTTCTGTGGGTCTCAAGGTTCGATGTGTTGTGCATGCTGAGATGCTTTTCTGAGTGTTGCTATATCGTTCCTGGCAGCTCAAACCAATCTGGCCATTTTCCACTGACCTCTCTTATCAGCAAGACGTTTTCACCCACAGAACTGTCGCTAATGTTTTTTGGTTTTTTTGCACCATTCTGTGAAAACTCTAGAGACTGTTGTTTGTGTTAATCCCAGGAGATCAGTAGTTTCTAAAATACTCAAACCAGCCCACCTGGCACCAACAACCGCATTAAAATTTCCCTTCAGTGGAACCAACAGGCCCTAACCTGTTCCAGCATGACCATGCCCCTGTGCACAAAGCGAGCTCCATAAAGACATGGTTTACACTGTTGGGACAAATTGGAATACTGACCGCACCCCAGGCTTCTTCGCCCAACATCAGTAACTGACCTCACTAATGCTTTCGTAGCTGAATGAACACAAATCCCCACAGCCATGCTCCAAAATCTAGTGGAAAGCCTTCCCAGTAGAGTGGAGGGTTTTATAACATCAAAAGGAGAATAAATGTGAAATGAGATGTGCAAAAAGCACATATAAGAGTGTTATGGCCAGATGCCCACAAACGTTTGGTAATATAGTGTATACCATATATTGTCTGTATGTTGGAGAAATTAAACAGTGTAGCATTTATCAACGTTGCTAGGTTGATAACATAGACCAGCTAATCAACACATTTGATTGATTTTGTCTGTTGCTTGTTAAATCCCTGATCGTAATTATTGGTGTGTTCGTTTTATGATGTCTGTTTGCTTTTGGGTCAGATCTGGAAGTGCTCAGAGCCTTTCAGAACCAGATTGCTGCCATCCAGAGAGATGCTGTTTGGTGGCTGCACACTGTGGTTCCTTCTATCAGCAAACTGGGACCTAAAGACTACGTGCACTGGTATGCGGAGACTGACGATCACTTGTGACGATCAGTATAGTCTTATAACTAGTAAACTTAAATTAGTGTTGATATGGTTGATAAAGATCATCAGCGTCGTTATAAACCATATTGACGTCAACATATTCATATAACACATTTTATACATAGAATGCACATAGTATTAAAAATGAGTAAATCAGCTTTAAATAATTAAAAGTGTAACTGATATCATATGTAACTTATGACAAGGAAAAGATAATAGTGTTGTAATAATAATAATAATAATATAAATATGAAGTATCATCTTACTGTCATCTTAATGACCGTGTTCTGTATGTTCTCTATAAATAAAGTTGTGGATTGTTTTGTGTATATGTATCTACAGCCTCCACAAAGTGCTGTTCACAGAGCAGCCTGAGACATATTACAAGTGGGATAACTGGCCTCCTGAAAGTGACAGAAAGTAAGGCCTCATCATTCTCCTGCACAAGGTTTTTTAGGATTCTATCTAAGAATTAATTATGAAGCTGACAGACTCTCTCTCTAATGCTCTCTCTTCTCTATTTGGTCAGTTTTTTCCTGCGGCTGTGTTCAGAGGTTCCCTTGCTGGAGGACACGCTGATGCGCATCCTGGTGATCGGCCTGTCTCGAGACCTGCCTTTGGGCCCGGCCGACGCCATGGAGCTGGCCGATCACTTAGTGAAGAGAGCCGCCGGAGTGCAGTCAGATGGTAGCGCTTTTCCCTTTGTTCATTCTAGCATATTTCATTCTGCTGACTTTGCACGATCTCGATCTTGGCTGTGTGTGTGTGTGTGTGTGTGTGTGTGTGTGTGTGTGTGTGTGTGTTTTGTAGATTTGGATGTGTTGCATGTGGAAAGGATTCAGCTCATCGATGCGGTCCTAAACTTGTGTACATACCATCACCCAGAGAACATCCAGCTCCCTGCAGGGTAACACTCATTATTTATTCATAATAATAACCTACATCCAGGTGTACGTGCGATCTACAAAAAGTGTGTGTAATGGGTATAAGATTGCAGGTGTGTAAAATGTGTACAACATGAAACAGGAGCAGGTTGGGTATGGGTAAAAATGACAAAGAATTATAGCACAAAAACACAGCTGTGATGTGCGCAAAAATTGAAATAATGTCTTTATTTGTTTTACGTTCTACATGGTATTTTACTTGTTTTTTTTAATTTTTTTTATCAAACTCAGATACATGGTCTTTGGCATAAAGCCCTGTACACACATGTTGCATTTTATGTAACACTGTTTATCTGTTTTGTCCCTGAAAAATAAGCAAACATAGCGAGTCAGTGTAGCTGCATGTTTTTGGGCTCGAATCGCCGTTATTGCGTAATTCAGTTTCGTTTTCTGTACATCATTCAGCTTTCGCAGATGTTTGCGGATGCCAGACCTCCTGTGGAACTGAACTTTATGGGTGCAGGTTTCTCAAATCGGACCTATGGGGGGCTCCGGATTAAAAGGGAGAAGGGACAAATTATAAACTGTGCACTTTAAGTTTGGCAAATTATTCAGGATTGTTAACGCTTTGATTTATGATCATGATCATTGTATAGCAGGAGATGTTTTTTTGTGAGCTGTAGAAAAATAAAGCCTTCACCATCACGTATACAAGTACATTGCAGAGAAATCATTTTCTTCACGTATCCTAGTTTGTTAGCGAGTTGCAGTCAGAGTGAGGGTCAGCCATGATACGGCGTCCCGGAGCGGAGACAGCTAAAGGCCTTGCTCAAGAGCCCAACAGTTTCAGCTTGGCAGTGCTGGGGCTTGAACCCATGACCATCCTAGTTTGTTTATGTTGATTTATTGAAATATTTCAGGTATCAGCCTCCAAATCTGGCCATATCGACACTCTACTGGAAAGCTTGGCTCCTGCTGCTTGTGGTAATAGCCTTCAACCCACAGAAAATTGGTGAGGCCTTCATACTGCCTTCTGCAGTTCTCTGACTTTGTAAAAACATTGAAATATGGATTCATAGACTTCATTCTTTCTTTGTAGGTCTGGCAGCTTGGGATGGCTACCCAACTCTGAAAATGCTTATGGAGATGGTCATGACCAAGTAAGAAAATATTTATTTTTTTCCCTGGGAATGCCAAGGCATTGTTGTAATGTTTGTAAAAATCAGCCTCTATTTCTTCTGTTCCTACTTGATATTCTGACACTCCAGTCAAGCACTCCAGTCCTTGAAACACAAAAAAGATGATGTATAAACAAAGAAAATAGCTGAGCTTGATTCGCTGGTATTTGTTCTGTAGCTGTATGAGCATTTTTAAAATCAACAGAGAAGCTTCTTGACATACAGTAAACAAACTGTGTGCTGCCGTGTCAACATATCATGTAACTCTCTGTTGGTCAAGTCGAGGTTTTTGAATTTTATACTGAGTTTGCTAGTTTGAAATGCAACATTTAGTTGTTTCAAACTTGTTTTTCTTTGGAGTTTGGATATTTCCATATTCAGAGTTGAGAATGGGAGACATGAGTCCAGGGCAGGCTCAGTTCCATGACCCTATAGCAGTTTGTCTTTACATCTTGATGAAAAATTTCCAAATTATTACATATTTGGAAATGTAAACGCAATATCTAGGGGTGTTTAATATATTATTTGTTAATCGTTCTGACAATTTTGACCTTATTGATAATACAGAAACCCATAATATGCATGAAATCTCTACAGAGTAAAATTATTTCACCGTTTTCATGCAAGCCCCGTCTTTAGCTGGGACACATTACAGGTTCAGCAGTTTGTTTTAAATCGTATCATAATCAAAAATGTTTAGCAATGTAAATGTGTGCTGTAGTATTTGATCCATATAATGCAGCCTTGATAACGTTTTCATTACGGTAATCATAATGAAAACACCACAAGCTGTGAAACTCCATAATAAACTCTCTCTCATCCTGCATTCAGCAACTACTCCTATCCACCATGCACGGTGGCTGATGAGGAGACAAAGACGGAGATGATTAGCCGCGAGCTACAGATCTCCCAGAAGGAGCGTCAGGAGATCCTGGCCTTCGAGAGCCACCTGGCAGCTGCGTCCACCAAGCAGACCATCACAGAGAGCAACAGCCTGCTGCTGTGCCAGCTCACCAGCCTGGAGCCGAAGTACATGATTTGATAGTAGATGTGATCAGTTAGGAAGATGTCATTATTTCATTTAATAGACTTGCTTGCGATAGTTATCATCGTCTGTCTCTATACTCAACGTCGTACACGTATGTGTCTGCGTGTGCATCATCTCAGGGGTCCGCCACGCAGACCACCACCACACATCCAGGAACAGCTGAAGAGTCTGAACCAGTCGCTGCGCTTGGGACATCTCCTGTGCCGCAGTCGCAACCCAGACTTCCTCCTCAACATCATCCAGAGACAGGTGATCCATCATGATGAGCAATTTAATGTATAGATGTATAAATGTATCCCTAGTAGTGATATCAGTATTCATTTGTTATTTAGATGAGACTTTAAAAAAATGATCAGTACCTCACTAGGGGATTGCAACTGTCTACTGTCAACTATAGTAGATTATGATATCTAGTTATGATATCATGTTGGAATTCTCTATGAATAAATAGGAGAAAACCGAGGAAAAATCAGTGCAGCGGATCCTCCCTGTCATGCTGTTACTGTGAAGTTTAACTCAGCAACGAGTATCCACTTCCCTCCCACTAATGAGATTTCTCTCTTCCTGATCAATGATCCTGTACTACTGAAAACACTAAGATAAAGAATAATGTTGGTTCATCTGTACTCCTCACTTCTGTGCCTCTGTTGTTAAGCCTGAGTGACTAATCCCTGCTGTTTTGTTTTTTGTTTTTTTTTTTGGTTTCTCTAGGCATCTTCCCAGTCCATGCCGTGGCTGGCCGACCTGGTGCAGTCCAGTGAGGGGTCATTGGACGTCCTGCCTGTTCAGTGCCTGTGTGAATTCCTCCTTCATGATGCAGCTGACGACACTCCATCTGCTGAGGACGAAGAAGAAGGGGAGAGCAAAGAGCAGAAGGCAAAGAAAAGACAGGTGCTGTATGCTGTACTCTCCTTACTTAATCCTGACTGTAAACAGAAGCTATTGGTGCCGATTAACATTAATGAGGTCACGCTAACCAGTCCATGTTTACTGTATTGTTGGCCAAACGAACTTTTAGGTCAGTTACAGCTTAGAAGTTATTTATTTTTCATCCTGGTCTATTCTGAACAGAGCAATATTTTTTACATTCCTGTTCCAGTGTTCAACACCCCCCTCTTTAGTTGGAAACAGGTTAGAACAAAATAAAATGATGGTTAATAACAAATAAGCTGGGTCTTTTTTTTTTCTTTTTTTTTTAAACATAAAATAGCCTACTGTACTTCTAGGAAGCCTAGGATATAAATAAAACCAAACACTGCATTACCTGTGCATTTATTTTTAGAGTATCCATCTACAATGCAGTGTGTTTTTTTTCCTTGATTGCAGAATCATAGGAAAAACACTTTCTATGCAGATTTTTCTTAAAATCTTCAAAAACCCACCTATAGCATAGCCAGGCATTTCCTGTAAAGTTTCTAATCCCTGGTGTGAGCTATTCTTTAAAAATCTCCCACTATGCCACTTTTTGACTGCATACAATGTTTACAGCTTATTGATATTTTTACTTGCTTAGAGCACATTAATAATCTTGCAAAAATGAATAGTCTTTTGTCTGGGTTCTATGTTTACAGCTTGCTACTTTTTGTACTACGCAAGAGTTCATTTATCATTTTGCACTGTGTCTGGGTAGGAGTGTGGAACTGTATCACAAGAATTTCATCGTATATAAATGCTTAAAGAACTGTTCATGCAGATGACAATAAACCTGAATCTGAAACTGAAAAAACAATGCTGCTGTACCTGTACAGAGGCAGCAGAAACAGAGACAACTCCTAGGTCGGCTACAGGATCTGCTTTTGGGGCCTAAAGCAGATGAGCATACGACCTGCGAGGTGCTGGACTACTTCCTGCGCCGACTCAGCTCCTCTCAGGTGGCATCCAGAGTGCTTGCCATGAAGGTAGTGTATAGAGCAGCCGAAATGTACAGTACACTTCAGGATTATGAAGACAGTCAAAATGAATAGCAGTTAAAATAACTGCCACCCTCACAATGAATATTTGGCTCTCGTCTGGGGAGAATAACAAAGATCTTCTGTTGCCCATTTAAATGAAGGGTGCCAATAATTCTGGTGTTGGCTGTATATCCCTCTGAAACACTCACTGCATGTTATATAAGAGTATTAAAATATTGCTTATTAATTTGTCCCAGTCTGCAACTGTTCAGTTTTGTCTCTTCACTCCACAAGCTGTTTTTCCCCCTTAATAAACACAGTAGTGACTTGCATCATACACTGTTAGTTGAGCGATAACCTGCTGATAACTATAGGACCCCTACTAGCAAAATAAAATAAAAAATTAAGCATGTGTACTTTAACATTGATGACTGCTGTAATTTAGCAGTTGATGTGCTTATGTTGCTTAAGTATTGGATCAGTGCTAATGCTTTCTGATTCTGGTACCGGGCTGGCAGGGTCTGTCCTTGGTGCTGTCTGAGGGAGGGATAAAGGATGGAGATGAGCGGGACCAGCTGATGGAGGATGACTCCAGGGATGCAGAGCTGCTTCCTGCGTATCAGTGGCTCCTGCAGGACTTGCCCAAACTGCCGTTGTTTGACAGTGTGAGGGGCATGACGGCCAACGCCCTGCAGCAGGTCAGTCTGCAATCTGGTTTACAATCATTATCATTGCCATATACGTATTTTCAGGATAAGCTAGGAAGATTTGCTAGTAAAGCAAGTGTTTTAATCTCCAAAATGCGAAATAATCTATTGTGTTTAGTGCATTGGTCAGCGTTTCTGTTTATCTAGTTCGCACGTCTGTATAAATTCTGATGTACGTGTCTTTTCTCGAAGGCCATTCACATGGAGACTGATCCTCAGACCATAAGTGCCTATCTGATTTACCTCTCCCAGCATGCACCAGTGGGAGAGCAGGGCCTGCACAATGATCTAGCACTGGTGAGAGTTCATTTCATCATAAGTGCTGTGGAATTCACTTACTGGATGATGACTAAGATTCATGTGATGTATGTCTTTGTGTACTGTGTGTGTGTGTGTGTGTGTGTGTGGGTCAGGATGTAGCCCGGCTTATTGTGGAGCGCTCCACCATCATGAACAGTCTATTCTCAAAGCACTCGTGCAGGCCAGAGTCAGACGCCACACTCACTGCCCTCATATCCGTCTTCTCTACCTACATCTGTCGTATGAGGAAGACCAAGGAAGGAGAGGATCTTTACAGCTGGGTCAGCACACTGAACTTTAAAAAAATCATGCACTCTTCTGGAAATAGCACTTGAGTCCTTTTTGTGTTATGTTATTCGGGCTGACTAATTCATTCATGTTGGATTTAACAGTCCGAGTCTCAGGATCAGGTGTTTCTGCGCTGGACGACAGGAGAGACGGCTACAATGCACATTCTGGTGGTCCACGCCATGGTCATTCTGCTCACACTAGGACCCCCCAAAGGTGCGATACTTCTCCCTGCCTCATTTCCATCTGGAAATTGGTTGATCGAAATATCCATTTGTCCACAACCTAGTTTTTTTTCTTACCCCAACTACTGAAAGTGTGTTTTTTGACTATCTTCAGCCAAAATATTTCAGTGGCATCCCAAATAAATATTGTAAATGTGAAATATAAATGATTTTACATTAATAAACAAACAAAAAAAAAATTCCATTCACCATGATAGAAAGCGAGGGCGCTGCATCAGAGAAGGGCTCGAAACACCTACACGACTGTCAATCATTTCAGATTCATATGTTGATTGGCTCATCTTTCGTTTTGTTAGGGAAGAAAAAACACAGCTCTTTTGGGCATATTTTTGGCGTTCTGCTCCTTCGTAAAGTTTGTAAAAGCGCTAAATGGAGAGATCCATGTGAGGGGTCATCTGTTTAAATGTTTTCAAACTTGGCAAGAATCTCTCCGCACTAGTAGAAGTGTATGTCTGCACTGACCGTCTCAGTCTCCAGACCAGTTTGAATATGACAACTGGCAGGTTTTTAACAAGCATGTTAAGAAGAATGGAAGACTATTTTTACAACTAAGAGAATAGAAAAGCTGCTCAGAGGAGACACAAAAAGGTTGAAGGCAGTTATAAAGGCAAGAGTTGCTTATGCAGTGTAATAGAGAATATGTATATAATTATTTTCAGACATAAACATTACATTAGTATTAATTACAATATGTTAAAATATTTAATGTAAAATATAATGTACTAACCCCATTTACATAAAAGTTGGGATTTATTCTAAAATGCAATAAAAACAAAAATTTGTGATTTGTCAAGTCTCTTGAAACTTTAATTAACTGGCAAAAGTACAAAGAAAAGGTATTCAATGTTTTCACTGACCAACTTAATTGTATTTTGCAAATATAAACAAATTTAGAATTTGATGCCTTCAGCACACTCAAAAAAAAGTTGGGACAGAGGCATGTTTACCCCTGTGTTACATCACCCTTCCTTTTAATGACACTTTTTAATTGTTTGGTAATTGAGGATACTAATTGTTGCAGTTTTGCAAGTGGAAATTTTGCCCATTCTTGCTTGATACAAGACTGCAGTTGCTCAACAGTCCTTGGTCGCCATTGTCTCATTTTCCTCTTCATGATGCACCATAGGAGACAGATCTGGACTGCTGGCAGGCCAGTCAAGCACACGCACTCTGTATCTACGAAGCCATGCTGTTGTAGCATGTGCAGAATGAGGTCTGGCATTGTCCTGCTGAAATAACCATGGACTTCCTGGGAAAAGACGTTGCCTTAATGGCAGCATACAGTATGTCTCTCTAAAATCCCAATCCCAAACCCAGCCTCTGCGTCAGTGGTACCTTCACACGTATGCAAGTCACCCATGCCGTGGGCACTGATGCATCCCCATACCATCACAGATGCTCGCTTTTGCACCTTTCGCTTATAACAGTCTGGTTGGTCTGCTTATAACTGTCTTTTTCATCTTTGGTACGGAGAACTCGATGCCCGTTTTTCCCGAAAACGAGCTGAAACGTGGACTCTGACCACAGCACATGTTTCCACTGCCTTACAGTCCATCTGAGATGAGCTCAGGCCCAGAGATCTCGGCGGCGTTTCTGCATAGAGTTGATGTGTGGCTTCCTCCTTGCGTAATAGAGTTTCAGGTTGCATTTCTGGACCCAGTGGCAGACTGTGTTAAGTGACAACGGTTTTCCGAAGTACTCCCGAGCCCATGTGGTTATATTTATCACAATAGCATGATGATTTCAAAGGTCACGCACATTCAACAGTGGTTTCCGGCCTTGCTCTTTACACAATGAGATTTCTTCGGATTCCTTGAATCTTTTCACAATATTATGCACTGTAGATGGTGAAAGACCTAAATTCTTTTCAATCTTGCATTGAGCAATGTTCTTTTTGAACTGACTGACAATTCTCTCACGATTTTTGGCACAAAGTGGTGAGCCACGACCCATCCTTGCTTGCAAAGACTGAGCTTTTGGTGGATGCTCCTTTCATGCCAAATCCTGATACCCTCCCCTGTTACCAGTTAACCTGATCCTCCAAAATTGTGTTACTTGAATATTCTATAAACTTTTCAGTCTTATTTTTCCTCTGTCTCAATTTTTTTTTTGAGTGTGCTGAAGGCATCAAATTCAAAATTTATTTCTTTTCTTTGTACTTTTGTCAGTTAAAGTTTCAAGAAACTTGACAAATCACAGATTTTTGTTTTTATTGCATTTTAGAAAAAAATCCCAACTTTTATGGAAATAATATATTTTTTTAATAGTTTACTCTGTATTGCACGGAATTACAGTGTGTATTTCATTTATTTCTTTAACAGGTGAAAGTGACTTCTTCACTCTGCTAGAAATCTGGTTCCCCGATAAAAAACCCCTTCCTACTGCTTTCCTGGTGGACACCTCAGAGGAAGCTCTTCTCTTGCCCGATTGGCTAAAACTGAGGATGATCCGCTCAGAGGTATCCCGATTGGTTGATGCAGGTAAGCAGTTACTTCAGATCTAGCAAATGAAGTGCCCTGTATAACCTTTTGTGAGCATCCGCGGTATCTTTCTATCTCTTTAAAGCACTGCAGGATTTGGAACCGCAGCAGCTGCTACTGTTCGTGCAGTCCTTCGGCATTCCCGTGTCCAGCATGAGCAAACTGCTGCAGTACTTGGACCAAGCCGTCTCCCATGACCCACAGACACTGGAGCAGAACATCATGGACAAGAGTGAGGACAAGCCAGCATGCATCTCGCCTATATACTGCAGCATATACTGTGTATAAAGGACCTTTTGCTGTATACTTAAATATGCATAATATTTCAAAATAAGGAAGGAAAAATAGAACAAAAACAATGGAAATAAAACATGAATAAAATAAAAATTATTTACAATACAGTCAGGTCCATAAAAAATTTAATGTTACTGTTATTTAAGCTGACTACTACAGTATATTGGAGTTGAAAATTCCACTTCTTTGCCTTAAAACATCTTTAGGTTGGTTTCGAAGTATGCTTCAGGTCATTGTCCATCTGCACTGTGAAGCACCATCCAATGTGTTTTAAAGCATAGCATAGCTACTTCTACTGTATGTACTGTGGTAGACAGCTAAAATAACAATAACTTTGACTTTATGTAATAGAAATAGCAATAAAAATGCACTCAAACAAATAGTGGTAATAAACATGATACAGATAAAATCAAAAGAAAATTAAATAGAAAAGTAAAGTGTTTTTATTCATATATATAAGGGTGCGTGGTGATTTTTTTAATATAAAGCTGTCTACTCATACATGTAATTATACTGTATTACTGCAAAAAGGCCTGTAGGTCTAACCAAATGTTGTCATCCTGTGACAGATTACATGGCTCATCTGGTGGAGGTGCAGCACGAGAGAGGAGCGACAGGTGGACACACATTTCACAGTTTACTCAGTGCATCACTTCCACCACGCAGAGGTCAGCTGTGGAGTCAATGACATTTACTCACCTTTTCACCACTAGATGTTTGGATCTGTGACGTACTTACATGGCTGTTCTGGTTACTGCGTTGCAGACAGTGCAGAGGCGAGCAGGGTGAAAGTGACAGTGGAGACTCCACACAGCTCGGTGAAGATGAGAGCCGTGAGTCAGATGCCTGTCATCAGCCCTGAGGACGATCTCACTACTATTCTGCTGCAGGTGCTCTTCATGTCCTTGTTGATGTTTAATGAATGGCTGTATAGCATGTACGCTCACCGTCCACTTTAGTAGGAACACCTGTATACCTGAACATTAATGCAGTTCTCTAATCAGCCAATCATGTGGCAGCAGAACAATGCATAAAATCATCAGTCAAGATCTTAGTGACTTTAACCGTGGCATGGTTGTTGGTGCCAGTTGGTGCCATTCTGTGTAAACTCCAGAGACGGTTGTGTTTGAAAATCCCAGGAATACTCAATGAAATACTCAAACCAGCCCATCTGGTACCAACAGTCATGCCACGGTTAAAGTCACAGAGACACACACTTGTCCCCCATTCTGATGTTTGATGTGAAAATTAACTGAAGCTCTTGACCTGTATCTGCATGATTTTATGCATTGTGCTGCTGCCACATGATTGGCTGATAGATGACCACATGAATGTGTTTCTAATAAAGGGGACAAGTTGTTTGCTGTACTCGGACAGGTATCAGACTGTTTGTTTTGTGTACAGCTGTTTCCTGTGAAGCTGGACCCGCGCTGGCCCACGCCCCCATCCCGCCCTCTTGCTTTGGCTCTGCAGCAGGTTCTTGCTCAGGAAGTGTTGCGGGCACGACAGGGAATGGGCCAGCAGGGTGGCATAGCTGCGCGTGTCTTGCAGGCCCTAGCAGCCGTGCTTGGGTCGGCCCACGCCGGACCACTGGTCGTGGCGATGCATCGTAGCCACGCCTTCTCATGCCCTCTGCTGCGGCAGCTGCACCTCTACCAGGTAGGAAAAACTTTCAACATTTATGAGTTTATAGTCTAGCTTTCCAGTCAAGGAAAACATTTGGATGAAAATAAACAGTAAAAATACCTGCAAATATTACAGATATCCTGGAAAATCGTAGTGTAAATATTAAGCAAACGGGATATGGCACATCTCAGTATTCTGTTGTTTAACTTGTATAGTATACAGTGGTGCTTGAAAGTTCGTGAACCCTTTAGAATTTTCTATATATCTGCATAAATATGACCTAAAACATCATCAGATTTTCTAAGTCCTAAAAGTAGACAAAGAGAACCCAATTAAACAAATGAGACAAAAATATTACACTTGGTCATTTATTTATTGAGGAGAATAATCCAATATTACATATCTGTGAGTGGCAAAAGTATGTGAACCTTTGCTTTCAGTATCTGGTGTGACCCCCTTGTGCAGGAAACCATGATAGGTCCAAACCATGATACTACCACTACCATGTTTCACAGATGGGATAAGGTTCTTATGCTGGAATGTATTGTTTTCCTTTCTCCAAACATAATACTTCCCATTTAAACCTCATCCGTCTACAAAACATTTTCCCAATAGCCTTCTGGCTTGTCCACGTGATCTTTAGCAAACTGCAGATGGACAGCAATGTTCTTTTTGGAGAGCAGTGACTTTCTCCTTGCAACCCTGCCATGCACACCACTGTTGATCAGTGTTCTCCTGATGGTGGACTCATGAACATAAACATTAGCCAATGTGAGAGAGGCCTTTAGTTGCTTAGAAGTTACCCTCAGTTCCTTTGTGACGTCACAGACTATTACACGTCTTGCTCTTGGAGTGATCTTTGTTGGTCGACCACTCCTTGGCAGGGTAACAATGGTCTTAGCCTCCATTTGTACACAGTCTGTCTGACTGTGGATTGATGGAGTCCAAACTCTTTAGAGATGGTTTTGTAACCTTTTCCAGCCTGATTTAAAGAACAGTTCCCCGTTCTCTAAATAAAACAGGATGCTCACTCACACCTGATTGTCATCCCATTTATTGAAAACACCTGAATCTAATTCCACCTTCAAATTAAATGCTGATTCTAGAGGTTCACATACTTTTGCCACTCACAGATATGTAATATTTGATCATTTTCCTTAATAAGTAAATGAATAAATGATGATATTTTTGTCACATTTGTTTAACTGGGTTCTCTTGATCTACTTTTAGGACTAAAAATCTGATGTTGTTTCAGGTCATATTCATGCAGAAATGTAGAAAATTCTAATTCACAAACTTTCAAGCACCACGGTATATGCTAAAATAGGCCTGAAAGTTCTACAGTATATACCGTCACATGTGCACAGATGATTATTATATTGGTAGGGCAAGGCAACTTGAGCACACATACCAATTTCTAGCAGTGTTTTATCCAGCAGCTTCTTCTGGCAGTGGTACAACCATATCGTTCTAAGATGACTTTCCATAAACAATAGCAGCCATTTAAGTCATGAGAATCATCCTTGAAAAAAGTCCCAGGAAATGATATCCTAAAAACAAAAGGGATCTCTTTGTGCTGATCATATGGTTACAAAACACATACCATTTCTGAGCATTGTCATTATGACTTGAACTGACCTGTCCATCTCTCTGTCTGTCAGCAGACTGCATCCCAGGATGTGGCTTTCAGTTCGCTCTTCTTCAAGGTGATCATGCAGATGTTAACCTGGTTGGAGAGCTCTGCACTGGAGGCAGGCCCACTTAGCAACCTGCTGAAGTCTCTGGTCGCACAATATTCTCACAAGCACCACATCACTGATGGTGAGCAGGCCTTGCTCCTTTTTGCTAATCAAGATGGTTCACGTACAGTCTATCAGACTATAACTAGTATTATCATTTTTTTTGTTGATGTATACTGTTATACGCGTGTATACGTGTGTAACGACATTACTAATGCTTGCTTGTACGATCCTGGTGTCAGTACGTACAGGATTCCTGCACCTGGCGGAGGCACTCGCATACAGGCGGGACTCGGAGGTGGCTGTGAGGGGCATCATCGCCTCACTAAGAGCTGGAGAGAAATGCAATGCCGAGCCTGAACTCATCAGGAAAGGTACCTCATTTAGGCTCATCCAACCAGACACTGTTCAACAAATCCCTACATTCAGAATCACATGATGACAAAACAAGTAATGTTTCTGAGCACTGTCATGCTTACTTGATCCAATCTTAACATTTCACCCTAGGATAGCTTTGAACCTGCTTGAATCTGAGCCTCTTCAGCAGCTTTCTTCATAGTGTTGCTGGTGGAGCCGACAGCAATGTTGCCCACTTTCTCCAAAAACTTCTATGTTCTGAGTTGTGGCTTTGTGTTTATTTCTCTTTATGACTTTGGTCTCCGACATCTAAATTCAAACCAGCATGAAGATTAAAACAGCCATACACGGGGGGGGGGGGGGGAACCCATAAGGCCTCTTCAGACTTGTTTATGTCCAGGGAGAGCAGTGCTGGCCATCAGTGGCATTGTATGAAAGCTATAAAGGTTTTTGGTAAGACTGGGGGGGTTGGAGGTTTACTGGAGAAAGCAATTACAGAGGATCTCGGGTTTAACCATGCAGGGATTGGCCTTGGGCTTTGCTGGGTTGTTTTTCTGAGCAGCCTGGGAGCATTTCGCAATCGTGACAATAGAAACCGCATTGTGTTATATATGCTATTTGTGTGTGTGTGTGTGTGTGTGTGTATCTCCTAGTCCTACAGGGATTAATGGAGGTGAAGTCACCATACCTGGAGGAGCTGCTGTCCCTACTCATGACTGTTGGCATGGAGACGGGAGCCCCCGGTAACACAGCTGGCCCTGTTGCCATGGTGATCATGTTGCTGCTACAGGAGACAGAGGAGAGAGGGGTGAAGCTGGAGGCAGAATCTAAAACGTAAGCAGGGTTGATGCCTAAAACATTCGTCTTGATCCCATACTATTTTATAATATTATTAATATTATTATAAGCTAAAACCTGAAAATAGTGTTATATCAGTTGACGTTCACCTCTTTTTTTTTAAGCCCTCATACCTCAGGAAATGTAATGGCTGTTTGTTTATTGTCAAGGAAACATTTTATTACAGTATGCATAATTTATTTTAGTGCTGTTCTTTTTCTCCTCCACTGGTAAAACAGAATTCACAAGAACCAGTGTGGTTGGTTTTAATAAAGACTTTTAATAACAGCTCTCTCTCTCTCTGTGTGTGTGTGTGTGTGTGTGTGTGTGTGTGTGTGTGTGTGTGTGTGTGTGGGCCTATATGGTCCAGCATTTCTGAGGGGAAGAGAACCGGCTCCAGCTCAGGGCTGTTGGTTGATTGGCTGGAGTTGCTTGACCCAGAGGTGACCTCTGTGTGCTCGGACCTCCAGCAGAAATTACTCTTCTCAGTGAACAAGGTATCTTTATTTTTTTTAATAATATTGGCACCCTTGGTAAATATGAGCAAAGAAGGCTGTGAAAAATTATTGTTTAACCTTTTGATATTTTGTTCAAAAAAATTCACAGAAATACTCTGCTCTCATGGATATCAAACAATTGCAACAAAAAAAAATCTTTGTTAAAAGTAGGTGTGCAACAATTATTGGCACCCTTATGAATTCATATGAGAAAAATATATTTCACGTATATTCCGATATTTGATATTTTACATTTTTTTTGTAGTATACCTGGGTGATTAGGAACAGGAAATTGTTCAACTATGACTTCCTGTTTCACAGGGATATAAATATGAGGTAACACACAGGCCAAATCGTTCATAACAATGAGTAAGACAAAGGAAATATAGCTGTGATGTGCGGCAAAAGGTTGTTGAGCTTCACAAAATTGGAAGCGGCTATAAGAAAATAGCACAAGCATTGAAAATGCCCATTTCCACCAATAATTAAGAAGTTCCAGTCAACTGGAAATGTTATGAATCAACCTAGAAGAGGACGTGTGTCTATATTGTCTCAACGCACTGTGAAGAGGATGGTTCGAGTGGCCAAAAAATCTCCAAGGATCACAGCTGGAGAATTGCAGAAGTTAGTTGTGTCTTGGGGTCAGAAAGTCTCCAAAACTACAATCCGAAGTCACCTACATCACCACAAGTTGTTTGGAAAGGTTTCAAGAAAAAAGCCTCTACTCTCATCCAAAAGCAAACTCAAGCGTCTTCAGTTTGCCAGACACTACTGGAACTTCAAATGGGATCGGGTTCTATGGTCAGATGAAATCAAAATAGAGCTTTTTGGTAATAAACACCAGAGGTGGTTTTGGCGCACACAGAGAGGTAGCCATATGGAAAAGTACCTCATGCCCACGGTTAAATATGGTGGTGGCTCTTTAATGTTCTGGGGCTGTTTTTCTGCCAGAGGACCTGGACATTTTGTTAGGATACATGGCATCATGGAGTCTATCAAATATCAACAAATATTAAATGAAACCTGACTGCCTCTGCCAGAAAGCTTCAAATGGTCCGTGGTTGGATCTTCCAGCAGGACAATGATCCAAAACATACACCTTTGCTCATATTTAACAAAGGTGCCAATATTGGTGGAGGGCACAGTATATCATATCCAGCCTGTGTGGGCAAATCTGACTGCATTTACTCATCTGAATATTTTAGTCAGCGTGTGTGTGTGTGTGTGTGTGCGTGTGTGTTTGTGTTTGTTTAAACAGGGCAAAGGCTCTGGAGTGTGTCCTGTCCCTTCCTACAGGCCATACCTGCTGGCTAGCCTCACTCACCAGTCCAACTGGAGCACTTTGCACCAGTGCATCACCACCCTGCTCAACAAGCCTAAAGAGCACAGGTGAGCACATGCACTTTACCAGCTGCGTACACGTGCTTCATACGAGCCAGTGAGTCATTTGACGGGTTTATGTCCTCCAGTGTGGACCCCTCCTCAGCTTTGGATTTCCTGTGGGCCTGCAGTCACATCCCTCGCATCTGGAAAGGCAGAGACCAGAAAACTCCACAGGTAAGATGCAGGCCACAAGAATTAAAACAATATTATCATCAGCAGCTAAGAGTAAGCTAGTTTATAAAATACAGATGTGGTCAATAAGAAGTGTAAGTGCACGAAAGCCATGTCAGGAGGGACACAGCTATCTGTATGGTATTACAGATAACAGTCTGTAATGGAGCCCTCTGCTGACTGTGTAGCAAATTACAAGTTCAATAAAAATGTTTTAATATGTGCTTCTAATGGATTTAATTGCACTTCCTCTTCTCCTTTGCTTACTTCCCACCCTTGCATCTTCTGAGGGTGCCAGAGAAGAGTTACCCCCACCGCAATCTCACAGCAAGCTGCTTGGGACCAGAACACGGGTTTCCCCGAAGTTCTGTGTCTCTCTGGGGCAGACAGACACAGCTACCTTATTTATTTATTTAATTTATTATTTTTTTTTTTTACTTCATATGTGTTCTCTGTTTATTTTATCTAATTTGTGTATTTTGTTCTCCATTCTGTCAGAAAAGTTTGGCACGAACTGGATAGTGTTAGCACACATCTAATCTAATCATCACCAGTAAAATACATGTTTCGACACTTTCAGATGATAGTGGTTACATTTTATTTTATGACAGTTTTTGTTCCCCTATGAATTTGGGTTCATGAAAACATGAATAGTTTATCTTCCATATCAGTTTCTGCCTTTGTTTTATTTTTAATTGCTCCTATTGAACCGGCAAGCCTCGGATCCAACCTGGCAGGATAAAGACAAATGAATTCTCATTTAAATTATCAATAATAAACACCACTCCTCCTCCAGAAACGCACAGAGAAGTTTGTCTTGAAGCTGACCAGTGACGAGCTGATCAGTCTGGTGGATCTGATCCTGTGGGAGTCAGAGCTGAGTTGGCGAGACACGGGCAAAGCTGATGAAACACTGGACCAGGCCTCCTGTTCTCTCATCCAGTCCCGCCTGCCCCTGCTGCACAGCTGCTGCCACAGCGATCCCCAGAATGTCCACACTGTCTGCGAGTACCTCCTCAACTGCATCAAGAAGTGGGGGGACAGGTATGGCTTCTGGCATCTCTGACATTTCCTCTGCCAATATAACCAGCAGAACTCCTTAGCTGTTTAGCACTGTAGGAATTAGCGACTTCACTCCTGCACTGGCATTTCAAGTTCTGTCTTATTAAAAATTTTAGTATTTTAAAATGTAGCGTCAACTCCAGAAATGTTGGCACCCTTGCCAAAAAAAAAAAAAAAAACCCACCCCCAAACGATTGCGTAACCTGTATAAAAGAAACCACACATTGCTAACATTATTTTAAATAACATTAAAATTACAGACCGCGCTAAAATATTTGAAATAGATTCAAACAAAAAGCTCCCCAGAGACACGCAGACTTCATTATTCCCCAACTTTTGCATTCCATAGTTTCACAGCGATTCATGTGTATTCATTCACGGAGCTTATGTTATTGCCCTATGTGCCACGAAGACCCTGTCTGTCATGAACTGTAGTTCGGAAGCGGAGCGCACAGCATAATTAGTTCTTGTAGTGAAGTAAGAATGGGAATTGCCTTATGCTTTGATATCGATGAGTTTGCTCGCCACAGACTGATGAAGGCAGATAGGATTAATTCTACTGCCTCTTTCTTATGCTGTGACTGTCAAAGATTACAGTGCAGTTCCTTTTGCCCTAAGGCCAGCACCTCTTATAATCCTGCCTTTAGTTGTTAAAGCTCCATAACGAGGGTGAGGGGTTGGTCAAGGTCAGGCTTGGGAAGTTAACATCGAGAATCACTTTTTAATGAAGTTATTTGTTTATTTATTTTACCACATTGATCTGACATAAAAGAAGCAATTTGAATTAAAGCAATTCGTGCTTGACTTCATAAGTTGAAGTTATAAGAAAAGCTAAAACTGTTAACCCTAAGCATTTTCATATGAGTAACGAATTCTTGTGAGATGGGAATCGTGCGACTGTGTTGGTCACGGAGCTCGCGGTAAGAATGAGGGAGGACAGAAAAACCATGTTTGCCATCTTTAGCTTTGTGTAGGATTACCAATTTTCTTGGTTTGGCGATCTCGCTACGTTTTGCTGCCTGAGAGCACGATTATTGCCCTGGTAGGCCTCAATTACTCTCCAAAGAACGGAAGAGAACCAGTGGTCAGACCTGTGACCGGTTATTATTCTGTGCTCTTTTTTGTCAAGTCATAACACACAGGCTTTGTTGGGATGACAGTGTCTAGTCATTATTTATTGCTTCTGCAGGGGTTGTCTCACCAATATGTGTTCTTTGGCATTCTTGTTTATCATCATAGGCGACTAGGTTGTAGTTTTTCCTGCCTTTCGTCTTATAAAGAGTGTAGCTTTCTATCGGCTCAAGGCTTGATACTCTATACTGTGTACACAGTTGAAACCTGATGCACAACAAGTGGTGTGCACAGCTATTCGAATACCTGGTTAACTGTTTGAGGCACCATTATTCGGATACTGGAATTACTGTTCATGAATTCGTTACACCAACATGAAGATTGTGAGAAATATGAAAAGGAAAAGCCGTATCTGGCAATATTCTGATGTAGAGAGCAGTGCTGTTGTGGTATGCTTGTGGACTAAACTGGGATTATAAGTCATGAATTTACAGACAATAGCAAACAATACACAAAACAGGTCAAGGTACTTTGCAAATTATATAGTTTGCAAACTTATTTGCAAAAAATAAAAAATAAAAATAGATAGATCACTAGGTAAGTCTGCATATCCTAACATTACTACAGTAGTCAAAAATTATTTAAACACGGATGTACTTTATATTCAAACTTTTTTGTGAGCGATCTGACATTACATGTAAATTAGATTAGATTAGATCCAGTCTGGTGATTCTGGATTGCCTTCAAATAATATTTTTTGGATGCAGTTTTAGCATCGTAATAATGGAATAGTGGGATTAATTAATATCATGATGATTTTAGATTTGAATCTACCACATCAATACTGTTTAAGATTTTTCTCCACATAATCATAACAGCATACTGACTGCTGAGGCATGTTTTTATAACATGATTTGTAGTGGCTTTTAGATTGTTATAAACATGCATAGTCTTATAAACATATCAACATGTATTCGCGTTTACATTGTGATGTAATGTTTGTTAATCCAGTGAGATTTTCAAACGCTCTGGAAACACTAATTACAGTGGAAAATGACTCTTGATTACACCATATTAAAAAACACTCCCCCCCCCCCCGTCTCCTAGTGGTTAACCAAATATCTGTTCATGACCTCAAACTGATTTCCGAATAATAAAATTATACACAAGAAGCTACATTCCTTTTCACAAGTCCTGTGACTGGGATTGGAAGCCACGAAAGTTATTGCTAGAAAGTGAAGCATCTTGACATCTTTTGCAGTGTGATGAGCAGGAGGTGTGAGAACCTGCTGCTGCAGATTTACCTCCAGTTCCCCGAGGTCATCCAGCACGTGCGTCTGCCCGACGCTTCACTGAGCGGAGAGGCCGCTGCCGACGGAAGCACCTGCAAGGTACTGGCACATCTGCTGAGATGGGGGTTGAACCACAATTACTTAATTTAATAAGAATACTGAAGATCGCTTTTCTGTTAGAGATAATGTCCATGAGTTGAAGCGTTTAAAAATAAAACAAAATTGTGATTTTAGTCCCCATCCCGTGACCTCCATCTCTTACTCACACTCACAACTGCGTCATTCAAAACAAATTTTGCAGTTCTGTTGCTGTAAATTCAAAAGCGAGCAATTTGACATCAATTGATTTTAGTAGTGAACCGAACACAAGAAGCAAAGTAAATAAATGCATGCTTCATGTTTGTTTTTTTACACAGCTGGACATCCTAGTGCATCGTCTCATCACACTTATGGCAGACACCGGAGAGTCCAAATCGGCAGAGAGTCGTGTGTCGGATGCTACCCTGGCCTGCAGGAGGCTGGCTGTGTCCCACCCTGTACTTCTGCTCAGGTGTGCTATAGACTAATGACAAGATTTATTTTATTTTTATTTTCAATCCCATACAAGTGATTGGTTTTAATAATAGTATTTAATTATTTGTATTAATGGTGTTTGGGTAACCACAACACTTTCTTTCTCTCTCTCTCCAGACACCTGCCTATGGTTGCTGCTCTCTTGCATGGTCGGATCCATCTGAACCTGCAGGAGTTCAGGCAGCAACGCCATCTGACCTTCTTCAGTGATGTACTGGCTATCCTGGAGTTGCTGCAGCCCCGAGTCTTTCACCCAGACCACCAGAGGGCGCTGCAGGACTGCTTGCTGTCCTTTATTAAAGTCCTACAGGTACTGAGAAAGGATTTCATTAAACTAGTTTCTGTGTGATCACAAGGGAAGTGGTCTTTGAAAGATCACTGAGGGTTGAGTGGCTATAGACCTCAATGTTCTGAAAGATAATTTACTACTGAAGAAACTGGAAATGATGCTACTGAGTAATTACAGTAAACCACAATACCTAGTTTCTGAAGGACAGGAATAATTTACATATGTACACATGTACAATCAAACCTGAGTTTATAGTTAACACTGTAGCTGGTATTAGATGTTAAAGGAATACTCCAACATTTTTCAACCTAATCTTAATCTACTGCATCTGCAGCATGGGTGAAATCTACCGCAGATTTTGACACTTTCCAGTTTTATGAAGAAAAACAATATTAACAATTTTAACAATAAATATGAATATAAATGTTAAAAAAATGTTTGCGGTCATGCAAAACACTTGTACTGTAGAATACACTCATTAAGTTTTCAGTCAAAAAATTTGTAAATTCGGCTCCAGATGTGTAATATTTGTCTTTTAAGAGACGGGACTTCTTATTCGGAAGATTTGGAAGGAATATTAAGCATGAACAGGTTTTCTCTTCCTTTTCTCATTACAGGGTCAAAACGTTTATCTGTGGTGAAACTCCCATACATTACAGATGCTGTTGTTGTTGTTTAAAAGGTTTTTGTAAAATTAAGCCCCAAATCTCTAATATTCATTTTCTTAAGAGATGGGTTTATTGTTACTCAGAGAAAACCATATGTAGTTATTCATTACCAGTGTAGACATGTAAAACAGTGAAGCGCTTCAGTTTCAGTCTGATTGTGAATGGATACCATAAAAGCTTAAACAATATCTAGGTATTTATTAAGTTAATATGCACCTCAAAAGGTGACAGTAAGTCAAAATATCTTGAATATAGTCATAGTTATCTGGTATTTCCTATTAGATTACATTAAACCAAATATAAGATGATTAAATTATTACTAGACTTATTTCAAACTTGGAGATAGTCTTTAAGATAGTTTTGCTCATTTGAAACATTTAGTTCTAGAAAGAATTGGAAGTAGAATAAGAAATGTCTAGAAATAGGTTTAATAATCCTGTATTTGGTTTAGTGTAATCTTATAGCAGGAAGTACTAGATGAATTTGAATATAATCAAGATATTTTCACTTGCTAAGATGACATTTTTTGCAGTGAGCTTATAAGCTAATGTCACAATTTACGTCATATCTTTATTCTTTTCAGAACTTCAGAAGATTGTCCCGTATGCCGGTCATTAACAAGTTTGTGCAGTTCATTCAGAAATACATTACTCATGACGCAGCAGCTGCCGTGCCTTATCTTCAGAAGCACTCTGATATTCTACAGTAAGATATACATTTTTTTTTTTTTTTTTTAAATATACAGTATTTTTAGGAGAAGGTGTGCCGAAATTTCTCCCTCTCTTTTATTAGGGGTCTTGCCTCAGAGAATCCTGACCTGGTGCAGCTGAAATCCCTGCTAGCTGGTCTCACTCTGCCTATAAAGACGTGCTCCTCAGACGTCACTGCAGAGGACAGAGACGGTAACTCATCCGTCATCTCAAAGCATAATGAAAACCAAATGACCATTTCTAGCTTCCGTCTAAAATTCCTCTCTTGCTTCTAGCCGAGGACTCCTCCTCCGGCTCCTTGCCTCTGGTCAGTATCTCAGCCTCCACAGCGCTCAGCTCAGCGGATATGACCAAGTATCTGAAGAAGCTTTCTGGAGGGGAATCCATTGAAGGTGAGACCCTAAAAAAAAAAAAAAAAATCATCATATTTAAACTTTATTACTTTGACTCCACACTCATTAGGGAAGAAAAAATAATGCGAAAATGAATGATTTGTCTCTTTCGTCAGATGTGTTGGACGTGTTGACTGAGGTGGACGAGAAGTCGAAGAGAAATCCGGAAATAGTCCAGTATTTTGTGGTAAGCCTGCTTAACGAAGTCCGTCATTAAAGAACGCGTGTTGCGCTAAACTCTATGCCGCTTAATGTGTACCATGTGTTCTTTCAGAATGATCTGCAGAGGTTGATGAGCTCGCCC